>CAUJNA010003704.1:155000-447752 GCA_963377175.1 Effrenium voratum | reverse complement strand
CCGGGGGCTCGGGCGGGCCCCCATGATCTAGGACCGCGTCCCACGCGTCCCACCTCCCGCTCCACGTATCATGAGCCTCAAACCAGCGCAGGGCAAGCTCTGCCTGCTGGGAGCGCGTGGCCTGGTCATCAAGAGCCGCAGAGACGTGGCTCACCTCGCTCATGATTTCCTCCAGATCCACGCTCGCAACGAGGCATTTCTCTAGGCGTCGGACTTCCGCTTCCTCACCGAGCAGCTGCTCCTCGAGGAGCTCGATGCGGCGGCGCTGGTGCGAGCGCTCGGCCTCAAGCAGCGCATCCTCGCGAGGCCGCTTGGTGGAAGGCCGCTGGGCCATCAGAGCAGCCGCAAGGCAGGGTGCGTCCTCGTCCGCCCACGCGGCAGGCTTCTCCAGAAGCCATGCCTGCACGCATCGGAAGGCCTTGGAGGAAGTCATCTCTTTGAGCAGCTGCGGCGGGTTTTTTTTGATCAAGCATTTGGGACCATTCGAGCATTTGGCGGGCTTCTTTTTTCTAGCTCGTCAGTGCGTCCGCCTACGAAGATTTCTGTTCTCTTCCTCGAGGATCCCGACGCGGCGCTCCAGCGCCTCACGGCGCAAAGTCTCACGGTGGACTTCATCCTCAAGCAGAGAAGCATAATGCCGCTCCGTCTGCAGCAGCGCTAGATCTCGCTCGCCGAGCTCGTAGCTGCGCTCCAGCTGCCCGCGCAGGCCAGCGATGCGGAGCCGGTGGTGCAGGCGCTCGGCCTGGAGCATCGCGTTGCAGCGCATCCTCGCGAGCCCGCGCGGGAGGTCGCTGGACCATCAGAGCGGCCGCAAGGCTGGCAACGTCCGCCTCCGCCCACACGGCGGGCTTCTCCAGAAGCCATGCCTGCACGCACCGGAAGGCCGCTGAGGAAGTCATGATAGCTTTAAGTGGCTGCGCGGGTTTTTAGAGTCCATTCAAGCATTTGGGACCATTCGAGCATTCGGCGGGCTTTTTTTTCTTTAGCGCGTTCCCCTTGCCCTGTCCAAATCCTCCTCAAGCTCATCAACGCGCTCACTCGAGGATCTCGTCGAGGCGCTCCACCCGCCGACGGATGTTGCTGCGCTCCAGCTCTTCAATGCGCTCCCTGGCTCGCTTGCGATCTCTGTTCTCGCGCTCCCGCTCCTCACGGTGCAGAGTTTCACCGATGAGCAGCTCCTCACCAGTCACCTGCGCCCGCACCGCTCGCTTGCGTGTTTGCTTGAGGAACTCGTTGCAGCGGTCCAGCTGCCTGCGGAGAATTTTGTTGTCGAACTCCCGAAGCTCGCGGCGCTGAGTTTCTTCGAGGAGCTCCTCATCGAGCTGCGCGATGAGATGCCGCTGGTGCGAGCGCTCGGCCTCAAGCAGAGCGTCCTCGCGAGGCCGCTCGTAGGGAGGCCGCTGGGCCATCAGAGCAGCCGCAAGGCAGGGAGCGTCCTCGTCCGCCCACGCGGCAGGCTTCTCCAGGAGCCATGCCTGCACGCATCGGAAGGCCGCTGAGGAAGTCATCTCTTTGAGCAGCTGCGAAATCACATTATCGAGAAAGCGAGAAAACGAGAGCTCGGGATCTTTCTTTTTTCAGGTTCCGACAGTCTACGCCCAGCATCGGCTCAGCCGCAGCGGCAATGTCGGAGCGGGCCCCAGAGGCGGGGGCCCCACGAGGAACTCCATCACGAGGTCGAAGGGCGCAGAGCCAGGCGGAGCGTAAGAGGTTGCGCCAGTGCCCCAGCGGCCGCGAGTTGTGAGCGTCGAGGCCGTAGACCTTGTCGTTGAAGGGCGAGAGGGACTTCTTCTCGACGGTCTCCACGGCGATCTCGTGCGCGCGGCTGCGCAGCTGCGCGAAGGTCGCCCTGCGCTCGTTGCCTTCCTCCAGCACCTCCCTGTACTCGAGATGCCGGACGTTGGTCACCGCCTTCTTGGGCACGCCCTTGATCTTGCGCTTCTCCTTGCGCGCGCCGTCGGGCTGGACCGTGAGGATGCTGTACATCTTGGAGCGCAGGCCGACGTACTCCAGGATCCTGGCAGGGAAGGTCTCGTCGCCGAGCTTGCCCAGCAGCCCCATCACCTCGATGGCCTTGGCGCGCGCCGCTGCAGAGAGCGCGCTCAGGTCCCTCTCGGGGTCCTTGGACTTGCCGGCCACGTCGAAGAGGGCGGCGCTGTTCAGGTTCGCCTCGGCCATGGCGTGGAGCGGGTCCTGCAGCTCGAAGATCTGCACCATCACGGAGTCGGTGTCCGTGAAGAGCAGCCTCATCTTCGGGAAGAGCCTCCTCATGTGGAGGTAGTAGGCCTTCCATCATGAGCTTGGAGAGCTGCAGCGTGCGGGCGCCGACTTGGGTGGGCACGCTCACGCAGGCCTTGCTGCGGTTCGTCTTGAGCGTCTCCACGAAGGCCAGGAACCCCTCCGAGTCGTTGATCTGAAACTCGAAGTTCGTCACGGAGCCCTTGCCCACAGCCCGCTCGAACTTGACCGGGTCCACGTAGGCGTTCGTGTTCCTGAACTTGTCGGGGTTCATGCAGCAGCGACCGAAGATGGCGTTCTGGGTGAGCTTCACCACCTTCTCGGCGACCACGCTCCCCGCCGTCTTGAGCTGCCTCCGCTCGCTGTGCTTGAGCTCCATGAAACCCGCCATGAAGGGGCTGCAGGCGAAGCGGTAGGCTCTGTGCAGCCTCCAGATCCTGGCACCCAGCACGTCCTGCAGGAACTTGAGCCGCTTGCCGTCCACGCCCTCTTCTACGTGCATGCCGAGGAAGGGCACGAGCTTCTCGCAGGGCGACGGGGAGAGGCCGAGGCGCTCCGCCATGTTCGCAGTGTGCGGCCCGTACAGGCCCTTCCCGACCTTCATGCGCGCGGGCGGAGCCCAGTCCAAGGGGTCGTGCACCTCCGGGGGAAAGTCGTAGTCCACGAGGAGCAGATAGCTCACCTCCTCGGAGTCGGACTCCCAGTTCAGCCCGGAGAGGCACGTATCGTGCAGCCAGCACAGCCTTGCGGCGTTTTCTTCTGGCAGGGCGACCGTCTCGCAGGGGCCGTTGGGCATGGGTAGCGACATTGCTGCTGGGTACATGGCGGTGAAGTCCAAGTACGAGATCCAGCTGACGGGCTCCTCGGAGTTGTAGTCCTCCTCGCCCAGCTCGGGGTTGTTGGCTTGAGCGAAGGGCTGGAAGATGCAGCTCAGCCCTCCCATGACAGAGGCCCGCACGTCCTTGTAGGCCTGCTCGCCGGTGATGAGGTGAATGGGAGTCTTGCGGGCCGAGTGCCGCAGCATGGCGTCCCAGGCGGCTCCGGGCAGCGTGACGTAGTGGATTGGGTCGAGCCCCGACTGCGCCCGGAAGGAGTCCCGGTAGCTCTCCATCACGTCCGCCAGGGCCAGGACATCGGTGTGGAGGTAGCAGTCGTGGAACTCGCGGAAGGTCTCCCAACCCATGAGATTGGCGGTGTTGACGGCCAGCCGGTGGTCCTCTGCGCTCACCGCTTTCCCAGCCAGCACGCTGTCGTAGCAGTGCTGCTCCCACACCGCAGGCATCTCCCACGCCTCGGCGCCGCAGAAGTGCTCGAAGGGCATGGGCAGCTTGCGCAGGATGCAGTCCCACGCCTGCTCCAGGTCGCGGTGCGTCCGCCGCTGTTTGAGAGGCCGTCTTTGGGGCGGAGAGTCGGTCGGCGTGCGCAGCTGCAGCTCGGGGTGAAGCGAGGCCATCAGCGGGAAGAGCTCCGGCAGCTGCTTGTGGGTGCAGGCCCTGAGGTCGTCGATCATGCTGGCCAGGCTCGTGGGGAAGACGTTCATGTTGTCCACGAACCTCAGCGGGCCCCAGCTCATCTGCAGGCACTTCTCGCCCGACTTGCAGAGGACTCGGAGGCAGAGGTGGCTGTAGTCGCCCTGCTTGATCGCGGCCTGCAGGGCGCACCAGCCGCTGAGGGGCTTTGGCGCGGCCTTGGCCTTGGCCTTGGGCTTTGGTGCGGCCTTGGGCTTTGGTGCGGCCTTTGGCGCGGCCTTGGCCATGGGCATGGGCCTCTCGGACTTGCTGCCGCTTCCTTCTTGATCGCCTTCTGCCTCGCTCTCGGTGCCGTCGTTGTCGCAGTCCTCGCCGAGCTCTTCGCGCGGCGCCCTGCAGACAGGAGAGCCCATCGTGGCGATGTAGCGCAGCAGGAAGTGGAAGTCGTAGCCGCCCCTGTTGTGAAAGACCACTGGGATGGTCTTGGGCGTCTGGGCCGCGATGTTGCAGGAGTGGCACAGCGCCCCGAGATACTGCCCGGTGCCGTGGCAGTGGTGGAGCTTCTTCTCAGTGGTCTCGAAGGACGCGAGGCACTCCCTGCAATGAGTGGCGGCCCTGTGCTCCAGCTCCTCCCGCCGGGTCATGCTGACGGCCCGAGTTCGGCGTCTCCAGGAGAGGTAGTGGTCGGCCAGCTTGAGAAGGTCGTCCAGCATGGCGCGGACGGCGTGGAACTTGCCGCTGTCCCGCTCGTGGTGCGTGAGCCTCAGCCTCAGCTCCTCGGGTGGCACGTAGCCGCAGCGCCCGATGGCGACGTAGCAGGAAGAAGCCGCGACGGTCTGGCGCGCCGGCTGCTGCTGCGCTATGTGGACCGTCGGGGCGGGCGTGCTGTAGACCTCGAGGTCCGCGTAGCACGTGAGGGGCGCGAGCTCTGCGGAGGCCTTGCCCCTGTAGCGCAGCAGGCTCTTCTCGCCCGGGCAGCGGCACTTTCCGAGTGCGCTCGGCTATCTCTCGATAGCACTGGGTGGCGCGGTGGCGCTGCCACGAGGCCTTCAGGGTGAAGCGGGCCATGCACCTCGGGCACTTGTACTCCCTGCAGCCGCCGGTGTTGGCGGGCGTGGCTCCCAGGGTCAGCCCCTGTCTGCTGGCCGCGCCTGGAAGTTGTGGATCAAGCTGTAGTGGCCGCTGTGCAGCAGAAGCAGCACGCCGTCCGCCCACAGGGTTCGCTGCCACACGAAGACGAAGACCTCCACCCGCCCCGCGTTGCGGAGCTCGAAGGCGTCGATGTCGTCGAAGCCCACGGGGCGGTCCGTCGGCAGGCCAGAGAAGTCCACCCCCGCGTCGGCCAGAGCGGGCTGCCATCCCGCGGGGCGGCGTCCGCGGCGGCTCATCTCGGGGGAGAAGAAGGAGCCCGAGCAGCTCGTGGCCCTTGACCGCTGGAGCTTGTCGAGCTCGTCGACCCCGAGGCAGTGGGCGAGGACGCACCACATGAAGCAGTGGTGGTCCTCGTTCCGAGGGTTCCAGATGGCCTTCTTCTTGGCCAGGGTCTCGGGCAGCTCCTTCCAGCAGCCTCCCGCCTCGTTGGGCGGCGGGGGCGCGGGCATGTCGGCCAGCCGCTGCGAGGGCGCGGTCAGCAGATACGCCGCCGTGATGCCCACGACGGTCCAGTCGGACTCGGGGAAGCGGGAGCGCTCGAGCGCCACCTCGAACTTCGTCCTGATGGCCGCCATCATGGTTCCGGCGCGGGCTGACGGAGACGCGGGCCTCACGATCCACGGCGCCAGCCTGAGGAAGTAGTGCGTGAGCTCCACCCTGTCCTCGTCCTCATCGTTTACGGCCGGGCGCGTCAGCAGGATCTGGAAGCTGACCTTCGCGAGGAAGGGCAGCCGAATCGCCAGCAGGTCTTGGAGCCGGTCCACCAGCAGCCGCATGGCGTCGATGGTGAAGACCTGCTGCCCAGGAAGAGGGCGCAGCCGCAGCTCGCGGGTCCAAGCGGCCCCGCGCGGGCGCAGCTCTGTCACAGCGGCCTCGGCGCTGGGAGCGCGCGGCTCCTCCAGAGGCACCGCCCGGACGGCGGCGAGGCCCAGGCGGCCCCAGATGAGATCAGACAGCTCGGAGGTCATGGCGCGAATTGGTTTGAGCCGAATAAATTGCTTTCTATAGAAAAATAATAAAATATTCAGTCGGTCGGACGGGCGCTTCTTTTTTTTCTCTTGGCTTCTGTTCTATCCCGGATCACTCACAGCGAGTCGGTGGCGCTGCCCTGCAGGTTCAGCGCAGCGAGGAGCTCTCTGGAGGCCTCGTCCAGCTCCTTGCGCGCCTTCTCAAGCCGCTCCAAGGCGGCGAGGGTTGCGCTCTTGGCAGCCAGCGAGACCGGCAGCCGCTCAGCGATCTTCTTGCTGACGAGCTGCTCCTCCACCTCGAGGAGCTCCCTCTCGATCTGGGCCAGCGTCGCGACATCGCGCGTGCGGATGCGGCGCTGCCTCAGGGCCTCGCGCTTCTCGCGGAGCGCTTCCATCGGCGCCCAGCTCTCCTCCTGGCGCTCCTCGGCCATGGCGGGTGTGCTGCGGGCCGCGCGCTGGTTCAAGCGCTTGCGAAGCTTAAGCTGCAGGTCTTGCGCCCGCTTCAGCATCTCCTTCCAGTTCTGGATGTCGACCTCCTCCGCCGGGAACCTGCCAGCGAGCCCATCTGCAATCAGCCGCTCCAGCACGGGCGCTCCCCGAGCGAGCTCATCGTGCAGGTGGCTCACCTCCTCCCGAGAGGCTCCCCGCTTCAGCGCCTCGGCATCAACGGTGGCCTTCAGCACAGGCCTCAGCTGCTCGCGGCGCTCCAGGACGTAGGTGGCCATTCTGAATTTTTCTACTGAGCGAAAAAAGGCTGCGGCATCGGAAGAAATCACAGCGGGCACTCTCGAGAAGGTGGCTCCACACGCAGATCTGTGACCCCAAGGCTCAACCCGCACATGCCGCTCATCAACCACAAGCTGCGAGCTCTCAGCCTAACGCGCGCGGCGCTGTGAGCCAGCTCGGCGGGGCGGTCCGCAAACGTGCCGCCGGCGTTCCAGAAGCGCGTGTGGGCCGGCAGCTTGGCTTTCAGCATCCAATCGCCGCCGCGCGATTGCCTCACAGAGGGCAGCAGCCGCTGGCGCACAGCCTCGGGCGTGAGCTTTGCGTCGAAGACGCGCTCGGATGCGGCCGCCAGCTGCTCGACCAGATCGGTCTCGGCCCGCTCCCAGAAGAGCCTCGTGCGCTCGTCGGTTGCGAAGCTCACACCGGGGCGCTGCCCCTCGGAGAAAGCCCTGGGCTCCCATGGGATTTCCAGCGAAGCTTCGCTCTGCCAAAACAGCGGCTCCAGGCACAAGAATTTGCCACCCTTAGCAGTGGAGCGCACCTCGCCCAAGTTCCACATGCTTGTCTGGCTCGTCATCCTTTTCTGTCTCCGATTAAAAAAAGATTGGTCCGAGCATGCGAAACTGCTTGACCCGCGCCCTTGCCTGTGCGTGCTTTGTTGTGCTGGTGGTAATTGTTAAACATGCCGAGACTGTTGGAGCTGTTTTGCGGCACAAAGTCGATTGGCAGAGCCTTCGAGGCGGCAGGGTGGGAGGTCGTTTCCCTGGACATCGTATCGAAATTTGAGCCCACGATCCTGTGCGACATCCGGGGCTGGGACTACGCGCTGTTTCCGCCGGGGCACTTTGACATGGTCTGGGCCAGCCCGGTCTGCACGGAGTACAGCCGAGCTCTGACGATGCGCCCTCGACGACTCGTGGAGGGCGACGCGCTGGTGCTCAGAGCCCTTGAGATCATGGCGCACTTCGACCCGCTCATGTGGGTCATAGAGAATCCGGCCACCGGCCTGCTGAAGACCCGCCCGTTCATGGAGCGCCTGCCCTGGGTGGACGTGACCTACTGCAAGTACGGAACTCCGTACAGGACGCAGACGCGGCTGTGGACCAACATGCGCTGGAGGCCGAGCCGAGGGCTGTGCAGGACCGGCAGCCGGTGCGATGCGTGGGAGGACGGGAGGCATCTGAGGGGCGCCCTAGGGGGGCCTCGACTCATGGGGGGCCTGCGTGAGAAGGTCAGAGGGCAGTCGCGTGAGCTGCTTTACAGCATTCCTACGGCGCTGTGCGAGGAGATTGCGCGCGCGGCCACGGCAGAGCTTGCGGATCGGCAGAGCATCCCGGACTGAAGCGAGGGGCATTTCTTATATGTCATTTTTTAGGGTTGCGGAACTTTACGCGGGACTCTACGCTGGGCATCAACCGAAAATTGGTTGGTGTTGGATTTTTTTAGTTTTAAAGGTTAAAAAAAGCAGGAAGATCCGTCTCTCAACAATGATCCGTCTCTCTACAATGATCCGTCTCTCAACAATGATCCGTCTCGGGCCAGGATATTTTTTTTTTGATCCGTCTCTCCACAATGATCCGTCTCTCAACAATGATCCGTCTCGGACCAGGACGTGTTTTTTTAGATCCGTCTCTCCACTATGATCCGTCTCGGACCTGGGTAATTTCCTACTCTAAGGAGTGGCGCTCACCGGGCTGGAGGCGGAAAGGTCCGTCTCCGCAATGATCCGTCTCGGACCAGGGCATGTTTTTTTGGATCACTATGATCCGTCTCGGACCTTGGATTTAAAGTCTCCTAGGTAGTGGCGCTCGCCGGGCTGGAGGCGGGAAGATCCGTCTCGGCAATTTTGCCCCCTGGAGAGGCCGCTCACGGGCTGGAGGCTGGAAGATCCGTATCGGGCATTTGTTCTTTTCTCCCTGCCAAAAATCCCTAGATCAAATCTCCGGACCTTGGTTTAAAAGTCTCCTAGGTACGCTCACCGGGCTGGAGGCGGGAAGATCCGTCTCGGCAATTTCTTGCCCCCAGGAGAGGCGCTCACCGGGCTGGAGGCGGGAAGATCCGTCTCGGCAATTTCCTGCTCCCAGCAAATGGGAAGATCCGTCTCGGACCTTGGATTTAAAGTCTCCTAGGTAGTGGCGCTCACCGGGCTGGAGGCTGGAAGATGCGTCTCGGCAATTTCCTGCTCCCAGCAAATGGGAAGATCCGTCTCGGACCTTGGATTTAAAGTCTCCTAGGTAGTGGCGCTCACCGGGCTGGAGGCTGGAAGATCCGTCTCGGCAATTTCTTGCTCCCAGCAAATTGGAAGATCCGTCTCGGACCTTGGAGTTAAAGTCTCCTAGGTAGTGGCGCTCACCGGGCTGGAGGCTGGAAGATCCGTCTCGGCAATTTCTTGCCCCCAGGAGAGGCGCTCACCGGGCTGGAGGTGGGAAGATCCGTCTCGGGGATCCTTCTCGGGTAGAGGGGAGGAAAATGAATTCCCAAAAGGCACTCGCCTGCGAAAATGATCCGCGCCCGGGAGGAATCGAGCCTGCGGTCTCCAGGCTTCGGAGCTGCAGAGCCTCTACCAATTGAGCTATGGACCCTTACTAGTCAAGCACGGAGACTCCCGTGCCAGAGAGCGTCACCAGCTGATAGGCTATCAGGTGGATGAACACGTCCGTCATCGTGCCGTCGAGCGCCTTGAAGGTGAACCGAGCCAGGTCGCCCGAGCGGGTGCTGACGCCACTGAGGGGCATCTTGGGCACTCGCTCCGTCGGGAAGCCCGCGATGAAGCTGTGGCGCAGGTAGCCAGCGCGGTCGATGTCGATGTTGCGCACCGTGTCATCGTAGGTCCCCGCAAGGACCGAGAGGAAGTGGAAGTGCTCCGAGGCTCCCTTCATGGGGTTGTGAGGGTACTGCAGGCTGCCCAGCTGCATCTGCGACTCCAGGAGGCTGTCCTCCTGCCTGGCCGCGCCGATGGGGGCCACGTCCTGCCCGGGTTGGCCAGCAAGTGGATCTTGGAGCCCGCGTCGTTGTCCCAAAAGGTCACAAACGCGCCCATGAGTTTCGTGAAGGCGCGCGCCACGGTGACGTTGTGCTCCGCCACGCCCGGAGGCACCGTGGACTGCTGCGTGTGCACCGTGGGGTAGCTGAACACAGCGACCTTCCTGAGAGGAGCACGCGGTTGAAGGACTCTACCAGCGCAGAGTCCAGGACGACCTGGGAGGCCAGAACTCGGACGTTCTGGATCTCGAAGTCGGTGCTCAGCGTGGCTCCCGCCGGGTGCGCCCCGGCGTTCTCGGACCACAGCGCTGTCGTCGCGTCCGCGAACTCGATCTCTATCACCAGGTTCAGCTGCGGCGGCAGCATCTTCCCGCAGCGCAGGATGCCCACCATGGTGGGGCGCAGCAGCACGTCCGCGTAGCCGCTCTGGTGCACCGCGCGGGGCGTCCGAGAGTTGTTCACCTCGTCGAAGCCCTCCACGGCCTTGTTCTGGTTGTACTCGCGGCCCTTCAGCAGGTCATGCACGGCCACGGTGCGACCGTAGTAGTTAATGTCGTCGCAGCGCTGCCCGTTGGCGAAGACCTGGATCCTCTGGATGAAGCAGGCGGGGTTCGGAGTGGCAGGCGCCAGCGGGTTGGTGGCGTCCGTGTTTCTGACTCTGAAGGCGATCTTGATCGACTCGGGGTCGATGAACGAGGTGCCGCTTGTCAGCGGAATGCGGCAGACCCTCGAGGTGGCGGGGGAGAAGGAGCTCAGCGAGCTGGGGAAATACTGCACGTCGTGGCGTGCGGTCACGTAGTTGGTGTTGCTGGTTTTCAGCTTGTAGTCCAAGCTCTGCATCAACTCATCCTGTGCTCCGGCTGTGACTACCTCCATGCTTCTTTACATGTAGCGCAACACTCATTTTCGCTCGTACGGCGAAGGAGAGTCTAGGCCGCCTCGATGTCTCGGGCCAGCTGGTCGTAGCTCGGCGGAGGCAGGCGGCTCTGGCGTCCTGAGCTGCGGGAGCTTGCCCGGGAGTTCGGCTGGGACTGGGGCAGTCAGGCCCCAGGAGAAGGGGCGGGGCGTGTGATTGGTCTGCGCCTGGACTCTGAAGCCAGACTGCGAGGAGGCGCGGCTGCTTGCGGGGCTGCCTGAAGTGCTGCTGCCGGAGCGCAGCGTGAAGTGCTGGGGCTGCGTGGCGTCGTTCATGTTGTTGGCGGACCGGACGTCCTGCACGGCCGCGTCCTCGCTGCCCTGCTGAGGCCGGAAGAGCGTGTTCTCCAGCACCCAGCCCGTGCCGCGGGCCAGGCCGTAGGCTGCGCCGCCTGCGAGTCCCACAGCCAACCCTGCCGTGCCGCTGCGCCAACTCCCGCCGTGGCAGCCATCGCTCCAGCAACCTCTCCCGCCGTGGGCGCCAAAGCAGCGGCCCCTTCTGCCAGGCCCCCCAAGTAGCCAAAGGCCCCGCCCACGCCCTCTGCGGCAACGGCTACCTCTCCCTCCTCCGCAGCCACCGCTGCCGTCTCCTCTATGGCCTGCGCTGCGCCGCGCTCCACCTCCTGCGCGCGCTGCCCCGCCTCGTCCAGGAGGCGCTCTACGTCGTCGGGTCGGCCTATGATCTGTGGCGGTGGCTGCGGCTGCGGCCCTGGGCGGGGCAACTACATTTAGGCGGACGTACTCAGCAGCGTCCTGGGGGAGCTGGGAGCGGAAGGCCTGCACCGCCGCGAGCCCTGCTGCTCCTGCGCCCACAAGGTCCGCTGCTGCCTGCGCTCCATCGGCCGCGCTGCGCAGACGGCCCGTGATGGAGGGCGGGCCCTGACCGTTGTTCGTCAGCGCGTCGGCCTCTGGGTCTCCTGCGAGGTCGTCCTCGACAAAGCGGGTTCCTCCGTAGCCCTGGTACATCCGAGCAAGTCGCACATCCTCGTCCGTGGCCTCGGCGGGAGTGCGGAAGCCTTCCTCTGGAATCGCCCTCAGCGGCGTGTGCTGCAGAGGCTGCGGGTTGGGGTCCTCGCTGGACTGCACGAAATCGTCCAAGTAGAAGTGGCTCGTGACGAACGTGGTGGCCTTGCGGTCCGGCTGGTCCAGGGGCAGCGGCTCGTTCCGCTCCAGGTAGCCCACAACCTGCTCGAAGCGCGGGCGCTGATTGAAGCCGTGGGACCGAAGCGTCTTCATCTCTTTATGGGTTACTGCGCGGCAACTTCGCCCGCTGCGCGTTCACGCCCCTGCGCTCGGCGCGCGCGTAGCGCAGCTGGGGTACCTGGCGGTGCACGGCCTCCGTCAGCCGGCTCACGTCGTCCAGGTGCCGCTGCCCCTCCTGGGCTAGCCGGCGCTCCCCCAGCCAGGCGTTGAAGGCCCGCGCCTCCTCCAGCTCTCGCTGGCGCTTCAGCAGCAGCGGCTGCAGGTCATAGCTCGGATACGTCTTTCGAAACCACCGGAGCATCTGCGGCTCGTTGCGAGATTCGATCGACATCATCTTGCTCTTTACACCAGTACGCTAGCTCCCGCCGTCAGCCGGTCGTAGGCCGACTGCCTCTCCAGCATGCGCATGGCGCGCTCGCTCGGCCGAGGCGCTTCTGCGGGCTCGGGCCGTACCTCTCTGTGTACCTCGGGCTCGGGCTGTACCTCGGGCTCGGGCTGTACCTCGGGCTCTAACTGCTCGGGCACGGGCGCTGCCTTGGGCGCAGCCTTGGGCTTGGGTGCTGCCTTGGGCTTGGGAGCTGGCGCGGCAACTGCCTTGGGCGCAGCCTTGGGCGCTGCCTTGGGCGCTGCCGCGGGTGCTGCCTTGGGCACGGGCGCTGCCTTGGGCGCTGCCTTGGGCGGTGCCTTGGGTGCTGCCTTGGGCGCTGCCTTGGCCACGGGTGCTGCCTTGGGTGCAGCCTTGGGAGCCGTCTTGGGCTTTGTGGGAAATCTCACCCTCTTGGGCCGGAAGGGGGAGTCCGCTTCATACGCCGGCTCCGTGGGCAGGTCGGCGATCATTTTTTTGCTCTTCGGCAGGAGCAGCTCGGGCGGCTTCGGCTTGTTTTTGCTGCCCGGGGGCCTGCCTCTAGGCCTTGGCGCCGGTTGCGCTTGCTTCATCGGTTTTTTAATAGAATATATTTTTTTTAAAGACCTTCGGGGAATTAGACGTGATCCAAAAACAGCACGAAGGACAACGACGAGCCCCGCAGTCGGACGACTTGGCCTTCCAGGTCTGTCAGCCGGAAGCGCAGGTGTCTCAGGGTGATGGGGCCCCTAACGGCCATGAAGTGCCCGTCGTCGGAGCCGGTCTCCACGATGGTGCCCACGCCGCTCTTCAGCGTTATCTTGGACAGGATGTCGTCCCCCAGATTGCCCAGCACGCGGCTGGCGTTGGCCAGCTGGGGGCAGCGCAGGTAGACCTCGTTGTAGCAATTCATGCGCACGAACTCGAAGACCTGCTGCCCGCCGGAGACGAAGCTGGGGCCCAGCATGTGATCGATGCTGAAGGGCTTGCTCGGAGAGGCGGCCGGCGAGGAGGGGTAGTCCACGACGTTAGGGAACTGCTGCTGCAGCTCCAGATCGTTCAGAATGAGGCGGTTGCCGTCGTAGGCTACGCTGAGGCTGTTCGTGGTCTCGCTGTAGGTAGCAGTAGCGAAGTTGGAGCTGATCCAGGCTGCCAGCCGGGAGCCCGTGTAGGCGCCCTCGGGCAGCAGCGCCCAGTTCAGCGCGCCGAGCGCGGCGTCCACCCAGTAGAGGTAGCGACCGCGATCAGTCGACAAAAAGCTGTCCGCGATTCTGATCTTATAGACAGCCAGCCTGGCGTCGCTCTGCAGGTGCAGGGACTCTCCCAGGTCTACCTCGAAGTCGCTGTCCGAGCCGGCTACCCTCTTGCGGCTGTCCACGTAGATAGTGGTCATCCTTCTTTTCCATAGGAGGCCACCTGTTCGACGGATGATGGGCGACTGGACTGCTGCGACGGAGGTGCAGCAGGAAACGTTTTCGCACCGCGCGCTAATGAGTGTGGAGCTCGCGAACAGCTTCTGGCCCAGGAAGCTGAGCGCCGCTCCCATCGGCTTCTTTTTCCAGAGCGAAACGCTCTTCGAAGCGCAAGTAGAACATCTCATTCTTTGGCTTGAGGTAGTACACGAAGAGGAAGCTGTAGGGGTCCCGAGTCGCCTGCTCGTAGATCCTGTGCAGCTTGTCCTTCGGCAGCAGGGCGCTGAGCTCTTCGATGACGGCGTCCAGCTCGTGCTGGTTGCGCAGCCTCCAGCAGCAGAGAAATTGCATGTTCACCCGCACTGCTGCGCTGACGAGTCTCAGCTTCTGTGAGCTGACCCAGGTACTGATTTGGAGGTGCCGACCGCGGATGAAGAGCGTATCCAGGGCGCCGTTTGGTTTATGCAATTGCGGCATGTCCGCTACATCGTCCAGGATGACCAGCACCTGATACAGCTTCTTCATCTCCAACTTCTTGGATGTCTCGGTGATCTTGCGCTGCCTCTGGATCATGCCCCGCAGCGCCGCCTCGTCCCACTCGTCCCAGTAGGCTTGCTTCTGTTGGGTATTCACGCCCAGGTCCTGCTCTATGTACTTTTTGACGGGGACCCAGCCATCGTCGATCGAAATCGAAGGACTGAAGATGTAGATCCTTTCAAAGACGCCCCTGTACTGCTCCAGAATCAGGCTGATCAGAGCCACGGTCTTGCCGGACTTGCTGGGACCGAGGAAGATACCTGTGCAAGGGACCAGGGGCACCACGGGGTCAGAGGATTGTTTGCTGCTGTATTCTGGCGTGGGGAATACCTTGATCTTCCCCATAGTTCGTTCCTTTGCCTTACTTGCCAAATTCGAAGCCCAGCGCGGCGGTGCGTTCATCCAGCTGGCCTCCGGTGGTCTCTGCCACGGCGGGCGGGCTGGCGCCTGTGGGTTTTAAACAACTCACAGCTACACAGCTGCCTCTATTCTGGCGCGTTCATTTGCGTCGCCGCTTGCCGTGGTGTGTAAGAAAACACACCAAGAGTGTTCAGCGATGGTACCTGTGCGCCGGCCGAAGAAATGCCCGCACGGCGTTACTCCTACGAACTGCAGGCAGGGCTGCGGTGGAGGAGCGTGGTGCGAGCATGACACCCGTCGCGCGGAATGTCGTGTGTGCAAGCCCCAAACATACTGCTGTCATGACAGGCGAGTCAGATCCTGTAAGGAGTGCTCAGTCCGCACGGCTTCCTGCCGTATTTCTGCCGTGAGTGCGGAGGCGGCGCTTTCTGCCCGCACGATAAGTACAAGAGCCAGTGTCGAGAGTGCAATGGCAGCTCGTTCTGCGTGCACAACGTCAGAAGGACATTGTGCAAGACATGCCGTGGCGCTGGTATCTGCGAGCATAACCGACAAAAAAGTCATTGCTCGCTTTGCCAGAACTTCGTATGTGAAATCGAGGGGTGTCCGAAGCAAGGGCAGCGATTTGGGGCGGCCTACCTTTTGAGACAACACATGCAGAAGCGGCACGGCGACAACCCGCGCGCAGTGACCAGGAGTAAGGAGCTTGAGGTGCACCAAGCACTCCGCGACGCGCAGATCACCTTCGAGTACCAGCACTACCTGCCCTTCCGCGGCTGCGGGTTGGAGTCGGAGACGGCCCACGCCTTCGCGGACTTTGCCCTGGCGACTCCGTGGGGCTACGTCCTGCTGGAGGTTGATGAGGAGCAGCATAAGGTCTACGACCCCAGCTGCGACGTGCGCAGGGACTTTGACATGGCCGCCAGCGTGGCGCTTGGCAGCGGGCACAAGCTGCTGGTGCTGCGCTACAACCCGGACGCCTTCAAGATCGCCGGCATGACGCGGCGGACCACCAAGAAGGAGCGCCACGCGCAGCTGATCCGCCTGCTGGGAGAGCTGTTGGCGCGCGAGCCGGAGGCGCCTTTCACCCGCCTCTTTCTCTTCTACGACCGAGACGCGGAGAACAGCGCGCTGCCCTGCGTGGCGGAGCACTGGTCCGAGCCCGTGCGCGCCGTGTCCCGCTGCGCATGATAGTCCCCCAGAGACTAAAAGGCTGGCATGCAACTGAAGTACATGGGAAGCAAATCCTGGCTGGCTCCACACGTGGACCGCTGCTGGGGGACGTCGCTGTGCTTCACTCTCCCTTCTTCGGCTCTGGAAAGCTGGAGTACTACCTCGCCGCCCGCCGTCCGGCCCTGGTGGTGCGTGGTGTCAACGCCTTTGAGCCCGTCGCAAACCTGCACCGCTGCTACTTGAAGCGAGACCCGGTCTTCCTGCGCTCCTTGCTGCGCCTGGCGGGGCGCAAGATAGACAGGCGCTTCTACTTCAGTCGCCTCCTGCCGGGCGCTCAGAGCGGCATTGTATCTATGTCGATCCTCCCTACATCTTCCCAGGCCGCAGCATGAACTACTATGGCACGAGGAGGCGGGGCCTTCCACTCGGAGCTCCGAGACGCGCTCTTCGCAAGCGGCCTGCCCTTCCTCGTAAGCATCAACGACGTGCCTGAAGCCTGGGAGCTCTACAGCAGGGCCGGCTCCATCACAAGGCTGTGCTCGGGCAAGAACAGCTCCAAGCCAGAGCTGCTGGTGCTGCATCAGGGCAATCCTGTGTGTGCCGCAGGAATGGCCGGAGCAATCCTGTTGCACAGCAGGATTGACTGGGCAATCCTGTGCCCAACGCAGGATTGCCAGGGCGCACCAGGTCCGCACCAGGCACACCAGGCACGCACCAGGCCACCAGCCCCGCAACCAGGCCCGCACCAGGCCCGCACGCACCAGGCCCGCACCAGGCCCGCACCAGGGCCCGCACCAGCCCGCACCAGGCCCGCACCAGGCCCGCAGGCCCGCACCAGGCCCGCACCAGGCCCGCCAGGCCCGCACGAGGCCCGCAGCAGGGCCCGCACCAGGCCCGCACCAGGCCCGCCCAGGCCCGCACCAGGCCCGCACCAGGCCCGCACCCCCAAAGAGAGCGGTGACGAAGCGGTGACAAGCGGTGACATGCTCGGCGGGCTGGAATTCGCCGCTTTTCCGGGCCGAAAGCGGAAAACTGAGCAACCCGAGCCTCCAAATTCGCAGGTTTTCGGTGGAAAGCGGGCTCCAGACAACCACTTTGCTCAGTTTTCCGCTTTCGGCCCGGAAAAGCGGCGAATTCCAGCCCGCCGAGCATGTCACCACTTGTCACCGCTTCGTCACCGCTGTCCGTCAGCCCGCCGAGCTTGTCACCACTGAAGTCACTCCGTTTTTGGTGCAAAAAAGCGCTCAAAACGGTCGAGTCCGAAGAGTCCGTTTTTCGTGTCGGACTGTAGTGGGATGCCCGAGCCTCCAAATTCGCAGGTTTTCGGTGGAAAGCGGGCTCCAGACGACCATCCCACTTGCAGTCCGACACGAAAAACGGACTCTTCGGACTCGACCAAGCGCTTTTTTGCACCAAAAACGGAGCCGGATGGAGCGGTGACATCAGTGGTGACATCAGTGGTGACAAGCTCGGCGGGCTGACGGACCACCTCGGCGGGCTGTCGCGTTACGTGGAAAAACCTCGGCGGGCTGACGTGTTACTCGGGAGCACCTCGGCGGTCTGCGCGTCAGACGCTGGCTGGCTCTGGGCTGTGTCTCGGCGGGCTGGAATTCGCAGGTTTTTCGGGGTAGAATGCGGATTTCGGAGCACTGCAAACACCTGGAACCGGTTTTCGCAGGAAAACGAGCGAATTTGGAGGCCCGGGCTGCACTTTTGACGCAGGACACGAAAAAACGCACTTTTCGGAGTTCGCCGTTTTCAGCGCTTTTTGCACCAAAAACGGAGTGGTGACATTGACCGGTGACATCGGAAAAACGTTCAGCGGGTTGAAGAATTTGGCTGTTTTGCAGGGTTTGGGGCAAAATTAATAGGATACTATAAGCCTATGTTCCTTACTACTGCATCCTGTCCCGTTAGACACTGCCGAACGCTGCGCCTGCCACGATTTCGCACGCCCCCCGCCGCGCGCGCGACAACATCCTGTCCTTTTAGACAGCTGCCAAATGCTGCCCCTGCCACACAAACACACACCCAGACGCACAGAATGCGGCTGCCACGACTTCGGCAATGGCATCGCCAAAGTGCTGCGCCTGCCACGATTTCGCACGCCCCCCGCCGCGAGTCAGCGAGTGTGAGTGAGTGAGTGAGCGAGTGAGCGAGTGAGTAAGTGAATGAGAGTGAGTGAATGAGAGTGAGTGTGAGTGAGTGAGTGTGAGTGAGCGTGAGTGAGTGAGTGAGTGTGTGTGAGTGAGTGAGTGTGAGTGAGTGTGAGTGAGTTATTGTGAGTGAGTGAGTGTAAGTGAGCGCGAGTGAGTGTGAGTGAGTGAGTGTGAGTGAGTGTGAGTGACTGAGTGTGAGTGAGTGAGTGTGAGTGTGAGTGAGTGGTGTGAGTGAGCGTGAGTGAGTGAGTGTGAGCGAGTGTGAGTGAGTAAGAGTGAGTGAGTGAGTGTGAGCGAGTGAGTAAGTGAGTGAGTAAGACAGTGATGAGGAGGGAGGGGGGGAGGAGGAGAAGAAGGAGAAGGAGACGCGGCGCGCGGACGACGAGCGGTAAAAGTAAGAACCCCACACATAGATGTGGGGAACAAACCCTAACAGCCCTACACCTATACCCGAAAAGGCTTTAAACTTAAACCTGGAACTTAAAAATTCTAGAAGCGCTAAACCTAAACTTGTGTGGAAAAGGGTTAAGCGTCACCCATGGATTTTGTGTGGCCCCAGTGCAGAATTACAAAGAAGGCAGGGTCATAGGTGGCTTTTTCCACGGTCGAAGCGGGGCAGGGTCAAATGCAACGGTCGGATAGGGTTGTGCGCAACTGTCACGCCCTCCAAACTTTGGGGTTGCCAACAAAGCCAGACTCGGAACACATTTTTTGGCATACTTTAGATTTGGGCCGAGAGACAAAGCTGAGGCGGAAACATGACGGTCTGCAAGCTGCAGCACCCAGTGATGCCTTACCCATACAGTTTCTCTGGTGAATGTCATCCGGCAAACCACTGCCTTATGCACCTCCTGGTGTGCCACGGCAAGAACAAAGGGGGAGGCTACTCCAAAACTTTCGGACTTGGGAAAATGCTCATGTTTTTGTCTAGGCACTTGAAGTGTGTTTTGCCACACTGTAAGTAGCGATGCTGTACCGGTTGTTCTTGTTGCTGGAAGAGGGACTGGGAAGACTGGCAGTGGAGGTGTGCGCCAGAAGGGAAACCTCAGTCGCGCATGTTGTTCTCTGGTTCCTTTTCAGCGCATGTTAGAGTAGGCGTTGTCTCATAGTTGGTGACCCTTAGTTGGTGCAGAAGAAGAGCATATATGTAGCGTGCTTGTGGTGCTGTTTGGTTGAGGGGGACAGCAGCAAAACAGAGGCTCGTTGAAGTGCGCGGTTGATATGGCACAGTTGAGTCGCCTGTTCATGTCGAGAACTGTTTTGCGGTGGTTGCAGGTACATGACAAGTACGGGACTTCTTGGCTGACTGCTTGAGACTCCAGACATGCATTCTGGCTGAGAGTCAGCTCTGAGTGCGAAGTGGGCTCCAACGCTTCTTGGTGAGACAGAGGCCCATTCAGCGCTGAGTGAGAAGAAGGGCTTTCCTGCCCAGGCATCGGCAGATATGCGACCTTGGACAAGCTTGAAGCCAGGCAGGGAATGGAAAGTCGGTTGTGTGGGCAATTCACATAGATGAACGGACGGGACAAGCCTGGAGGTGGGCAAGTGAATTGAAGGCCGGCTGTGTGGGAAATTCAGATTGATGAATGGCAGAGTGGCAAGGCAGTCGGGTTAACTCGCGGGAACATCTGCAGGAGAAGGCCCCACAACTCAACCCAACACGTGGCATTTCTTACTTGGATTAGTATTTACGCGGCGCCCGAGGCTGGGTGCGCCGCTGTGCTTGCGATGCCCATGACGGTGGGGGAAGCTTGGAGATAGTTGGGCATGAAGCTGACCTCTTCCAAGGACTCAACAGAGATTTTTCCGTCGAGTCGACAGGAGGGGGAGTTCCCATCTGGGCAGTGAGGGGGCAGACGATTGGACAGTGATGCAAACAGTTCGGCTTATTCTAACCTGTCACGAACCCCCGATGAGATGTCGACATGGAATATTCTTGCATCCGGAAAGTCTGGCGCAGGAGCAAAGCAAGACGGCTTTCAAGGAGCGAGGCAGGCGGGCAGCTCCGTAGTTTTAGGAGGGGAGTTTTGGAGCCGGTGGCTAAGCCCTGAACTGAGTCGGGAAGTAAGCTCCGGAATAATGCTGTTTTGTGCATCATGTTGAAAATAGTGTGCTCGTATCTTTTTGTGAGGTCCCAGGGCGTCCGGGATGTGTGAGACTGGCACGGTCTAGCACATAACCGTTCCCTGAACCCGGATGCGAAATCGGTGGCAGGAGATATCTTTCGAGTGGCGTCGCGCGAGGGTTTTGGGCTGGCGCAGTCGCTGAGGCAAGTGCATCCTGATGTGACTGGAGGCGATGGCTTCAGGCTGCGCAAGGCGCATCCGAGGGCTCAAGAAAGGGAAGTGTGAGACGAATCAGCGCCCGTGTTCAACAGCACATTCGGTCGACTTGCCGCAGCCACAAGGACTGTTCCAGGGAACATTTTGTGAGCGGACCATCGCCCACTCATTTTTAGTGCCGATGCAACAGTCTCGTCCGGCCTCACCACGTGAGTGCGTCCTAAAACTAGGGGAGACCGTGAGATTTGGATCGTTGTCTGCAGGCAACTTAGAAGAAAGTGATATGTTTCTTGCGGGACCCCTAGCCAGTGGCAGAGCCCATTGACTTGGGTCAGCGCCTTAGTTTAAGAGAGGCCTGCACCGCGCTACAGCAGCTGAGGGATTTGATGGTTCGGACAGTACGGTGGGAGCCACCTGTCCAGGGAATCCAGGCGGCAGCAGAGCGGAACCAAAGGGACCAGTCTAACACGCCACGCAGGTATTCCGAAAACGGGAAGGGTGTATCTTGGAGGGGTGGGCTCAAATTTGCATCATTTGGGAGTACCGACTGCACAATGTGCAAGGGATGGCCCGCTCCCAACCCCCCAAGTAAAGCTCCTCAGCAGTGGGCAGTAGAAGTCCGTGAACAGTGCCTCTGACGGTCCCGACTCGCGTAGGATCCTACATAGCGGGTCCTTGTTTGTGCATGTGTGGGTGTGAGCGGTGGGTGTGGTGTGTGTGTGTGTGTGCGTGCGGTGTGCGTGTGTGCGTGTGTGTGTGTGTGGGGTGCGTGTGGTGGGTGGGTGCGTGTGGTGGGTGGGTGCGGGGTGTGCGTGTGTGTTGTGTGTGTGTGTGGTGTGTGTGCGTGTGGGGTGTTTGTGTGCGTTTGTGTGGTGTGTGTGGTGTGTGTGTGGTGTGCGTGGCGGGTGCGTGCTGTGAGGTGATGCGAGGTGATGTGATGTAAAGGAATGCGAGGCGGTGCGAGAGGATGTGAGGCGATGTGATGCGATGCGACGTGATTCGATGTGATGTGACGTGATGTGATGGGAGGTGATTTGATGCGGTGTGATGTGATGGGGAGTGAGGTGATGTGATGTGTGTGTGTGTGTCGGTGTGTTTGTTTCTGTGTCTGTGTGTCTGTGTGTCTCGTGTCTGTCTGTCTGTGCGTCTGCACGTCTGTGTGTCTGTGCGTGGGTGTGTGGGTGCGTGGGTGCGTGTGTGAGTGCGCGCGGGCGGGCGCGCGTGTGTGCGCGCGTGTGTGCGTGCGTGTGTGTGCGCGCGTGTGCGGGCCTGCGCGGGTGGGTGCGTTAGTGCGTTTGTGCGTGCGTGCGTGCGTGTCTGTGTGTGTGTGTGTATGTTTGCGTGTCTGTGCGCGGGTGTGTGTGTGTGTGTGCGTGCGGGCGTCCGGGTGCGTGTCTGTGTGTGTGTGTGTGCGCGGGTGCGTGCGTGCGAGCGTGCGGGCGTGCGCGCGCGTGTGTGTGTGTGTGTGGGCGTGGGCGTGGGCGTGGGTGTGTGTGTGTGGTGCGTGTGTGTGATGTGTGTGTGATGTGTTTGTGTGTGTGTGGGTGTGGGTGTGGGTGTGGGTGTGCGTGTGCGTGTGGGTGTGCGTGTGCGTTTGCGTGTGCGTGTGTGTGTGCGTGTGCGTGTGCGTGTGCGTGTGCGTGTGAGAGTGTGTGTGTGCGTGTGCGTGTGCGTGTGCGTGTGTGTGCGTGGGTGGGTGCGTGCGAGTGCGTGTGTGGGTGGGTGCGTGCGTGTGCGTGTGCGTGCGCGCGTGCGCGTGCGTGCGCGCGTGCGTGCGCGTGTGCGTGTGCGTTTGCGCGTGCGTGTGCGTGCGCGTGTGCGTGTGCGTGTGCGTGTGCGTGTGCGTGCGCGTGTGCGTGTGCGTGTGCGTGTGCGTGTGCGTGTGCGTGTGTGTCTGTGTGTCTGTCTGTGTGTCTGTGTGTGTGTCTGTGTGTGTGTGTCTGTGTGTGTGTCTGTGTGTGTGTTTGTGTGTGTCTGTGTGTGTCTGTGTGTGTCTGTGTGTGTCTGTGTGTGTCTGTGTGTGTCTGTGTGTGTCTGTGTGCGTCTGTGTGCGTCTGTGTGTGTCTCTGTGCGTCTGTGTGTGTCGGTGTGTGTCGGTGTGTGTTGGTGTGTGTTTGTGTTTGTGTTTGTGTTTGTGTTTGTGTGCGTGTCTGTGTCTGTGTCTGTGTCTGTGCCTGCGTCCGTGTCTGTGTCTGTGTCTGTGTCCGTGTTGCTTGCTGTGAAGGAGACTTCAAGTTGCACGAGATCTGACCCGTCAATCATGGTTATGGGCTTGTGTGCGGGTTTGCGTGCTCAGATGTCGAAGACATTCCTTAATTCAGCACTCGTCCTTGTGAAGCGAGCAGCAGCAAGCAGTGGAGGCCCGGGTGCTCGCGTTCGAACGTCGAAGGCGGCGCCTGGAGCAAAAATGTGCCACGGTCATGACTCATAAGCGCGCATTCGTGTTTTTGTCCAACATCTCCAGCAATGCACAATTCACCAGGCCGTGCGACTCGGTGAGTGAGTGTGTGAGTGCTCGAGTGTGTCTTTTATTTGGCCGCGTCCTTCCACCTTTAGTGTTTTAGTGCTCGGTTGTTTGCTCACTCGGCTGGTCGGTTTCGGCGTGTTGGTTGGTCAGCAAATGGTGTCGGGGCCGCGTAGGGAAGACACAGTTTACGTGGGCGTCGTAGAGGTTGAGCACAACGGGCATGGTAAGTGCAACACGGCTTGGCTCGAGCAGAGGGCAGTGCAGCAGACGGTGCGCGCGCACGGGCAGGGGCACGGCATGGCGGGAGCACGCGAGGTGCCACGGTTTGATCTTGTGCTGGAAGGTCACCCGCGGGCGCGGCCGTTAGGCGGGCACGAGTTCATCTCGTATTTACCGGAGCGTGTGTTCGTCAGCGCGCGCGATCTGCCGGCATTCGAGATGAGGGAAGTGGGGCGCGGCGTGCGTCGGGTGGTCTACGCGGCGGAAGGGGGACTGTCGGTGCTCAAGGTGGCCGCGGAGGCCGATAGCCACGACGTGGAGGTACTTCTTTCGCGCCACGCGCAGCTGCGGAGATTGTTTCCGAGCGTCGTCGGACGCGGTCTCTGCGTGGCGAGGCTGACGGGCGTGTCGTGGCAGCGTCGAGAGCTGCATTTCATCACGGCGGAGCGCGCGAGGCCGCTTTCGGAATACTTGGAAGGCGCAGATGACGCGGCTCGTGGGCGGGTTTTCACCGCGGCGGTCGGCGCGATGGCGCTCTGCTGTGTGCACGGCGTGCGCCCGGTCGATTGCAGCGTTTGGAACCTCGGCATCACGCGGGGGCGGCTGGTCTTCTTGGACGCGGCCAATTTCAGAGCGGAGGGCAGGGCGATCGCGTTCCCGGTCGCGCGCGAGCTTCGCAGCTTTTGGTCCGCCTTTCGAAACTACGCGGTCGCGGCGCGGTACGAAGTCGGCGAGCTCGTGGCTCGCTGCCACGACGCTCTCGCTGTCACGCAAGCGGTGCAGGACATGCTGGAAGGCACGCCAGAGGCCGATCTCGTGCGAGCTCTCTGGACCCGTTGAAGAAGCACGCTTGTGGGCGCAGGAGCCGATAAGCTGCACGGGAACGAACGAGACACAGCCATTAAGCTCGTGGACAACGCATGCTCCGAGCGGCCGGCGAGGCCTGGACGCGCCAAGTCTAGGCTCGAAGTAAAGCAATTTGAGGAAGCGTAGAGAGCAAACAAGTAGGTGCCTGGGAGTCGACGCCTTGGTCTAAAGGGCAAACGGGTTTCCCAGGTTTCGAATTCCCAAAGCGCCGTGTAAGGAGGGAGGGATGTCAAGCATCTGTCCGAGGGTGTGCGGGCGGCTTGTTGGGGGGAAGCGAAGGGTATGTGGGTATCCTTCTCGCTGTGTCTTGAAGGGAACAACAGGAAAACCCTGCCATTTGAGACACGATGCAGGGAATCCGGAAACGGGCTAGCGTCGCTAGGGGTGCAGAGGACATTGGACGACGAGACTGGGAACCTAGTGGTTTGCAGTGCTCCCAGACTTTATGGGAGCTCTCTCATGTCGGCGACCCCAAATTTTTGTAAACGGGATATCGCCCTCAAAAGGATGGAGTGAACCCAGAGCGGTTCGTGGGTTTGTGGAAGCCATCTCAGCACGCAACACAGCCCGGACATGTTTGCAGGACGCGGAGGCAGCGCAGCGGGCCGCGCACTGCTGGGCTGTGTGGACCCTGTGGTGCCAGGCAAGGTGTGTGACACAGTGAAGCTTATGTTAAAAAACCTTTCATGAGGGGCTTCCTCTGACCCACAGTGTCGTTTTTGGTTTGGTCCGCAGAACATGGAGGGGAGTTCCGTCCAGCCCTTTCTGATTTAGTTGTGAGGTGATGTATTGGCGCTTGCCCGACGCCCCCGAACCCCCAACGTGCCATGTCCGGATCGAAGCTTCGACAGGTCTTGGAGGACTGCCAGCGCTGGCGAGTTCGACCGCCTGCAGGAGGGGCTTTGGTGCTTTCGACTTGGCTGAGCCATGTTGTTTTTGGTTGACTTGAGGTGTGCAGGCTTTTCATTCATTGGGCTGGCTAGCCTGTGCGTAGCGACTAGGGTATGTTCACAATCGGGGGCTTGCGGTTTGCAAACCGCGCCCAAATGTGTGGGCCAACGCGATCCTTCGCTGTGTGTAGGTTTCTTACTTGTACTGTGTCCACTTTGGGGCTGCAAAACGGAGATATGTGCGACGTGGGGCTGGCGTCGAGCGGCGCCGCCGTGCAGCTGGTGTCTGCGGCCACGGCCCGGAGCTGGCGCACGCGGTGTCGGGCTAGGCATCCAGCGGCGCCGCCGCGCAGCCGGCGTCTGCGGCCACAGCCCGGAGCTCGTCCGAGCTTGCTTCTGCGCACGGCTGGCAGCAAGCGGCGCGTCGACGAGGGGGGGGGGGGGAGCCGTGAAAGCGCCACCAGGGGGCTTCGCAGCCTGCGGCTTCAAGCTGGCTTGGTCGCGGTTGCTTGTGTCTGCGGCCACGGCCCGGAGCAGGCGCACGCGTTTCCGGGCTAGCCGCTCTTCGCGAGTCTGCGCGTCTTGCTGCGCCAGCTTGTATCTGTGGCCACGGCCCGGAGCAAGGGGCGCCAGCGGCGCTTGGACGATGGGGGGCATCTGTGGCCACGGCCCGGAGCTCCAAGGTGCGACGCGGGCCGGTCAGGGCTCGCGTCGAGCCGCCGTGTAGCCTGTGTCTGTGGCCACGGCCCGGAGCAGGCGCGCGCGGTCCGAGGGCGAGGTCTTTTGTGAATCCGCGCGCGCGGCGCTGGTCTAATTTGGGACTGCGGCCACGACGAGGGAAGACTGGGCGCGCGCAACGGGGAAGGTGTAGCAGCCACAAGCCCGCTGCCCGGTGTGAGTGCTTGGGATGAATAGCCTGCGTGCGCGGGGCCGGATAATCCCGCCGCAGGTGTTCGACTAATTAAGGGCCAGAACGTGATTGGCTGGGCTCGGAAGGTAGAGTGCAACGGGGTGATGGGGTGGAGCGGATAGGATGTTGGAAGACGCGAGTGAGGGGTCAGTCGTCAGCAGAAAAAAACGAGGCAGGCAGGGCTAGGACTGTGGCTAGAGCCAAGGTCAGTGGAGGGCGTGTCTTGAGTATGAGCGCGGCAGCAGGTTCCGAGGCATGTGTGTGCGTAAACTCCTGGAGGGGCGGCGTTTGGGCTCAAGTTAGAGAGCGCTGAAAGTGGAAGAGCGGTAGGCCCGGGTCGCGGCGGTCGCACGGCGTAGCATGGAAGCGGAGGTGCTGGCGGAACTA
Source organism: Effrenium voratum (assembly GCA_963377175.1). Lineage (NCBI taxonomy): Eukaryota > Dinophyceae > Suessiales > Symbiodiniaceae > Effrenium > Effrenium voratum. Next base: position 422,093 of record CAUJNA010003704.1, on the reverse strand, counting down.
CGCGCGCTACGTCTGGAGATAGGGGAAGGGCTCTCGCATGGAGATAACAATTGCTTGGTCGATAGCCTGCTGCAATGTCTCGCCGCCACGGGGGTTCTTCCAAGAGAAGTCTTGCTTTGTGCTCAGACTCGGCGGGTCATGTGTGCGGCTGCACGAGCGGAGCTTATCGCGCAGCCCGACGCCAGCTTGCGACCACAGCGGCTGACTGTGTGCGGCGCGCGGGACAGTCGCGCGACCGCAGCGGAGCACGAGCGGGCCGACTTGCAGCGCCATGTCCACGCGGAGCCCGTGCTGCGGAGCATCATGGCGCAGTGTGGGCTGACACGGCGGCCGGACATAGAGCTTGCGGTCTACGCGGTCGGGGACGCTGCGGAGCAGGTGACGCTGAGCTTGTTCAGTCGCACGGACGCGGACGGCAACGGGTGGCACTACGACCCGCTTTTGGAAGCCGGAGCCAGCGCGTGGAGGGCGGCGCTGGACGTGGCGGAGGAGGCGGCTGTGACGCTCGAGCGCGAGGAAGGCGCAGCTGGCGAAGCAGGAGAGGAAGAGGTGGAGGTCGGCCTGGTACGCGTGAGCGTTCGTAGTGACAGTGGCGATGCGAGGCAGGCTCTCGAGCAAGCAGTGGACGCTGTCGTTGCCGGAAAGATGCGGCCCATGTGGGACTTTGCGGCGAGACATCGTGGGCGCGTCGTCTGTGCGTTGAGCGGGTGTGAGCACACGTGTGCCACGGCAGAGGAACTGGAGGCGCGCCTGCAGGAAGTGCGTGCGGGGGATCTGGCTGCGGCTGTGGCGGCTCGGTCGCGCCTGCAAGGAGTCGGAGGCAAGGCGCACCTGGCAGTGTACCAGCTTTGTTTGCAGGAGCTGGCACGCAGGTCGCCTCCACAGGCAGGCGCAAGCCAGGACCGGGCCTGCTTGCGTAGCTACTGCGAGCAGGTGCGCACGGCCCGAAGTCTCATGTGCTTTGTGTGCGCGTGCCGGTTCACGAGCGTGGAGGCAGAGGCAGCCAGAGATTCAGCGGTATCGCGTGCCGGAAATTCGTGGTTTGCTGGATCTGCTGTCCTTCGCATTGTACATGGAGAAGTATGGCAATCTATGGCCGAGCGGGCCAGACCTGCGCGGCAGCGCCGCGTTCCGTGACTGGCTCATCGGGTTCGAGACCACGCCGCTGTTATGCTGCCCGGAGGATGTAGTTTGCGCAGCGCACGACTCACGGATGGGCGCGGGGGAGCTTTGTCCAGCGTGTAACATCCCTGTATGCTCCACGTGTGTGCAAGAGTGGCAAGCAGCCAGGGGCACATTGCCGGCAGCGGCGCTCTGCAACGACATGTGGACGGGCTACTTGCCGGCAGAGATATACACCGAAGCGGCCACGGTATGTGAACTGATCGCGGCCTCGCCGTGCGTGACGGGCATGTTTTGCTTCTCGCTGGAGTATCATCGCGCAGGCAGTGTGTACGACGCAACAGCGTATATGCCGCGGCATTGGCTGGGGGCGCGCGGGAATGTCACGTCGTATCCGATGCCTTGGCTGGAACTCCTAGCGCAGTTAGGCAGCATGGAGGCTGGCAACAGCGTCGCGCTGCCGCAGATGCAGGGAGATTCCTGCGTCAGGCACGCGTTCGCCGAGCCGTAGTGTTAAGTCTGATCCGTGGGGCCGTGGCGCGGAAGCACGTGGCGTACGGAAACGTGGATTTGGACGTGGCCATGGCGCGGGCTGCGGGCTTGCCGGAGGACGGGGTGCCCCCGGAACTGGTGCGGCTGCTGGACCCGGATCGGAATATCGCTTGCGGCCGCAGAAAGCCGCCACGCCAGCCGATGGGTGTCATTTGGACACAGAAGAAGCGGCGCGACAGTTGGCAGACGTGCGCCCGCACGCAGTGCTGCTGGAAAATAGCAGCGCGCTGGAAGAGGACGCTGTCGCGCAGGACATGGCAGCCTGGCAACACTTTGGCTCGCAGCTGCGGTGGGGGACAGAGCCGCCCGCTGCAGAAGTGACTATCACCACCGGGTCACAGCTCGTAGATCAGTTCAAGCCGTTGTACTTCGGTGTTGCGTTCGCGTTCTGCTTCAGCTACTGTATAGGCTTACCGGACTTGGTGCACCAGAACAGAACGACCAGGTACAGGCGGGAGGCAGCGGCGCCGATCATCGATTTCCCGCGGTGGGCGCGGGCAATGAGTCGACGTGCAGAAAGCCAATTCGTGCGGGACTGGCTGCTGCTGTTCGCGCTGTGGAACTATGCTTTTCGTGTGCAGGTGAACTCGAGCCGCGGTTTGGTGGCGTACATGCCGCGTGGGACGCCGAGTCTGTCGAGTGAAGAGCTGACGGAGGGTGCTGTCGCACTGTGCAAGGCCTTGCACGGGCAGTTCCGCGCAGGGCCGGACGCGCCGCTGCAGCCCGTGGCAGGCGACGTAGCAAAGCTACACATGGTGCCGGAGCTTCCGCGAGCCGCGCGCGTCTTGCTGCAGAATGTGCAACATGTTTCAGCCAAGATGCCTGGCACGGTCGAGGTGAGGAAACTCATGCGACATGAGACGCACGCGTACCGGGTCATTTATGGGGAACCGGTTTTTGTCACGATCAGTCCAAACGAGCGCGACAACTTGCTCGGAGTGCGGCTTTTTCGCTGCCGACAGAACGATCCTGTGACACGAGTGGACGCGGACGCGCTGCGGTGGGGCGGAGAACAGCAGCCTGTGCTGGGCACAGCCGTGACGGAGGCTACGGCCGGCTCGCTGCCTGCTTTCGAAGCCCGGCGTCACCTAGCAGCCGCGGACCCGCTGTCGGTGGTGGAGGCATTTCATTCGCAACTGCGGCTATGCCTGCGACACTTATTTGGCATAAGCATCTGCAAGAAGTGCCCGCGGTGCAGCTGCATGTCCGAGGACGGCAGTGTCGCGTCGCTGCGCTTAGGGATTTTCGGGCGAGTCGCAGCGGTGTATGCGGCGCTCGAGCACCAAAAAGCTGGCGGCTTGCATGCGCACATGCAAGTTTTCGTGGAGAACTTGCACCAAGTGACACCCCTGCACGACATCTGGCAGCGCCTGCAGATAGTGCAGCGATATCTGGCGTTCAAGGCACACGTGTGCAAAGAAACGTACGATGACCCGGCCCTGCAGCAGCAACGCGGTGAGGAGGTCGAGGCAGCGTGGCCGGAACATGCGCAGAACGTGGCGCTCGTGTCCATGCCAGCGTATTTGCTGGATGTCGACGCATGCGACAGGTCATGGGCAGAAGCATTCCGGAGCGACGTTCAAAGGGTGTAGGAGCTGAAGCAACATCATGTACACCCTTTTGATGGAGAGGGTCGTCGGCAACTTCTACGGCGCTGTCAAAGCAGACAGGGCCGGACCGTGTGCAAGGGGCGCTTTCCACGCGTGCAGGAAATCTGCAGCGAGGCGGTGGTGCTCTGTCCCGGCTTGGCTCGGGCATTCAATCTGCCGTGCCAAGGCCGTAGAAATTTGGTAGGCGCTCTCGTGGGGCCGCGCAACAATGAATGGGTGAACGGCACCCATTCGGCACTGACCGCAGCGCTGCGGGCGAACACGGACGTCCAGCTTCCGTATCGACTTCCGCCCTGCAAAGAGACGCACAGTCGCGTGTGCGAGGAAGGCGGGTGCCTTGACGAGGTGGATCTGGAGAGCGTGATAACCGCAGCACAGCACGCGCAAAACGCGCAATGCGGGTATGCTGGGGACTACGGCAGCAAGCGGCAGGTGGTGGCGCTGCACGAGGTGAACGAGTGGATGCGAGGCCAGAGAGCGCTGGGTCGAGAGCTGGCAGGAAAGGGTCGCAGCTATCAGGGTGTCCGGCACCTACGGCGGTTCATGTCGGACGCCTATGGGCGGGGCATCGTGCGCAGCGCGCCGGAAGTCGTGAACTTGCTGACGCGACAAGACAGGAATGCAAACAGCACCGACGGAGAGCTTTCCCGGACGAGTCTTCGTGGACTGCGTCGAAGGGTCGGCGCAGGAGGAACCGGCGGAGCGGCCGCAAAGGCAGTACCTACAAGTGGACTGGCGATCTCGGCGACACCGCTCGCTGACGTGCGGCGCATGGACATCTTGTACGGGTGTCGCGGAACGCGCTGGAACATGGGACACCTGTCTGCATTTGAGTGGGTGCGCTACTGGAAAGTGGAGCTGGCTCGCCACCGCGCGCCGGCGGAAGACGCCGCGAAGGAGCGACCGGTGGCGCACGCAGATCTCACGGCCAGCGGGCGTGCGAAGTTAGAGGGCCTGGAAGCAGGCCTAGTAAAGCCAACCGTGCGGCGTGCTCGTTTCCTGCCACCTCAGGAGGTCGATGAGCACGGGCAGCTGCTCGTCGCAGTTTCTGAGAGCGTTGCAGGGAACATGTGACCAGTGAACATATAGGTTGTTCCATGCGTCAACTCCGGAGGGGCACGTGCCGATATAGAAAAAATCAATCGCCCAGCATTTTTCTGGATAGGTATCCATAAGTGTAGCGATGATTCAGTCCCGTCGAAGGAACCCACAGTGGAGGCCCGCATTATTGACAGATGTTGTCGTGAGACGGAGGCCCGGCCAGCCGGGAACGGCAGTCGGCAGTCAGAGAGTCCAGGTTGGATGAGTCCCTCGAGAGAAGCAGACCCCCGCCTCTGGGAAGGAACACAAAGCAGGTTAGCCCTAGCTAGCAAACCCCCGTGTGCTTCTGCGTTTTCTTTTTCTCGGAGGGGTCGGGGTTAGTCGTTCAGAATGGAAAGAATAGTGGCTGACGCACAGACGCAGAAACAAAGGGGCTCGAGCGGACTGACGCGTGACAAGGCTTGGGTGCCCGCTAACAGTGATCGAGGGAGACTTACGGGATTGGATGCGCAACAGAGGGGGCTGCACAAGACACGTCTCGATTGGCCGTGTCTCTGGCTTAAGAGCAGACCCGATGGCGGCCGTGTCGTCCGAGAGCTCGAACGCGGAGGAGGAGCTAGACGAGCTGTCACGCCACGCGATACTGGCAGCGCTGGACTCGCGAGCGAAGGACCACCTGAACAGGCTGGCCTCAGCGGAGGCGAAGGACGCGCTCCTGGCCGACGTGCACCGCAAGTGGCAGAGCATCCAGAATGCGTCTGCGCAACTCGGCCTGGAGTATGTTCCCTTTGCCAACCGATAGAGTAGAGGGAAGGGGTTTAGGCAATGCAAGAGCCTTTGGACGCAGTGAACGCTTGGACCATCGCTGCCAAGGTACGTGATGGCGCGAGTGCGCGAGAAAGGAGGCGGCCGAGGACGTCGGAGCGCGAGGCCAAGAAGCGCTGCCGACGCTTGGGAGGCAGGGCAATCGGAAGCACCGAGAGACATCAGCCCCACAAACGGCAGCACATTGTTTGGAGTTGAGGGGTCCTGGGCAAAACGTGCATCCGTCGCGCGGCAAGTCGTTACCTGCATTGGAAGACATCAGACGGCATCCCCGCTATGAAGGAAGACATCAGACGGCACTCCCGCAAAAAAAAAACGTCGAGCACATACCAGTGCATGTGGGCCCAACAGCTTACGTCGTGAGGGTCCTGAACGCGCAGGGAAGAAGACCACTGGCGCCGCCCCGCCGTTAGAGCTCCGCCCGTCAGCGGCTGCGGCGGCTCGGCTGACGTGTTGTTTCTAGAGCCTTGTAGCGGCACGGCTTAGAAGGAGTGATGGTTGATCATTTTCTGTGCGAACCGCACGTGGTTTAGGCGCTGCCATGACAGAAGGGTCGTGGCGGCACACATGGGAAAACCAGGGGATCCCGTACTCGAACAGGCGCTCCCACGGTCCGGTAAAGTGACCACCACCCAGGCTCGACCTAGCAAGCCACGCACGCCGGCGCCAGCAACTCGGCTTGCAAGTCGTCTCCGGAGTCGAGGTACACTCCTCGGCCCCTGCAGTTTTGAGAGGTCTAGCTTCAGGCCCAACATGAAAGCAGAGGCCTTTTTTCTTTCCCTCGAAGGCGTGGCAGAAGGGTTCCCGTTTAGGGGTCGGGGGTCGTCGAAGTCACATCCCGAAACACTCGCAAGTGTCGCGGTGAAGCGTGTCAGTTTCGTCCCCCTGCGCGCGTCGATTCGCGGTGCAGGCGGAGTGTCTTGGAAGGCTTCGTGTTCTCGTTGCCGGGCAGGCGCGTGAGAGTGTCCGCGCCGGCGCCGTTTTCGTTGGCCCTGTCAGAAGATCGGCTCGTTTGGACGGGCTGGAAACTTACGATTTTAGTCGGAATCACTTCGACACGACAGTCCCGCGCCAGTCTCCCGCAAACAAAACAAGACGTGACAAAGACGTGACCCGAAGTGACCGGAGACGTGACGATAGAAACCTGATCAGAGATACGACGCGAGATGTGACAAGAGTCCGCTGTCATGCCCACGCTCGCCTCGAAAGTCGCAGCTTCAGGAGCCACCAGTCCCGGCTAGCGCCGTCCAGGCGCAGCCAGCCAAGCCACCTCCAAATGCACCCGGACCGAAGGTGGCTCGGCTGGCATTTTGTCCTGCCAAGGGAGATGTCCTGACCGCGAGGCAGGAAACGACCCAGGATGATCAGAACCCGGTTTTAGCTGAGGTGTCAGCGGTGTCAGACAGCAAAGCTGACCGCGAACAAGCAGGCAAGGGGCGTGTGGGGGGCTGGCATGAAAGGAACGCGCGGTACCCGAAGCTGGAAAGGGCTTTGAGCAGTGTCTTTGGGGCCTCCCGTCAAGAGCTACAGATCTAGCTGCTGAGAAGTCTGCGAGGTTGCGCAGACCGTGGCGACGAGACCGCGAGAAGTCGGCGAGGTCGTGCAGACCGTGGTGACGAGGCCGCTTGGACAAAACACTAGAGATTTGGCTTCTGGCCACAGACGACCGCTCGCTGGCAGGAGGCCCGCGGCCGGGGCAGAGACGGACGAGACCGCGGCGCCAGTGCAGGCCTGACCGAGACGAAACTCTGCGGGGTGTGCCTGGACGACCGGGCTCGTGCTCACACGTGTTTGCCTATAGGTGCTGGCCGGGGTTGACAGAGAGAACAAATGGAAGACCGCAGATCCTCGTCTTCATAGGGAGACGCATGTCATGTTTCAGCCCACTGCAATGAACCTTTCGGTCCGGATTGTGGCACCACTTCTCTTGGCAGGGAGCCGGTCACGCGGAGACTGGCACGCGTGGCACCAAGGACGGGAGCGTTCTGCCCAGGAAAAAATGGCAGGGAGACGGCGTGCCCATCTTGTTCGCACATTGTTCGGTCCCGTGCCATGCTTGCGCAGTCCGTCCGTGCGTCCGTCCGTCGATTTGTCTTGCCTTTGGTCCTTCTCTGTAGGCCCAGGCGTTCCAGTTCTGAAAGTCCGCCTGTTTCTCGTTGCTCCGCCCAGGTAGCGACTCTCTAGCTATGTAGGCACCCAGCAAGCCACCACGCAACTTCGCGAAAAATCCATGAATCGCCAGGACCTCGCCCCCGACAGCAGCGCTCACGCACGCCGGCACGCACGCCGGCACGCGAGGCCCGAGGCGGGCGGCCCAGCAGCGTCGAAGTTGTGCTCGGTCGCTCGCAGCATGTCTTTTGAGGAGGCAGAGCAGGAGCCCAGGGACAGATGTGCAATCTTTTTGGGGGGGGCAGAGCCTGATGCCGGTGCAAGAATCCAGTTGAGCTCAGGGAACCCCTGCAACAAAGTCAATGGGCGTCCACTTGAAAAAAGAGACGGTTCCCAAGTTCAAGCGCAGCAGAAGCAGTCCGCCAGTCACGAGCAATATATACACCCGTGGAAGTAAACCCACTGCGCCAGCCAGACACGCCGAGCCCTGTATGCGGTCACCCGTGATAGCACATTAGTTCAGAGACAAAGATTGAAAAATTGAGATGCTTAATTTTTCATGCCCAAAAACTTTCCTTGAGCATTCCCTGTGCGATTGCAAACATGTTTTGCCTTGAGACTTGCCTTTGTCTGGATCGTGTTGACAATCCTCAGATGATGCAGCATGGGCTGAGGTGGGAGGGTTGTCCCCATCTTTTGGAGTTGGCGCCTTGTGCCATGGGCTCGTGCCTTTCACGAGCAGCGGTTCAGCGACGTATTGTGCAGCGTTGGGCGCGTTTTCTTCGCCTTTTTCGCCGGATACGTTTCCGTCAACGCCTTTTTCATCATCTGGGTGTGCAATTACAGTTGTTGCAAACACCTTTGCTGAGGAGGCTGTCTCGGTTTTACACGCTGGACCGTTAGATTGTGTTTCGGGTAAAGGGGGGTTTTATGCCCTGGAGGAAAAGGACGACAAGGGTCATAGATCCTCCTGTCGACATGGAAGATGGAAATGTTGCAGAATCTTCACATGGTGCTTCCTCAGGACCCGAGATGCATGGCCATGGGATTTTACATCAGTTCAGGTCGGGTCGCTCAGATGACGGCGATCCTGAGCTCATGGAGGCTTTTCCTGAAGAAGGGCGTCAACATATTGACTCTGGAGGGGACGAAGGTAATTCCGAGGAGGAACTGCTTTCACAAGATGACCATGTTCAAGAAGAGGGTTCTGACACAAGGGCTCCTTGGAGTGTAATCGGGGAGTCTGTCAGTGAACCTCGAGGCGTTGCTGCTTTGTCAAGCTTCGACAACAAGGTCTTGTTCCAGAACGCTGTGATTGACAATGTAAGGACTTGCAATATTTCATTGCCCTGGGAGACGGGAGTGTTTGCGCAGATCTTTGATGGAAGTGATGCAGACCTGGTTCCAAGGACGCATGCAGTTTCCTTCCCTTTAGACGTGGCGTCTTTTGCCGAAGCATCTCTTCATGCAGATGGAGCTAAACAAACCTTTTCAGCAACGCCAGGCAAGCCGATTTTTGCAAAGGCTTTCAGCTGCCTGAGTGACACGTCGTTCGTGGAGGAGCGTTCGCAACTATTTTCTGTGGGTGTCAGGAAGTGGTGGGTCATTATTGGCCGCAGCATGGACGCTTGTCAGACGGGACGTATCATCAGAGACTGCGGAGAAGGCACAGACATGGAGTCGTATGCCTTGGAAACAATTGGTGCAATCATGGGTACAAGATCGCCTCACACTGTGGTCAAACGTGCTAATTCTATTTTGGCTTTCCTCAGGTGGGGTGATGCGCAGCTTGGTGTCTGTAACCTTTTCAGTGAACCCAATATTTGGAAATACATTCAATGGTTGAGGACATCTGACTCAGGGCCTACATCCGCTGCAAGCTTTGTGTCTGCTTTGAGATTTGCTCATTTCATCCTTGGGTTTGCAGATTCAGTCAATGACTTGGTGAGCAGGAGGATAGCAGGTTTGAGCGAGCAGATTTTTGCAACGAAGAGAAAATTGAAGCAGGCTGCCCCGCTCTCGGTGGAGCAAGTGAAATTTTTGCATTGTGTCCTGAAGGATGAGCATCAGCATGATATGGATCGCGCCAGTGCAGCCTATTTGCTTATTGCAATTTACGGCAGGTGTAGACATAGTGATCTGTGCTTTATTCAGGACGCTATTCCGGATTTTGGACCTGAAGGCGGTTTCCTGGAATTGCGGGCTACTGCTCACAAGACGGGCCGAACAGCGCAGCGGAAGGCTCAGCTTCTTCCGATTCTCATTCCTGCTGTGGGGGTCACGGGCGAAATGTGGCTAGATGCTGCTGCTAGCGCTTTTCTAAGAGTTGGTTTGATTTTGGATGGAGAAGTGCCAATCTTCAGGCCGCCAACCTCGGACTCTGTGGATGCCTTGTGCAGGCGTGGCCTTAAGTCTGGTGAGGCCACGAACCTACTTAGGGAGTTCCTGGCACTGAACGCAGATGGTCGGGATCTCAATGCGATTTCATCACATTCGTGCAAAGCAACCGTCCTCAGTTGGAGTTCGAAGTTTGGGTTGGACGAGTACACCAGGTCTGTTCTAGGAAGACATGTTTCTGCTACAGTTTCAAGCTCGGCCTTGTACGCAAGGGATTTGTGCATTGAGCCGGTGAGGAAGTTGCAGGAGCTGATTAAGCAGATTGCTACAGGTGTTTTTCGGCCAGATGCGCCCAGAAGTGAATTTTTCGGTGCACCTATCGAGTGTGGTACCAACACTGGTTGATGAACCGTGTGTGACCAAGGACGAGCCGGCTGATGAGCTTGAGAATGAATTCATTGTGATTTCTTCGGATGAGGATTCGACATCGGACTCATCCAGTTCGACAGGCTCGGATGGCAGCTCTAGCAACCCTGGATGAGAGGTGGGCCAGCCACTTGCGAAGATGCCTCGCCTGATTCCTGGTGATCCCAAAGTGGGCAAATGGTTCACACACAAGAAATCCAAGATTTCGCATTTCTGCCGCAACTTCGAGAGCCTGGTTTCGCCTGTTCGCCTTTTTGTTTGTGGCAAACGTTTGAATGATTCTTACGAACCTGTCCTGCCGGGTAAAGAACCTTTTGCGGACTGCATGATGTGTAGAAGGAGTGCCTTCTAGCTGGAATGCCAGCTCAAGTGTCGATGGACACGGGCTATGTGGCCCATATGGAAGATTGTGGAATGCCACAATCGTTGAATGTTTTTGTTGCAGACGTCCGTTTGCAGTAAAGAGGAAATGCTGCGATGGCAGCTATATGTTTCCTTCTGCGATGGCAGCATGTGTGTCAAGTGTGCTGCGATGGCAGTATACTTGATGGGGTTTCCTGTGGAATCTGTTGGATTCCCTTCGCAGATGTGCGGCTCAAGTGTGAACAGAATATTTTCTGTTGAGCTTGATTGTTTTGCAGGTTTGTAACTTGTGTGATGACCTTTGAGATTACATGTTGGTATTGGGTGCTAAACTTGAGTTGTTCCAACCTTTGCCGTAGTTTGAGATGGCTCTGCTTATTGAATCAGAGGCTCATTTCTCACAAAGAGCCCAAGAGATCAACTTGGGTGCTGGTGTGCTTAGGGCGCTGAAGCAGAATGGTATTGCTACGCTGGGAAGTCTGGCCTATGCGTTTGGCCAGCCAGGCCAGCCCCTGGATGAGGGCGCTTTCGGTGAGTGGGCGAAAGGGATTGCAGGCGAAGGAATCTCCCTGGGGGATTTGTCGGCATTGAAGAGAGCGCTTTTTGAGTCGCAGACGATGGTGCTAGCAGCTCTTAGAGATCAGGTTTCAAACCCTGATAGCCAGGGTGCGAGGCGTCTTCCTGATGCAGAGAGAGAGAAGAGGATGGACAATCTGAAAACCTCTCTTGTGGGGGTCATAGTGGAAGGACCGCTTGAGCCAAGCCACGCCTTGTTGGAGCTATGTGCAAACCAATACCAAGCCAACCAGCTGCAGTACATCAAGCCAGAGAAGTGCACCTCGCGTATGCACGAAATCACGACAGGAAAGCCAAGAAGGAGTTGCAACTCGAGGCCAACAAGCTGGTGGTGAGAGAGCATGTTGAGGTGTCAGAAATGACGATTCACAACTCGCTGCTCTTGCAGGAGGCGGACCGCATGGTCTTTATCCGGTTGATCGAGGAGAACGTGAAGCCGCGTAGGAAGCCCGATGGAACGTATCCAATGGACCTTGCACTGACAGCAGCATTGCAGTCTTACCATGTGAGCTTCACGCTGATGCCGTTGCCCGCCAGGGTTCCTGGAAAGCCGTCCGCTGACCAAAGGGCGACGCCGAATCCGCCACCTGCAAAGAAACTGAGAAACGAGGAGTCCGGCAAGGGTAAGGGGAAATCCAAAGGAAAAGATGCAAAGGGGAAGTCCCGCAAGGTGGCTACCCCCTATATCCTCAATGCTGGGGGAGTGGCTACCGCACCAGATGGATCGCCGCTCTGCTTTGACTACGTCTTGGGACATTGCAACCGAAGTGTTACCGATGGGCAGTGCGTGAAAGGTAAGCACCTTTGTTGCGTGTGCTTCGAGCCGCATTCCCTCAAAGAGCACCGGAAGTCGGCCTAGCACCGGATGATGTTTCATCGGATGCGATGAGCAGTGCAGCCGGTCTCCACAGGAGTGGTTTGCCGCATGCGCGCGAGGCACGCCATTCTGAACGACCTTTGCCGTTGGAAGATACCGACGAGCAATCTTTTCCCGACCCAATTGAAATAAACTTGAGTGACACTGAGACCATTGTCTCAGACAAGCATGACGTTGTGGGCGACTCCTGCAGGAGCCCAGCACCCACAGCTCTGAGTGCTCCTTTTGTGCTTGAGATTTTCGCTGGCACAGCCAGAGTGACCTCTTGTTTGCGACGTTTAGGTTTGAACAGCAGCTTGGGCGTTGATCATGCTAGGAAGATGCCGAAAGCCCCCATTTTGATTTCCGACTTGACCTCCCAGGACGGTCAGGAGCTATGTTTGCTTTGGGCATCTAGCGACCAGCTGTTGGGCATTCATGCAGCTCCCCCTTGCGGGACATGCAGCGCCGCGAGACAAATTGTGCTTCGTGACTCATCAGGCTCCCGCATTCCGCAACCAATGCCCTTGCGATCCCAGGAATACCCGGATGGGCTTCCGCACTTGCACGGAAAGGACAAGATCAGGGTGGATGCAGCCAACTGTCTTTATGCTTTTCTTGTGAAACTTTTGAACCTGTGCCATGCTAGAGGTTTGGTCTTCTGTGTGGAGAACCCTTGGTTTTGGCAAACCAGTTTTTGGAGGTCCCTCGTTTGCCCCACAACTTTCACAGTTCATCAGGCTTGTGCATACGGTGGCCAGCGGCCAAAGTGGACCGCCTTGGCCCACAATTGCAAACATTTCAAGAAAGTTTCGCGCTTGTGCCCGGGTGTCAGTGACTCTCACACTCACTTGCCGTGGGGTTTCGTGCGCAGTGACACTGGCAAGATATTTGCAACCGCAGAGGAGACTGCGTATCCTCCCCAGCTTGCTTGGGAAATTGCAAAAGCATTTGCATGCGAAGCAGTGGACAGAGGCTGGCAGCCACCGCCATGCACTTTTGAGATGATGTCGCAGTCCAGCGACTTACACGCTTTGCGTGCAATCACGGGCCAGCAGCCTCGCGCATCAAAGATTCCACCTTTGGTGCCCGAGCATAGACAGGTAATTGTGCTACGTGGTCCGTTGAATGTTGCGCCAATGAGCCGGATCAAGGATCCCTGGACAGCTCCAGCTGGCCTGGAGCCCGCTGGATCGGTGGTGCCTGCCGAGTCCCAGCTGCTTCGTGTGTCTCCTTTTCGGCCAAGAGGGGGTGTGAGGGACGAGCTTGCTCCTGTCGCTGGGTTCCTGGACAAACATTCTGTTGAGATTGCTTGGGGTGTGCCTTTTTCTCCTACCAGTTTGTTGCAGAAGCTTTGAGGGTGGGTCATCCTCAAAACCTTGACCTGGTGCTGCCTGGAGCTTTGGCGTGTGTTGTTAAGAAGCTTGCTGCCGAGGATCTCGCTTCAATAGCAAAAATGCGTGTGGAGTGCATCAGGCATTGGACTGCCAGAGCAAGAGAATTGGCGCCTGCTGAGAAGTCCTTGAAGCGTAACATGCCTGATAATTTGAGATGCCTACTTGCCCCAAAACGCATTCTTTTGTGGGAAGAAATGCTTAAGGCTTGTGGTTACACCGACTTGGGAGTTGTTGCCGAACTTTTGGAGGGGACCGTTTTGACGGGAGTTGTCCCCCCCACGGGTGTTTTTCCTGCTGCCTTTAGGCCGGCCATTGTCAGAGAAGAAACCCTAAAGCAATTTGCGAGGACTGCCAGAAAGTCCATCTTGTATGCGACAAGGTCCTCCGGTGACCAATCCCTTGATGAGAAAGTGTATGTAATGACATTGGACGAGGTTCAGTCGGGGTGGCTGGAAGGCCCTATCGACGTCCGGTCGCTACCGGATGATGCTGTCATTAGCAGGCGTTTTGGGCTTCAGCAGCCAAACAAAGTTCGTCTCATAGATGACCTTAGCATCTCTCAGTTGAACTCGACCGTGCAGGCTTCCGAGTCGCCAAGGCCTCAATCGACTGACGTTATTGGGGCTTTGGTGGTTCAGCTGATGCGGCAGTTGCCAGGGAAAAGTTTGTTGGGACGGACCTATGACTTGAAGTCTGCCTATAGGCAGCTAGGTATTCACCCTGCCTCCCGCTGGGCCAGCTACATTGCATGTTACTGTCCCAAGGAAAAGACCGCCCAAGTTTTCAGGTTGAGAGCCGTTCCGTTTGGAGCGACAAGGGCCGTTTTCTCTTTTCTCAGGATTGCGCAGAGTATCTGGCATCTGGCTACCTCAATGTTGCATATCCCGTTGAGCGTGTTTTATGATGACTTTGTGGTTTTCTCGGAAGTGGGTTTGGTCACCTCGACAAACCAGGCCTTTACGGGCCTCTTGGATTTGCTCGGTTGGCGATATGCAATGGATGGATCCAAGTGCTGTGAATTTGCCCCTTGTTTTGATGCGTTGGGCATCACGATTGACCTGAGTGACTCTCGCATAGGCTTAGCTCGTTTTGCCAACACAAAGAAGAGGTGTGCAGAACTTTCTGAATGTCTAAAAGGAATTCTTGCAAAGGGTCGATTACCTAAGAAGGAAGCTTTGCGTCTGAGGGGTCGGATGCATTTTGCTGACTCTCAGGTTTTCGGCAGGACTAGCAAATTGTGCCTGAGAGCCATCTCAGATCATGCACATTTTCAGACCTCAGAAGAGCTTACCGAGACGTGTGCGGACGCCATACGGCGCTTTGTGTCATTTCTTGCTTTGGGAAAGCCGAGGTTCCTGTGTGCCCATCGGGAAACGCCTTGGTTGGTGTTTACCGACGCTTCGTATGAACCGACAGATCGTGTGTGGCCTGCTGGACTTGGTGCAATTGTGCATGATCCCATGGGACGTGCGCTCGAGTACTACTCTTTGTCCTTGACACATGGTCAATTAGAAGATTTAGGATCAAATGAGAAAAAGACCTTGATTTTTGAGCTTGAGCTGATGGCCGCATGCGTTGCTTTCTCTACTTGGGAAAACATGTTTCAGGGTGCACCGGTCCTATTGTTTATCGATAATAATTCTTGCAGGGACGTTGTCATTCAGGAGCAGCCCGCTCCAGGATGGGCCAGTGCCTTGTGAGAGATTTGTTCGAGACAGAGGATCGTGCCTCACTTCACTTGTGGGTAGCACGTGTGCCGTCTCCATCCAACCCAGCAGACATGCCCTCGAGACGCGATGTTTCTTCTCTCGAAAACAAAGGCGCAGTCCGCCGCGATGTATCTGCCAGGGTAGCGGAACTTGTCCAGAAATGTGCCAAAGTGAGAGTCGGATAAAGGGGGGAGAAGGCCTAGAATAAATTGCCAAAGTTTGCATCAGCAATACCGTGTGCAGCATCGCTTGCTTAGGTAACTTTACCCTTGTGTGTGCACCTGTGTGGCTGCCTGAATTCTAGAAGCATCAGAACCCCCATGCCACCGATGAGAAAAGCTGCGCGCCAGGCATTCGGACTTTTCGGGAACCTGTGTGTTTGCAGGGGCTTTCGGTTTTGCCATGATTTCCTTGGGTCTCGTCTGGGTGTGCCTGACCCTTTTGTCTAAATGATGTTTGGAAATTTTTGGGCGGTTCTTTGGCTCAAAACTAACGGCTGTAAGAGGTTCGCGCTGGCCGCGCAATCAACACAGCCAAAACATGCTGCGGCCAGGATCTCCTTCCCGAAGGCAGCGGTTCGCCTCGCCGAGCCGCGGGCGTACGCCGGCAGGAGAGCCGCGAGTCGAGCAGCCGAGCAGGTTGGGTTTTTGCCTTGGAGGGGAAGCATCCCTTAATTTTGTCTTGCTTCGGCAATCCGAAGCAATCCCAGGAGTTGTCGTGGTAGTCGGAAGTTACTCGGAGGTCGGACGGTGCAATGCCGAAACATGTTGCGGCCAGGATCTCCTGCCCGACGCAGCCGCGAGGAACCGCCGGCACGAGAGCCGGAAGGCGAGCGGCAGTCGTTGACTCGTAGAAGTAGGTCTGGGACGCAGTTGGGCTCAATGCATGTCATTTGGGGGGGGGGGAGGGGCACTGCGAGTGTCGGCTACAGGGACATGGCTTGCAGTTTGAGATCACGGCTGCTGGCCGGATTTGGGTGTCCTGCGCCGTGGCGTAAATCAACCCCAAAACATGGCGCCCCCCAAAACACACAAAAAAAATCCCGGAAACGCAAGCTAGCGCAGTTGCATGGTGTGGACTCGTGCCCGAAGAACTTGACAGGCGTCTCACACCATGGCTAACACTCCTGGAACTGGTGCGGATTCAGACACTAGACATCCCTTGTTTCTGAGGGCTGGCGCTCAGCGACCTTTTCCTGGCGCTGGGCCAGCTCATGCGGCGACGGGAGTGAGCGTGCCCAGGCGGGTGCGAGGGCTGGCTGACAATGAAACGGGTCTGCCAAACGCCCGTCAGCTTCAGCTTCAGCAAGGGTGGAGGGTAAGCCGTCAGCTTGAAGAACGTTGGGGGATGAGTTGATGTGGGTTTTTGCCAGGTCTGTGCCCGGCTCGGCCGTAGCGCCGCTTCGTGAGCGGTCTGTTTTTGGGGCTGCCTCTTTTTTTTTTGTACGGGGACAAGCCGGGGTCCACCTAAGACCTGCAGTGTGCTCTTGCTAAAACATGTAGGCAGGTCCACCCTCCAAAAGGCCGAAAAGGAGAGCGCTCGTGGAAGGTTATGTTCTCAACGCCCCATCTTTCCAGCAGCTTCTTTCTGTCCAGACCCCACGATGCAAATCGCGTTCTCGCAGAAAAGCAGGAGGGTCGGAAAGGGCGCCCATGTTGAAAAACCCGCTTTGACCGATCCCTGAACCCAAGCCTTGCACGCCGGGTGTGTGCGGCGCGCGTGCCCCGACGTAGCCGGCTGGCTCGTGCGGCCGACGGCCGTTCGACAAAGCGAAGGAACATGGCCTGGTTTCTCGGTCGACATGCATCACCGCTCGCAACCGTTAGAACGTTTTGCTGCTGCGCGCCGGACACGACTCCGTAGGCGTTAGTCACCTGCGGCGCGGCTCCGGGGACAGGAGGTGTCTTCTCAGGGACCACGCCGTGCTTGTGTCCGTAAAGTAGGTCGTACACACACACATACATATAGATATATATGTGCAAATGTGAGGATCTCCCTATTGTTTGTTTAGAAGGACTGCGCACGAAAGCCTCTTCGGTGTTACGGCGCTGTCGTCGCGGAAGACCGCGGAGGGGCGAGCGGAAGTTTCGCGGAAGGTTATGCGGTATCACGGGACGAAGCTTTACACCTGTACTACACGCGTACAGTCTGGCGGCCTACGCAGCGGTCCTTCTGACGCCCGCGGCAGAGTTCGACAAACAAACTTTGCGGTCCGAGAGTAGCTTTTCGTTACCCGAAACGATACCAAAACGAAGCCCGCGCAACTGTGGCTGTCGCCTCTTCGCTTCAGGCCTAGGTCTGCACTAGCTCCGCCTCTTGGCTGGCTCTACTACGTCGCGGTAACTGACTCATGGTCAGACACGTCTCAGAATATGTAGTTTTACTCCCATCGCGGAAGAAGTTTGCGCACGGGCGAGGCCGAAGGCGAGCTTTGGAGCCAGGAATATTGGATAACCCTCAAAATGCACACATATATATATATATATATGTAAATGTATATATGTAAATGTATGTACATACATGTCTACACACATAGACTAATATGTTGTTTGGGCGCCCCTGAAGCAGGGGCCGTTTTTGTTATTCAGGGAAGGGGCGCCCAACCAGAAAAGCAGGAGCTTCTTTTGGCTCGGGGCAGTCGGGCACGGTGCGCGCGCGTGGCTCGCGCCAACAGGAAGCTGAGGACGCAAAATCCCTGAAGCACGGTTTATGCGGCTCGAGTTGTCCGTTCCCGCGAGGTCCTTTTACCGCCAGCCTCAAAACGGCACAGACCCACATGTGTATAAACACACTTGTAGACACACACACACACAGAGAAGACTGTGCTTCCTCAGGGCACCCGAAGCAGGAAATAAATCAGGTGTTTCGTTTTTCGTTTGACTAGGGGAAGTCCCTCATTGTCACACGCATGTCCAGAGTGCTTGCTCGAACTGCAAGCCGAGGACAGAAAGTCCCTGGACCACGGTGTCTGTCGCTCGAGTTGTCCGTTCCCCGCTGAAGCCGCGCGAGGTCCTTTTTTTTTACTGCTTCGCAACCTCGGAACATGAGCCCGTGCTTTTCGGACGCTCGCTACCCACAGGTCTACTTGGGACAGCGACCTGAAATGGGCGGCGTGGATTTGTGGTCCCGCTTGCTGGGTTTAGAACGGAAACGAAGAGCAGCCACTGTTTCATGCAATCTTGAGGGTCAAGAAGGACACCCCATATGTGCAGCCGGGGGCGGCGGAAGGCGAGTTTTTTTTAGCAAGGAATATTGAAAGAGAGAGATATATATATATATGTATATATGTCTGAGGGAGTCGGGCACGGTGCGCGCGCGTGGCTCGCGCCAACAGCAAGCTGAGGACGCAAAATCCCTGAAGCACGGTTTATGTGGCTCGAGTTGTCCGTTCCCGCGAGGTCCTTTTACCGCCAGCCTGAACCTGGTGCCGAACCTCAAAACGACACAGACCCACATGTATGTAAACACACATGTAGAGACACACACAGACAAGACTGTGCTTCCTCACGGTACCCAAGCAGGAAATAAATCAGGTGTTGCGTTTTTCGTTTGACTAGGGGAAGTCCCTCATTGTCACACGCATGTCCAGAGGGACGACACGGTGCTGGCGTTGCTTGCTCGAACTGCAAGCCGAGGACAGAAAGTCCCTGGACCACGGTGTCTGTCGCTCGAGTTGTCCGTTCCCCGCTGAAGCCGCGCGAGGTCCTTTTTTTTTACTGCTTCGCAACCTCGGAACATGAGCCCATGCTTTTCGGACGCTCGCTACCCGCAGGTTTACTTGGGACAGCGACCTCAAAGGTGCGGCTTGGGGGCTTGGGTTTGCGGTCCCGTTGGCTGGGTTTGAACAGAAACGAAGAGCAACCGCTGTGTCATGTCAAGAAGGACACCCCACGTGTGCGGCCGGCCATGGAGTGCTTCGGAACAGCTCGAAGGAAACCGAATCGCCGGGGACGGGTTCCACCGTTTCAGTAACTATTTGATGAAAGATCCCTCGAAAGAATGTGCGCCGAAAAAGTGATTCCCTCAAAGTCCTCCTCGGAGAGAGTGTGGAACCCGAGAGTAGCCGCCCAACGCGGGTAAACCGGAGAAACCAGCGGCAGCCAGCGACCCGGGGAAGCGGGCACAGACCAGACCCCAGAAGCGAGGTTTCAATGGACCCTCTCGCAAGTTCATTCCCTGGCCACGCATGAGCATTGGACCCGTCTGGATCTCAAGACGCTTCAGTGTATTTGGATAGAGTTCGTATGTTTTCAGAACCACCTCTGGCAAGAAGGCAAATCACCCTGTGTTCGGACTGCTACACGGCACGGAATTTCAAAAGAGAGTCAGGTCTTGGAAGTTAGAAGGCGCAGCCCAAAGTGCAAGTTCGACAGTGCAACTCGAGTCACCCGTTAGGCTTGGGCCGGGGAGCTTGGAGGAAGACGGTCGCTGGTTTGCCGGACGACACGCCGCGGTGCGGCTCAGGAGCCATACGCGCAAGTGCGCCCCTTGGCCACGAGCATGGGACCGGTCAGCTGCGCGTGCATGTCTGTGGTCAAGGACACGTCACCCTTGACCCAGAGAAAGACTGAAAAGCGAGGACGTGCAGGCGAAACCGGAAATCAATTCAGACGACAAGTAGCCTCCGGGGGCAGCTACTCGTGCAATGTCTGCCCCCGGCGCTGTGAAACGCACGAGAGAGTACGTACCCAGCCAAAAAATGGGCGCTGGTGCCTCTGCGACCGGCTGCTCGAGGACGGTGATACTGCATGCTGACTGTTTCCAAGCTGTGTGGGGACTAACAGAACGCCGGAGTCCGGGAGTCCCTCAAAGAAATTGCGCTGTCAGGTACCCACCAGGCACGCCACCCTGGATGAATACGAAATCCGTCGTTCGCATCACAGTGCAGAAACCCCAGAAATACCTCGCTCCCCGTGCGGAAAACCCCTGCTTTGCGATACCGAGTCCCCGAGCATCGGCGCAACGAGGACAACCCAAAAACATAGAGTTTGTCCAGATTTTCGGCAAAAGGAGGCAGGAAGCCCAAGCCAGCAAAAAGGCGAGAAGGGGGTGCGATACCGAGTCCCCGAAGCCTACGTTTGTGGAACGTCAGCAAAATCCCGCGCGGCACGTGCCCCCCCCGCCCCCCGCTCGTGCCCCGTATGTCCCGGTCTCGCGTTGCCAAGCGCTTTAGTGCATCTCCCGTTGTCCGATCAGTTGCCTCCCTGGCAGTCTGTATCCTTGCACTTCCCCTTTGCTCCCCAGTATTTCCCGCAAAAAGCACGATTGTCCTTCGTTTTCGCAAAGAGGACGACCAAAAACATCGAGTTTTCCAGATTTTCGGCAAAAGGATACAGGAAGCCTAAGCCAGCCAAAAAGCCGGCAGGGGGAATCGAACCCGGGACCCCTGTTTTGCGACACCGGCTCCCCGAAGACTTCGTTTAGTGGAACGTCATCAACCCCCGCGTTGCCTTGTCAAGTCCGCTGTCCTGTCATGTTGACTGCCCACGTCCTCCCCCCATGTCACTGCACTTCGTTGCATTTCCCGTCTGGTCCCCAGTACATCCCGCAAAAAAAAACCCAGCGTCGGCGCAACGAGGACAACCAAAAAACATAGAGTTTGTCCAGATTTTCGGCAAAAGGAGGCAGGAAGCCCAAGCCAGCAAAAAGGCGGGAAGGGGGAGTCGAGCCAGGACCCCTGCGTTGCGAGACCGAGTCCCCGAAGCCTACGTTTGTGGAACGTCAGCAAAATCCCGCGCGGCACGTGCCCCCCCCGCCCCCCGCTCGTGTCCCGTATGTCCCGGTCTCGCGTTGCCAAGCACTTTAGTGCATCTCCCGTTGTCCGATCAGTTGCCTCCCTGGCAGTCTGTATCCTTGCACTTCCCCTTTGCTCCCCAGTATTTCCCGCAAAAAGCACGATTGTCCTACGTTTTCGCAAAGAGGACGACAGTTTTCCAGATTTTCGGCAAAAGGATACAGGAAGCCCAAGCCAGCCAAAAAGCCGGCAGGGGGAATCGAACCCGGGACCCCTGTTTTGCGACACCGGGTTGCCTTGTCATGTCCGCTGTCCTGTCATGTTGACTGCCTACGTCCTCCCCCCATGTCACTGCACTTCGTTGCATTTCCCGTCTGGTCCCCAGTACATCCCGCAAAAAAAAAACAGCGTCGGCGCAACGAGGACAACCAAAAAACATAGAGTTTGTCCAGATTTTCGGCAAAAGGAGGCAGGAAGCCCAAGCCAGCAAAAAGGCGGGAAGGGGGAGTCGAGCCAGGACCCCTGTGTTGCGATACCGAGTCCCCGAAGCCTACGTTTGTGGAACGTCAGCAAAATCCCGCGCGGCACGTGCCCCCCCCGCCCCCCGGTCGTGTCCCGTATGTCCCGGTCTCGCGTTGCCAAGCGCTTTAGTGCATCTCCCGTTGTCCGATCAGTTGCCTTTTTGGCAGTCTGTATCCTTGCACTTCCCCTTTGCTCCCCAGTATTTCCCGAAAAAAGCACGATTGTCCTGCGTTTTCGCAAGGAGGACGACCAACAACATTGCGTTTTCCAGATTTTCGGCAAAAGGAAGCCCAAGCCAGCCAAAAAGCCGGCAGGGGGAATCGAACCCGGGACCCCTGTTTTGCGACACCGGCTCCCCGAAGACTACGTTTAGTGGAACGTCATCAAATTGCCGCGCGGTACGTTGGCCCGCCCCCCCCCCCCCGCGTTGCCTTGTCAAGTCCGCTGTCCTGTCATGTTGACTGCCTACGTCCTCCCCCATGTCACTGCACTTCGTTGCATTTCCCGTCTGGTCCCCAGTACATCCCGCAAAAAAAAACCCCAGCGTCGGCGCAACGAGGACAACCAAAAAACATAGAGTTTGTCCAGATTTTCGGCAAAAGGAGGCAGGAAGCCCAAGCCAGCAAAAAGGCGGGCAGGGGGAGTCGAGCCAGGACCCCTGCGTTGCGATACCGAGTCCCCGAAGCCTACGTTTGTGGAACGTCAGCAAAATCCCGCGCGGCACGTGCCCCCCCCGCCCCCCGTCGTGTCCCGTATGTCCCGGTCTCGCGTTGCCAAGCGCTTTAGTGCATCTCCCGTTGTCCGATCAGTTGCCTTTTTGGCAGTCTGTATCCTTGCACTTCCCCTTTGCTCCCCAGTATTTCCCGAAAAAAGCACGATTGTCCTGCGTTTTCGCAAAGAGGACGACCAAAAACATTGCGTTTTCCAGACTTTCGGCAAAAGGATACAGGAAGCCCAAGCCAGCTAAAAAGCCGGCAGGGGGATTCGAACCCGGGACCCCTGTTTTGCGACACCGGCTCCTCGAAGACTACGTTTAGTGGAACGTCATCAAATTGCCGCGCGGTACGTTGGCCCCCCCCCCCAAAAAAAAAATGGAGAAAAGGGGGGGCCCGGGGGTGGCCTGTTGATGGGTGCCTGTTCTGGTTTTTATGTTCATCTCAAATCTGTGTTCCCCCTTATTCGTTTTTAAAAGGGTGTTTTTGGGGAGCTTGTTTATCGTTGTCGTTAAGGTAATCATTTGGGTAAATTGTCGCCTTGTTCATTGTTGGGCTGGGGGCCGACATTTTTTTCATTTGAAAGAGTTGACCCTTTTAGTAGTTATCAAGTTCTGGGGTGTTGGTGGTGTATTTGTTTTGTTAGTGTTTTCTCACTAATTTTCATTTATAGGTTAAAAAAGTTCAGTATAATTATAACATATAAGATTTTACATGTTATTATTATATTATGATTATAATTTCAGTTCAGGATAATAATTTAATTGATTTGTCTTACTTCTTTCACACATCATTTTACAAATAATATTAATATCTCTCAATGTATTTTGAACATTAAACTTTTTACTTTCAATAAATAATTTGATATTTTGTTTAACATCTTCTCCTTTCTCTTGACTATAACCCAACATCCATAATATATCATAAACCATGTCATATATTTTCTTACTGATTTTAAGAAACTGTTTAACATAATCGTAAGGTGGTATTTTATTTACAGTTAGAAATATTAAAATATCATCTTCTACATTTCTATTATGTCTTCCTTTTATTCTCAACAGACATTTGATTAAAAATTGATTATCTCTCCATTCCTGACAATTTTCACATTCGTCTTTTTCATCCATTGAATAATTAATAATATGATTCACTATGGTCGGCTGGTCTGGGTTTCAGGTTTAATTTAAATGTCTTAACCTTCTTGTTAGATTATAAAACAATGTTTAATCATATTATAATTAAATATTATGATTAAACCATGAAATCATTGTTTCTGTTTTCTATAAATTTCAATTATAACATGATCGATAGTAATGATTTCGTGTCGTTTCATAGTCTGTTTGGTTTCTTCAACTGCTTGTTCAATATGGTATTGTAATGACGCTCTACTTGAAATCTTATTCTGCTTAGATGATGAATAAGAACGACAGCTGCAAATATTATTATGATACATAATTTTCGAACTAACTTCTATTCCAACCTGTATTTCTTCATCATACTTCATCATTCTTAATAATTCTTTTGGTGGTTTCAACGCATATGAAAGTGCTTTATCACCTTTCAAACATTTATTGTTAATCAACGCATAATATCTACTTTCTCCTACTCGTTCAGTGTAAATAGACGGTTTCCATTTCCTTTGTAAGACCCTTAATGCTTTACACTGTTTCACTGTTTTAGTCTGCCACCCTTCATTGCCAATCATACAAGAAGCGATGTTTAACAATGTTTCCATAGGTAAGCTAGCGCAATTCTTAACCATAAAATTATTCTCTGACATTTTACCCTCACTCATTTTTCTCTTTATATATAAGGTGTTTTCTCTTTAAGTAGTTTTGGCTAGGGGTTGCTGGTCGGCTGGTCTGGGTTTCAGGTTTAATTTGAATGTCTTAACCTTGTTGATAGATTATAAAAACTAGGTTTAATCATATTATAATTGAATAATATCATTAAACTAAATCACTCACGCTTTCCATTCACCTATTCCATCCCACCAGAATTCAATAATTCGCATCTGTCCATCTACTAGACTGTCTTCTTTGTTTAGTTTCCGTATCGCTCCTGATAAGATATAGTGGTTAATAATCATTGCATTAAACTTTCCATCACGGTTTAACTTTTTACCACAGTCTGTTAGGTTTTCATACATTTCTTTCATGATGTCAAACCTAACAAATAGTATATCGCCATCAAGTTTAATCCGCTATTATCCCTAAACCTGCTAATGACATCTTTCCAGAATTCTTCGTTTTCATCAACTGTGTCTTTTGATGAAATCCTTTATTTTGTTTAACTCTTCATCTAATTCCTTTTTATAACTGTCATTATCATCATCTTCTTCGTCTGATAGCGTCCAGTTTGATAAGTCAGCAATCACTCCGACATTTTCTAAATTCAAGTCCTCTAATCTTATTTCAGCCATAATTTTCACTTAATATAATAAGTTAATATTTCTTTAAGTAGTTTTTTATTCATGTTAAGGGGTGGGGCTTTATATTGAAAAATATTTTCTAACAATTTAATATAATGGCGAGATTAACAAAAGACCAAATAATCAGCAACATCTATTACGACTTAGACGAGGGTTTCGGAAGCACACAAGCGACACACAAGAAGGCAAAGGAAGAAGACCCAACAATAACAATAGACGATGTAAAGTCTTTCTTAAAGAAACAACCAAATAAACAAATCAAAAGTTATAGAGGTACTAATTCCTATACCGCTCCATTCGCACGATATGAATATCAAATAGACATAATGCATATGTCTCCTTTAGCAAAAGACAAGAACGTTCCACAGTATGCTTTAGTCGTGATTGACATCTTCAGTAAATTAGCAGATGTAATACCGATGGAGGAAAGAGACGGAGAGCACGTTTTGAAGGCGTTGAGAACAAGCTTTAAAAAGATGGGTTATCCGATGTCCGTGTATTCTGATGACGACGGAGCGTTTGCAACTAAACATCAAGTTCAGGATTTCTTCAACAGTGAAGGAATAAACCACATCGTCACGAAGACCCACGCAAATGTGGCCGAGCGTTTTATTAGAACGATGAAAAACAAAATTCACGATAGAGTTAGGTTTAACAACATGAAATGGACCGATGCCCTAACGCAAGCATTGAAACAGTATAACAGCACATCTCACTCATCAACAAGGATGACACCGTCTGAAGCACACAAGGACGACAATGAAATAAATGTAAAGGTCAATCTTAAACTACGAGAAAAAACAAAAGAAAGTATCCCAAAATAGAGGAGAACGACAAGGTAAAAGTGTTTCAAACGAAAAGGGGTAATTACACCGACAGAAAGGAGTATAACTCTAAATGGTCTAATAAAATATTCAATATCGATAAAATTGAATATGATATTATGGGTAATAAAACTTACAAAGTAGCAGGAATAAACAAACCGCTTTTGAGACACGAAATTTTGTTAGTTAATGATTAAACGTATTTCTTGGTATCTTCTTTATACTTGACTTGATAGTAATCCAGACTTGATTGTTTAGGTTCTTTTATGATTTTTCATTCAGTTTTTTAACATAAATGTTTCGTTTATTTTTGTATTCGCTACTGTCTCTATCTACTTCTTTTGCTTGATAATTGCTATTGTTATTATATGTAGGTTTAATATTCATGCTCTTTAAGATGTTCAGTATGTTTTCATTTTGCTCCAACACTTTTTCTAATTTTGGAAACAACAACTCCAAACTACTGTCAATGTTCTCTAAATGTTCTTCCATATATACTAAATTATAAAACTAAACTTTTAAAACTAAATGTTGCAATTATGTTAAATCTACTCTTTAAATACTAATTTTTCATTATTTGTTTAACTGTTTCCTGTGTTTCCTTATCACCATTATCGGATGGGGTTATTTGTTTTTGTTCTTTCTTTCTATGGTATGCTTCCCTGTGTTTTCTTCTCACTTCTTCTAAATTGTTTTCTCGGTATTTCCTGCCTTTTTCTCTCTTGACTTCTATATTGTTTAAATAATATTCTTTCTTTTTTTCTTTTATTTCTTCCTTATACTCTTCTCTATATTGTCGTGAATACTCTATATACTTGGCTTTGTTCGTTATAGATTTATTTTTGTCTAACTGTTGTAATTCTTCAACGTGTTCTTCTCGCCATTCCTTTCTTGTTCTCCCTGCTATATTCTTGTTCAATGATGGTTTTAATTCTCTTATTAGTTCCCCTTCTCTTCTATCCAATTGATGTTTGTTTTCACAAGGGCATTCTTCAATTAATTCAATGTAGAAGTGTTCATAACCGTGTTTTAGCATAAATGAATATATTAATGAATGTTGCAGTCGTTGTTTCTTCGCATCCGACCTATGGTGGGACATTCTTCGACTTAAACTTTGACAGGTGCTTCCAATGTAATAATCGTTAGTTTTACTATTTCTAATACAATATATTTTACCGTTTTGATAGTTTTTAGTATTTTTAACTTTATCACTATTCATATTGATATATATTGTTTTTTATTGTTTAAGTATTTTTCATTATCTCTTTAACGGTTTGTTGCGTTTCTTTTTCTTGACTACTTGCTGACACATCACGACCCCATTTAAAAGTTATATTATGAACATCTGTTTCTAAGTTTATACTGTCTTTAGTTTTATCAATATTCATTTTCTTATCATTCTTACTTATTTTGAAACTGGCTGGAATACACGAACATTTACAAGTTCCTTTCTTTTGTATTT
Source organism: Effrenium voratum (assembly GCA_963377175.1). Lineage (NCBI taxonomy): Eukaryota > Dinophyceae > Suessiales > Symbiodiniaceae > Effrenium > Effrenium voratum. The sequence continues at coordinate 395,484 of CAUJNA010003704.1, read as the reverse complement.
CTAATTCATTTTTTAATTCTAACATCTTTTTACACATTGGACAAGCAAACTCAATAACTGATGTTTCTTTAACAATTTCTTCTTTTTCTTCATCAGTTGAAGAAACAACTGGCTCGGACTTATTCTTTTTCTTTCTCCCCATCTATATTAATATTTATATTTTTAATATATTGTATCACAAACTTAATTAATTCTAAAACAAAATAGCATACTTTCTTAAATCTATTATCGGTTATAACAACTTGTTCTATATTTTCTACTTTATCTATTATATCAATATAATCCGAATAACTTCTATTCATATAAAATAATAAATATAAAATATTTTATAAATAACTTTAATATTATTTTATTATGTCTGATGTTCCAATAATAAAACCAATAAATATAACTGATTACGATTTCAAACAATCTAAATATGAACATGTACCAAAACTACCTTTTCGCTCAACTGTTGTTGCTTCATCAACGGGTGGCAAAACAGTTTTAATTCAAAACCTTATCCTAAATGTTTATAGGGACTGCTTCGCCAGTATATTCATTTTTAGCCCGTCGGTTCATAATGACCCTACCTTCGTTGAAGTCAAGAAATATCAAAAAGATAATATGAAGGTTGATGATGAAAAAGAAAAGTTATATTATGACACCTACCAACCTGAAGAACTAGAAGAAATAATTAACACACAAAGAAAGATAATTCATTATATGAAAGAACAGAAGATGAAGAAACTACATTCAATTTTAATCATTGTTGATGATTTTGCAGACGACCCTAAATTTGTTAGATACAGCAAGTTATTACATGGACTGGCAACGAGAGGCAGACACGACGCCATTAGTTTTTGTTTAAGTGTTCAAAAATATCGTGTCCTTGCTCCAATCATTAGGTTGAATTCTACTTCGTTGTATATCTTCAAGTTAAAGAATGTATCAGAGTTAATGTCATTCATTGAGGAAAACTCCGCCATCGTTGATAAAGAGCAACTGTTAAATATGTATCATAAAGCGGTAGATGATAAGCCCTACTCCTTCTTTTATGTCAATATGAATTCCAAAGATGTTAATAATATGTTTTATGTTAGATTTGAGAAAGCTTTTAAAATAAAATAAATCTATTATATATTATAGAATGTTAAAAATGTTTCAAGAAAGAATATATGAAGAACCAGTAAGGTTTTTCGGCAGCGATATACCAAAACAGATTCAGGAATACCGAAAGCAAAGACTACAACAATTAGTAGAGTGTGAATGTGGTGAAACTTTTTTAATGAAGGATGCTAACCATATTGAAAGTGATTGTCATATTACTTTTAAGGAAGAAGAAAGAATGAGGAAAGAATTAGAAGAACATATTCGTATAGAAAATGATACTGATAGTGATAGTGATAATTATAGTGATGGTGGTTCAACAAGAGTGCCAGATGATTAAAAAATAACTAAATATGTTAGATTTGAAAAAGCATTTAAAATAAAATAAATATTCTAATATATTATGATATTTTATGATTTACCAATAGAAATTAAAAACCTTGTATTATCTTATAATTTAGGTGATGTTAGATTATTAAAAATAAAAAATAATAATATTATTAAAAATTATATTAATAAATTTAAACCAGTGTATAAGTCTTACAAATTAAAGAATTCACAATATTTTGAAATTGATAATATCAATATGAAAAATATTATCGAAAACGGCATATCATATATTTTTAACTTAAGTGAGTTAGATAAATTACATCAAAAACATAAACCATTAAAATTATTAATTGAATATGATATATTTGTTACATCTACCTCATTTACTTGTTTGAATCATGTTCGTAATCGTACTTTAACATCAAATAATTTATTTGATATTTATTATTGTCGTAACAAAGACCTTTATGAAACTAATTTAGTGTATAGGGACAATATGGCTAATTTTATTTCATTACAAGTGAAAAAAATAACTATTAAAGTCATCAATTAAGAAAGACAAAGTTTTATTAGTAAATTTTATTCATATTTTTAAATTAATAATGTTAATGAATCATATTAATATTATTAATTTAAATCAATGAAGCGTTGCATAATTGTAAAGCATTTAAAGACTAAGTCTTATATAATCTTATATAATGCCAAAAAAGGCTATGGACTATTCTAATACTCATTTTTATAAAATTGTTTGTAAAGATTTAAATATCAAAGATTGCTATGTCGGAAGCACATTAAATTTTGTCAAGCGACGATGTCAGCATAAGTTTTCTTGTCTTCATCCAACTGATAAACATCATAACACGCCTGTGTATGAATTCATCAGAAACAATGGAAGTTGGGAGAATTGGGAAATGATACTTATTAATACAGAGTGTGTTGCTAATTCCATAGAAGCAACACAACGAGAAAGACACTACAAAGAATTACTCAACGCTACTCTAAACACACAAATCCCATCAAGAACAAGGCAGGAATGGGTGGATACAAACAAGACTGTCATAAGTCAAAAGCAAAAAGAATATCGGGAATTGCATTCAGACACAATCAAGAATAAGAAAAAACAACATTATGAACAAAATAAAGAAAACATACTGAAGAAATGCAAAAAGTATCGTGAGGAACACAAGGACGAAAGCAAACAGTATCAATCATCATACCGAGAAATGAACCAAGAAATAGTCAAGGTTTCAAGGAAAGAGTGGTATGAACGAAACAAAGACAAATTGAGTGAAAAAATGATTTGTGAGTGCGGTAGTTCCTTTCTGAAACGAGCAATCGCAAGACATTATAAATCAATCAAACATCAAGAATATATCAAGTCAATGACAGCGCTGGAAGAAACCCCAGAACAATAATTAATAATATTAATAATTTTTAATATTATTAATTTAGAATAATGACCAGTTGCATAAATCTACTTTTGGAATAGCATAACGAAACTTTGTTTGTTTTTCTTTTTCTAACTTTTCTATTCTCGTTACGCATTCTTGAATAGATTTTATTATTAAAGTATCCGCTCTCGTTTTTTCATCTACTCTTAAATTCTTAATGTCTTCCATACTGGTATTTTCTTCGTTTTTGCTTTGACCAATACCCATTATATATTATTATTTAGATTTTTCTTTTTTCAATTCCTTATTTCTTTTTCAAGTTTATCTATTTTATCATTTAATTCTAATACTGCTTTATGAACCACCACAGGTAAAACTAAACAATTCAATCCTAAATACTCTTTATCTTTACATACAATATTTTCAAACTCTTTAGGAATTGCTTTTAATACTTCATCTGCGATATATCCTATATGAGTTTTACCCCCGTCATTTCTATCGTGTTTCTTAAACTTCTTTGGCTTAAATTTCTTAATAATATTCATACAGTTAGATTTGACATTGTCTATGTCATATTTCAACCGCGAATCAGATGAATCAACAAACGTTCCATTAATGGTTACTGTCGTTGCTGTTAAGTTAAGTCTATATTAGTTCCTGTTGATGGTTCAAGTGTATCACATAACAATTTCTTCGTTCCTGCAACTGTTACATTTTCATTGAATGTCTTATCAATAGACAATAAAACTGACGGAGTACTTGAGCTATCAGCAATTCTAAAAGCTGTATTTGACGTTCTGAATATTACATCAAATGTAGATAAATTAGTTCCATCATAATAAGTTGATATTTCACTTGTTCCCATTAATATATCTGTTCCTGTTGTCATTGAAACATTATTCAAAAATGAAACCGTTGTTAAATCGAATGATTGAATGGTATTAGTTGCTAAATATGCATTTTGAACTGCTAAGTTAGTATCAACGGTTATTAATGTTCCTCCGTTAGGTGCTAAGTGATTGCTTCTTAATGCTCCATTAGTTTTAATATAAACATCATCAGCAAATAAATTACCCATTACATCAACGGTTGAAGTATTAAAAGTCCATCCGCTAGTAATATTAACTGCCCCAACTATGTTAGACTGAACAGCGGGGTCTCCACAAATAAATCTAATTGAAGAATTAGAATCGGTATTTCTCATATCAAAAGATGAAAAAGCACTAACATATCTATATAATTCACAGTTTGTATCAATTGTTAATTTACCATCAGTATCAATATTAACATTATCACAATTAACATCAGTTCGTATAAATATTACCTAACACATCTATAGGTTTACTAAAAATTGTTTTGCCTACAAGCCCATCAGCCATAAAATATTGGTTAGAAGCATTAGTTATATCTCCTACACTACACGCTACAAAATTAGGATGATGTGTATAAAAACCTTCTATTGCATCTGGTGTATATGTTTCTAAATATGGTTCTAATCCATTTATTGAAGTATTGATATTATCTATTTTTGTTTTAATATCTGTTGAAAAATCATTATGTGTAAATAAATTTCCTTTCATATACACACCTCCTTCAAAATATGATGTTCCGTGTGCTTGAGCAAAATTGTATGAAGTATGAACATTACCGTTAATCGTAATTCTTGAAGCATTATTAGGTCTTCCAACAATAACATCTCCTGTATTCCATCCTAACCATAATCTATAAGGAGTAGCACCTGTTAGTCCTTGATAAGAGTCCAACTGACAACCTCTTTTAAATTCCAGTCGTTGGTTACTAACTGCGTCCTGGATTCTAAATATTGGATTAGTATTATCTGCTAAACTAAGTATTAATGGAGAGTTTACTGTTTGTGCAGTTGTATTAACTTTGTCCAATTTTTGACTTATTGATACATCCTGTGCGCTATCATTTGTAATTATTGTATTTATCGTATTTGTATTACCACTTATTAATCCTGCTAAATTATCTGACTGTAAAACATATCTAGCATCAGAACCTGCTATATCTAAAATAGACGAACACGAAAATAAACCAGATACTTGTAAATTAGATAATATTGTAGTATTATGATTTAATAATATTTTATCATTTTGAAAAGTTGAAGAATTATTAATTTCTACATCTCCAAAACTCTTTGATTTAAAAACATTGTCGCGCCTGTTAAACTTCCATAAACATAAGTACCAATATAATTATTGTATAATTCATGATAATAATTATAATTTCCAAACTCTGCTATTTTGAAAGTTGAATTAGTTGTTATATTATGTATTAATGTATTATTTAACACTGATGTATCTAATTTTTCTGATAATAAATTATTAGTTGTTATTTTATTATAATAATCTGCTTCATTAAGTGAACCACCATTCTGTAAATCTGATATGGTTGAAATATGAGAATTTACAGTACTATTTAATCCTGTTATTAAATTAGTATTTGAAGAAATATTATTAAAATTAGTTGTCATAGTAGAATTTAAATTATTTATTAAATTTGTATTAGAAGAAATATTATTAAAATTAGATGTTATAGTAGAATTCAAATTATCTATTAAATGAGTATTAGATGAAATATTATTAATATTTGAATTAATTAAATTAGTATTTGAAGAAATATTATTAAAATTAGATGTTATAGTAGAATTCAAATTATCTGTTAAATGAGTACTAGATGAAATATTATTAATATTTGAATTAATTAAATTAGTATTTGAAGAAATATTATTAAAATTAGATGTTATAGTAGAATTTAAATTATTTATTAAATTTGTATTTGATGAAATATTATTAAAATTTGTATTTGAAGTTATTGTTAGATTACCTATTAAAAATGTATTTGAACTAATATTATTTGATAATACATTAACTTCTGTTTTGTTATATGATTGAGTTATATCATAAAAATTAGCGTCAATCTGTGCTTTTGTGTAAGTATCTACTTGGTCTGCTTTATTGTTGAGTAAATCAATTATATCTGATTGATTAGCGTATATGTTTCTAATGTTTGTTACCCCGCTTGTAGAATTGATTTCGCTAATTGTGTGTGCTACAACATTTTCAAAGTTTGTTAAAGTTATTGAAGGCATTATATATTAATAGTAGAAAATGATAATATTTTTTTTATTTTTAATATTATCATTTTTACTTATTTTTAATCGAGTATCTGAACTCCGGCATCGCGTATGGATAATATTTGTTCACTCACTAACGTTATATATATTGTATCTGGCATATTTGCTGTTACCATATTTCCAATAGGTTTCACACGAATTAAAAGTTGTTGCCCAGCTTTCGTGTTAATTCCAGTATATGAACTATCGGGAACCTTTTCGAAATCCATAGCAAAGATAAACTTATCAACACGATAAGCATAATATTCAATCGATAAATGATGTTGATGGAACAATGGTAAATTTAATGCTTTTCGTAAATAATAGAATGCTTGTGTTAATGAACGGCATGGATACTCAGGATATAGTTTTGACCCTAATTGAAGTTGAAATTCTAAATCAAGGTCGTAATTGTAGTATCCGCTTTCTTGGTAGTTCAAATAATACATAGGATGATAGAAGTTGTTGTATTCTTTCGTAACGTGAGTGTCGCCTACTCCGCTTTTACTGAAAGAGATGAACGCGGTAGCGAGTTTAGACACTGAACGAACAACAGTAGTGTTAATTGACGACGAACCATCGGGAACTTGATTAGATTGACAAATGTAAGTATTATAAGTAATAGGTAATTCTTTCCCATCAAGTAGGTGTGCAACATATTTATTATGAAGGTCGTTGTCCAAGCTTACCAAATCAGTTTGAAGGAATGCGTTACTAATTGAGAACAGCTCATTTGTATGAATGCTTGAGTCTGCGTTGCCACTTGCTGGAAACCTTGCTCCACCAATTGTAACAACACAATCGGTAAAATTTGAAACTAATTCAAGTTCTAAAACAAGAGGACACGCTTTTAACGGGATATACTTAAATTGATTGAATAAACCAAGCATCGGTTTAAATCCTACAACCAATTTTCTGTTAAAGCCTGGAATTGTGTAAGCGTCATATGCAGGACCAATATGACCCGATGCAGGAACTGCACGACGTGTGTTTAAATCATCATCATATCTATAACCAAAACTCTGGGCGTCTTCATAGTCTCTTGCTCCTTTTGACATCATGCAACTCATCATGTGATGATTTCGGTTGTAATAATCAATGTCTTCAACAAGTTGATTACCAGCAATTAGTCTTGCTCTTCTAAAAAAGGAATAAGCAGGAGACAGAGGACGTAAGCGTTTATTGTCTGACGAGTCAGTGTTTTCAACAGTGAAATAAACCATTACACTCTGCGGGTCAAGCCAAGTATTATCTTCAGCATTTAAGGCTATTTTCAACACACGTTGACCAGATGAAGGGGTGTAGATATTACTTCCAGAAGGAAAAAACGAGACTGAACGACGGTCGTTGATATAACTTGCACCTTTATTTAACTTGAATGAGAGGTTGTCAATTAGAATATCTTCAGCACTAAAAGTTTCCATTGCTATATATAGTTTAATTTAGAAATAATTTAAACTAAACTAAATTAAATAATTTAGTGTAATCCTTTTGATTAGAGTTATTATTTTTAAATATTTTCATTTTCTTTTTCTTAATCTTATCTTCAACTGGATTATTCCCTTTTTCTTTCTCCATTACTAATTCTCTAATTTCTTCATATGTACTTTTCTTATACTTTTTATCTTCATTCTTAATCATATCATCCGTTGTTTCATTGTCATATTTCTTATGTTGTATCATTAATATTATTATGATAATAAATTTATGTTTTTTCTTTTTACTATATTGTCAATGTCTGATTGAGTGTGATTACATCTGTTGTTGTCATTTAATAACAAGAACTTATTATTTGCGACTTTTGCTTTAAACAAGATAAAATTATAACATTTGGAATATTCAAAACCTCTAAATATATAACATCCACATTGGCATTTTACATATGTTCGTTTATTATCTCTATATAAATCCATTAATCTTTGTTCAATTGTTAATGGTGTATGTGTTGTTTCAATTTCTGTCAAGTTTTCATTTAACTGATTATTCATATATAATATTATACAGTTATATATTTAAGTACTTATTTAACTATATGATCTCCGTTACCGGTTCATTGCTTCTTGATGTTTTTTAGTTCTTTCGTGTCGTGCTTTGTGCTTTATTGATAGTTCCTCATTACATACATCACATATATAGGTAATGTGCTTGGTCTTTTCATAGTATTCCTTACCTTGTTCGTTCAACTTGTCTCTATTATTCTCTCGGTAGTTCGCCTGTCGCTCCCTTATACTTTCCTTCTTCTGTATTCTATATTCTTTACCATATTCCAACCACCTTTCTCTTGTATCATTCCAATATTGTTTATCAGTTCTTCCTTCAATTCTACTATTCAGCGTTCCTAGTTTTCTAATATATTCACCTTCAATTGCTCTTAATTGCTCTTTGTTTTCGCATTGACATTCTTTGATTAACTCAATATAAAAATGGTCTACACCTAATTCATTCATTTGTTGATACAACTTTTTATTTTTCTTTTTTGTTGTAAATCTACATTTACGATGTTCAACAATTCTTTTACTCAAAGGCTGACACGTTGAACCGACATACACTTCATCATTAATGTGATTACGAATACAATATATTTTTCCATTGTCATAGTCCATTATGGGTATATACTGAATTATACTGTTTTTTGTTTAATTATGTTTCACATAATTTCACGAACCGGATAAATACTTCTTGAAACATCACGACCCGTAGCTCCGTATCCAGTTATGTAATCATGGTTAGTATATGGATTTAATGAACCAGTATAAACAGTTATAGCACCACGGTCAGCAATACTGACAGGGTCTAAGATACTTCTAAAATTAATGTAATCATCGGTAATTTTAGACCTTCGTGATATAAACGGCGCTCCATAAGTGGTTAAAGTTAATTCTCTTTCAGGGTAATCTTTTGTTATCTGTGCCCCTACACTTGAACCGAGACTATGTGTTATAAGATGTTTAACTTCATTGTTTTCATCCAATGCTGTTGATGTGTCTTTATATCGTTGTGAATATTTAGTCATTTTAAAGGGAAGTCCTACATCTGCCAGAATGTCATTAATAGCACCTCCAAAAGTTCCTTTTCCAAATGTTCCGCTTACATACATTTTATCACCATCAATATAAAAACCTTTACCATTGCTATATGCTCTACTCAACCCTTGTGCATCAGTTAAATTTGAATTAGGATAATAACTATTTAATATTTTGTCAGCTTGTTTCATAACATTAGTTATTTTAGTTGTTTTCTTATAAGGTTGATAATGTTTAATTTTCCCATGCTTCATTTCATAAATTAACTTTTTATTATTAATCATATATTTAAAGTTATAAATTAATTTCTCAATTAACTAATAATGCTCACGTACAGTTTTTAAAAAGATATAACAAATGTTATATTTTTTAAAAACTCTAAGTTAATATTTATTAATTTTAATTAGAAAATCTTTTCTAATTAAAGTTAATAAATGTTAACGTACAAAAAAGTTTATATTGACAGCGCTCATAGAATTAGCGGTACATCATCAAATTTCAAAGTTGAATTGCCGGAAACATTACAAACAGACAACGGAGTTCATTGCTACATTCATGAAGTAACATTACCTAACTCGTGGTATTCAATTCAGTCAGGATTAAATAATATATTATACTTTTATTCTTCTCCACTAGTTCCAGATGAAGATAACACAAATGTCCATTATTTAGCGTTACAATTGGACGAAGGAGTATATACTGGCACAGAACTAGCGACAGAATTAAAGTCAAAAATAAATGGTGTTGTAGATAATACTAATTTCTCAAATACTTATGAAGTTACTTACAGTGTGAAAACTAATAAAATAACAATTTATTCAAACTATGCCGATAGAAAGTTCGCTGTGTTAACTGATGAACAAATGAAACTAACATATGCAGATTATATATGGAATGGAACTTTTGATGCTAATAACTTGCAATCTGCTAATGAAGTTTTAGGAAATTATCAAATGGTAGTTTATCAATATAATAATCCTTATGTTTCTGGTTTCGTTAATCTTCAACCCATTAGAAATATTTATATTCATTCTTCTCAATTGTCTAATTATAATCAAGTAAATTGTTCTACTGGTGATTCAACAATAGTTAAGAAAGTTCCTGTTACTGCACCACACAGTGGAATAATATTCGATGGGGAGATGAACCCCTTAGATTACTTAGATATATCAAATAGAACATTTAAACAATTAGATTTTTGGTTTAGTAATTCAGCAGGCAATGAAATTAATTTCAATGGCGTGAATGTGTCATTTTCTTTTTTTTGTTTTTCAGTGATATTATTTAAATATATTCTTTCATTTTTCCATATAGAAAATATATAGAATATATTATATGTCAAGTATTGAGGTAGTAGATGTTAATAATGAAACTAAAACAGAAGAAGCACCTGTTAATAATGAAGTCGTTGAACAAAATGAAACAGTTAATGAAGAACCAACGCCAGAAGAAGTTAAACCTGAAGAAGTCATTCCTGAACCAAAAGCGAAAGCAAAAGCATTACCAAGAACTAAAAAAGAAGTTGAATTAGTAGAATGTGAACAATGCTCTAAAAAGATGACATTGAAAAGTTTGAGACACTCACATCCTAAAAATTGTAAAGGGGCAAAAACCGAGATGCTCCCAGTCAATCCACAAAAGAATATTAGAAAGATACAACCAGAAGTAAAAGAAGAAATTAAGAATGAGATTAAACAAGAAGTGATTAAAGAAACTATTAAGAAACCCACGGCAACAGAACTATTAAGCCAACATTATGAAGAACTTAAACAAAAGAAAAAACAAGATAAACAAGAAAAAATAAACAAATTATCTTCATCAATGTTTTAAATAATAATCTAATTATATTATATATTAATCATGCTTATGAGAAGTCATAGAAATGTAGAATTTAAAAGGGCGCCACAAGTAGAACGTCATTATAATGTTTCAGATTTATGGGGAGTTGCTTCAAGAATGAATTATTTTAAACAGTTGAAGGACACACTGGAAGCGAGACAATCACAAGGAGCATTAATAAAGTATAGAAATGATTTAGCTGAAAGCAACAGAACCGAAAGTTACAGAAAGGAATTAGACAGAATAAGAAACATATTAGACAACACACGGTCACCAGACGGAATACAAACAAAGGAACAACTAACTGTAAGAAAGAAGCATTTAGAAGAAATGATTAAGAATATCTCTGATTAATTTATTTTTCTAAATAATTAATATACTATGATTAAATCAATTAGTAGATTGAATACAGTAGGACCAGTAAAAGTAGGGTCATTGAAATCTCAATTACATTTGAGACCTTCTTATGATGAATTGTTAAAAGAAACGTTGATAGGTGATGAGAACCGTCCATCAATTGAAAATGTGATAGACAGAAAAGCGACAAGATACAGATTAAACCAATACGGTAGTCAGTTTGATAATAAGGACGTCTTAGACATTCAAAAGAAACAAGAACTAGACCGGAGAGAAGAAGTTATGAAAGGAGCAATGTCGGACACTGACAGAGTAAGAGCTAAACTTAATGACGAACTGAAACTTGCTGACACACTGAAACAACACCAGTCTTTCATTCAAGAAGGACTAACAGAAGCACAGAAACAGAAAGAAGAACTTGCTGAAAGAATGAGACTTTGGAGACAACAACACGAAGAAATGGCAAGTGCTGTTTCGAAGAGTTCATATCCTGCCGGTGTAGAAGTTCATTCAATGGTGTCCGCTGATGAAATGCCAGAATTAGAACCATTAGAGGAAGGCGAAGAAGAAGATGAACGAGAAGACGACCCAGTTGTTGAAGTAGAACCAAAAGCAGAAGACGCTTATGGTTACAACGAGTTTAAGAAAAGAGCGTCTGAACTAACACCCGCTTATCTTGCAAGCAGACCAGAAGAGATGAAAACAGTCATGGACAAACTGAAAGGATTTAGAAAGATTAAAGACAGTGTTCATGAAGAATTCACTGAGTTATATAATGCTTTAATTAATAGCGATGGTGATTTTATCAAGAAGGAACACAGATTGAAATTAGTAAGGTTTTACAATGATAAAGTGTATTACTCAGTTTTCCACCCACGACCTAAGGAAAAAGAAGATAGTCCAACCGTGATGGATGGTTCAGTTAAAGAAATACCTGCGGAAGTTTAATAAAATATATAATATTTAATATGACTGTTAAATATTATGGATTACGCCGACGCCCTACTTTTGAAGAAATGCTAAAGGAAGCGATGACGCACAGATTAAAAATTGAAATCATCCCCGAAAGACAGGTAATTGACTTGTCAATCAACAATATAGATTTTGACGATTTTGACCTTTCAAAATACGATAGGAGACTACGGTTGAATGCTAGGGTTCAAACTGATAAACAAGTTCTTCAACACGAATTGTTCCCTGATATGTTTGATGAAGTAGCACCAACATCACAGTTATATGAAAACAACGAGGCAGACGCACAAACAACACGATATATAGCAAAAGATTTTGCTGATGAAATTTATAGTAATGCAATTTCAGGACCAAAAGATGAACCAAAAGATGAACCAAAAGATGAACCAAAAGATGAAAAGCAGGAAGATTTACAAAGTCTTCATTTAACATCATCATCGTCATCAGCATCAACCGAAAAAGATAAGAAAGAGGAAAGCCGAGAAATAAAATCGTTAAGAAACATATTTTTAGGTGGAGAAGACAAGAGCGTATTTGAACTATTCAAACGTGACAAGAAGACATCCACACCATCAGAACAATCAAGGGAACAGGAAGAAGAACAACCGAGGGCATCATTCTGGTCAAGACGTCAGGTAGAAGCAAGAAGCAGAAGTCGCTCGCTGAGCGCGCGAGGCTCGTCCGAGCGTCACTCACCAGAAGAAATAGCAAGAGGTAATCAAATGAACAGAAGACAATTAGAAACAAGAAGCAGGAGCAACTCACCCCAAGAAATAGCTAGAGGTAGTGAATGGACGAGGGAACAAATGGAAACAAGAAGCAGGAGTAGAAGCCCAGAAAGCACAAATACAAAAAGTAGCCGAGGCAAGAAGAAAAAATAAAAACTACTTAAAGACAAAACGCCCTAATATAGTAAAATGACAGGAATTTTTATTAACGGTAATAGTAAACAGAGAATAACGAATGACGAATTTGATATGAGGGTTGAACTGATGAAAGCAGAAAACGACTTAGTCTTACAGATGATAAGCGAACAGAAACAGACTTCGAGCGATGACAGTGAGCAACCCGTGAGGTGGAGGGACGACCAGAAGAACTACCACCAGAATTACTACAACAATAACCTAAAACAGTCTTACACTTGTGAGGACTGCGGAAGGACGATATCAAGCAAATCAAATTTATCTAAACACAAGAAATCTAAAATTTGTTCGCAAGCTTCGCGACAATGCACATTATGAAAAAAATAATAATCATTCATCTTATTAAAAACACTTAATGAGATTAATGCGTTCATTCTCAACCCGAAACCCATTTTCTCCAACAGTCAACCCCAGCCCGAAAAACTACTTAAAGAGAAAATACCTTATATTATATAGAGTATAGTATTATGGTTACCATGACAGAAGGAAAAATTATAGATTTCATTTTAAACAGCCAACAAGGCGAACTAATACAAAAAGAAGGGAGGCAAACACAAAAACTCAAAATAGGTGATAAGACCTACAGATATGATAAGAACAAACCAGTTTCAAACGTATTGAACACGAAACTAAAGGAAGTGGCGAGGAGTGACGGATATAGAAAGCATGGCCTTTTAATGAAAGGTGCTAATTATCTAAAACTAACGAGAGGCAGACCCTTACAGGATTATGTCAAGCGTTTCAAGTCCAAAATCACAGACGAGCAACAAGCGTTCAAGGGATATGCCAACACCTACTCGGTAAGTGATATAAGATTAAAGGGAATGAAAGGTTTATCCTACTTAAAATACCAGAAGCAACGATTGGCCGAATTCCTGAACAGAAACCCGAACATGAAAATAATCGTGGAAACTGATTTATCATTCAAAAATCCCGACAACGAACTTATTCAAAGGCGGTTAAGAAGCAGAAGATACAATATTCATAATACCGATGAGTTGAACAACGTCTTAAACAACATTGGACATGACATTGAGACACAAATTGAAGTAGTCGAAGACGTTCAGTCGAGTTTGGTTCTTGTCCAAGTTGATAAGTTAGTCATCAGTTATGATAGGTACAATCCTACCCGTGGTTCATCCTTTATTGCATTGCCCGACTGGGTGGCAAACAAAAAGGCTTGTATTAACATTAAAAACGAGGATGACTTATGTTTTAAATATTCCGTTCAATGTGGATTTTATGAGTTATTCAAAAAAGACCATCCCTGCGACATGTATCATTATAAGAAATATGTAGATGACAAATTCATCAAGTGGGATGGAACTTTCCAGTAGGGAATGATGAGATTGAACTATTTGAAGAACAGAACAAACACATATCGGTCAATGTTTATTACATAAACCCCGATACGAATAGTAAAACTATTTTATTATACAAAAGAAGCAACAACCCACAAGCGCAACACAAAATCGATTTAATTAAATTGACTGATGAAGTTAAATCGCATTACGCTTATATCAAAAATTACGATAAGTTAATGAGTAGTCAGACTAACAAAAAGAAAGTTAAAAAGTATCATTGTATAACCTGCTCTCATGGTTTTCAATCAGAAGAACTTTTAAAGAAACACGAAGAACAGGGATGTCTAGCAGTTGAGGGTCAAAAAATAGAAATGCCAGAAGCAGGTGAAACAATAGTATTCAAAAACCATTTCAAGAAACTTTAAGCTCCATTCGTAATCTATGCCGACTTTGAATGTTTAACTGTGCCAATTGATGTTAAAAGCAAATCGACAAAAGCTAAAACTACATCATATCAAAATCATCGTCCGTGTGGTTTTATGATTAATGTAGTCAATGCTATAACCGGAAGTAGTGAGCCTTACTTATACAGAGGTGAAGATTGTATGGATAAGTTTGTTGAAAAAATCAATGAAGTCAGAGAAGATATTATTAGTAGGATGAAGGAAGTAAAAGAGATAATCATGACTGAAAAGGACAAGGAAGATTTTGAAAATGCTACTACTTGCTTTATCTGTGGAAATGATTTTAAACCTGAGGACAAGAAGGTTCGAGACCATTGTCACTTTACTGGAGCTTACAGAGGATGCGCCCACGATGATTGTAATCTTGGTTTTAGTATGAGATATTACAAAATCTCAGTGTTTCTTCATAACCTTAAAAACTACGATGCCCACTTAATCATCAACAAGGCTCACGAACTGAACAAGAATTCTAAAATAGAATGTATCGCTCAGAACAGCGAAAAGTTTATCACCTTTGGTTTTAAAAATCTTTGTTTCAAGGACAGTTTCAGCTTCTTATCGTCTTCGTTGGATAAGTTGGTGAAGTTGAGTAAATATGAGGATGATAAAAAGCGTGAGAATTGGAAGAACAATTTCAGATACAGCGTTAGAAACCCGTATGTTAAAACCGATGAAGATTTGGATTTATTGGCTGATAAGGGTATTTATTCCTATGACTACTTTGATGATTTTGAAAGATTTAAGGAAAGGGCTTTACCACCGAAAGAAGCGTTTTACAGTAAATTGAGCGAGGAGCGCGTCAGCGATAAGGATTACGAACGAGCCTTGAAGGTCTGGAAGCACTTCGGCATCAGGACGCTCGGGCAGTATCACGACCTGTATTTAAGAACTGATGTTTTACTACTGACCGATGTATTTGAAAACTTTAGGGACTTGTGTATGGAATACTACGGTTTAGACCCCGCTCATTAGTATACGTTGCCAAATTTCGCATGGGACGCGATGCTTCTAAAAACTGGCGTTGAAATAGAACAATTGCATGACCAAGAAATGTTTGAGATGGTTGAAAAGGGAATGAGAGGCGGTATGTGTCAGGTTAGTCATAAATTAGCAGTGGCAAATAATAAGTATATGGGGGAAGCATATGATGAGAACAAACCATCAAATTATATTAGTTACTTGGATGCTAATAACTTGTATGGTTTAGCAATGTCCCAGAAGTTACCGCTAAAAAATATCAAGTGGGCAAAGAAAACGCCCAGTGTTGAAAAATGGAATGAAAACGATGAGTTCGGTTATATTATGGAAGTTGATTTGGAATATCCCGAAACATTGCACGACTTCCACTCCGACTATCCACTAGCGCCTGAAATAATGAATGTAAATGTGAATATGCTTTCCGATTATCAAAAGCAAGTCTTCAAAATATATTATGATGGAAAAACCCCGAAGGACGAGAAAACAAGTAAGTTAATATTAAATCTAAAGGAGAAAGAAAAATATGTGGTTCATATCAAGACTTTACAATATTATTTGAAAATGGGAATGAAAATGGGTAAAGTCCATAGGATAATAAAATTTCAACAGAGGGCATGGTTGAAACCGTGGATTGACTTCAACACTGGTAAAAGGAAAGAAGCCAAAAGCGATTTTGAGAAAGAACTCTATAAGCTGATGAATAATTCTGTATATGGTAAAACTATGGAAGACAAGCGAAACCATATGGACTTTGAACTGGTTGATAACGAAGTTAGATATGAAAAATGCGTGAATAATCCAACTTTCAAAAATAGATTTATTATTAATGAAAATCTCGTAGGAGTTGAGAAAACTAAAGCAAAACTGAAACTGGATAAACCAATCTTTTCAGGAATGACGATTTTAGATTTAAGTAAATTACATATGTGTCAGTTTTATTATGATGTCCTTAAGAAAAATACAATGAAAATATCAAATTAGTATATACAGATACTGATAGTTATGTAATTCAAACATTCACTGAGGACATCTACAAGGACTTCAAAGAATTAAACCAATATATGGACTTTAGCGATTATCCAGTAGAACATCCATGTCATGACAAAACAAATAAGAAAAAACTTGGTTATTTTAAAGATGAATGCTCTTCAAAGATAATTACCAAATTCATAGCACTCAAACCCAAGTCATACGCTTTTGCGATACATGGTGAGGATGATGAACATAAAAAATCAAAAGGTGTAGTGAAACATAAGGTGAAGAAAGAGCTGACTTACCAAGTTATGAACAAGCATTGTATGAAAACAAAAAACATCAAATAACATACAATTTCATTCGTAGTCGCAACCATCAATTATTCTCAATGTCTCAAGTTAAGCAGAGCTTGAGTAATTTTGAAAATAAACGCTGGTATAAAGATGCCTTTTATTCCCTTCCATACGGGCATTATAGTTTGAACAAGTCCTAAAGAGAAGCCATGTTAATCATGTAGCAAATGGAAGGTAAAGGAAAAAGGAGAAAAACTACTGCAATGGTAAGATCTATTGCATAAGAAATAATGAAGATGATGACATATACATTGGAAGCACTACTCAACCATTATCAAAAAGGTTTTACAAACATAAACAATCATTACAAATGGCTTCACGAAGCAGTTACAAGATTTATCAGAAAATGACCGATATAGGAGAAGGCAAGTTTTACATAGAATTACTAGAAGAATATCCATGTGAAAATGTAGAACAATTACGAAAGCGAGAAGGAGAACTGATAAGACAGTATAAGCCAACACTTAATAAGCAAATAGCAGGTAGAACGAGAAAAGAATGGATAGAAGAAAACAAAGACAATGTAAAATCACAAGTACATGGGTATTACTTAAACAATAAAGAACGAATAAAAGAAATGACAGACCAATATAAGGAGAAACATAAGGACTGGTATAAACAATATTACAAAGGATACTATGAAAGCAATGTGGAGCAACTAAAAGAAAAAAGCCGAAAGCGATATGAAGACAAAAAACAAGAAATTAGCCAAAAGTCCATGGACGCAACCAACTGTGATTTATGCGGTTGTTGTGTGAGAAAGGATGGATTGAAACGACACCAAAAGACAAACAAATGTAAGCAATCGACAGTTAATGAAAATATTAATATCTAAATATCTCTAATAAGAATGAAATTATTAGAGATGTTTAGCGGGACAGGCTCGGTTGGTCGGGTTGCTCGGGATTTGGGTTTTAGTGTCATTTCCCTTGATTTGAAAAATGCAAATATCAATACTGATATTTTGAGTTGGGATTATAAAGAGTTTGATGTGGGTGAGTTTGATGTGATTTGGGCATCCCCTCCATGCACCGAATACAGTCGAGCGAAGACGACAGGCGTCCGAAAGATTGAGTATGCTAACAGCATCGTTTTGAAAACCCTTGAAATCATTGACTACTTCAAACCTACATGGTGGGTTGTGGAAAATCCTCAAACTGGACTATTAAAGGAACAACCATTCATGAGTGGGTTGAAATACTATGATGTGGATTATTGCAAATATGGAATGAACTATAGGAAAAGGACACGGCTTTGGACTAACATAACATCATGGAAACCTAGACCATTATGTAATAGGGATTGTGGGAAAATTAGGAATGGGAAACACATTGAAACTGCCCAAAGACTACCAAGTGGGAAAAAAATCGGATTGGGGTGAGGGATACATCAAACATAAACAAGATGAGTTGTATAGGGTTCCTACTAATTTGATATGTGATATATTAGTTAAAACTCTTTTGCCCGACCTACCCGACCCGCCCGAGAGCTTGTAGATGTTGCAACGAGCAACGGGAAGAACGAAGCAAATCGCCACAGACTGAAGGATGGTATTTCGTGGTAAGATGGTGTTTATTTCTGGGTTGAATGGTGTTTATTTCTGGGTTGAATGATGTTTATTTCTGGGTTGAACGGTGTTTATTTCCGATTGTCACGGCAAGTAATAGAAATATCCGTTGTGCTGATTGGAAATGCTATTAACAATGATGAACAAATGCCCTATTTCCAACTTCAATGGTTGATATTTACCCTACAGTCTGCACGGATTTGAAGACTGGTCTGTGTCAGCCTTCGCAGAGAATAGTTAAATTATTTTCAATGTATAACCATAATATAATTATAACATGTAACAACCTTATATGTTATAAATATACTGAACTTTTAACCTATAAATGAAAATTAGTGAGAAAAGCACTAACAAAACAAATACACCACCAACACCTCAGAACTTGATAACTACTAAAAGGGCCAACTCTTTCAAATGAAAAAAATGTCGGCCCCCAGCCCAACAATGAACAAGGCGACAATTTACCCAAATGATTACCTTAACGAAAACGATAAACAAGCTCCCCAAAAACACCCTTTTAAAAACGAATAAGGGGGAACACAGATTTGAGATGAACATAAAAACCAGAACAGGCACCCATCAACAGGCCACCCCCGGGCCCCCCCTTTTCTCCTAAGTATCCGACACGCCGAACAATGTCGGCGGAGAACGCATTTGTTTGTTTCAGAACACTTGCGGGCTGACACGCAGCGTGTTTTTTTTTGGACGGGCGATGGGACGGCTTTTGGGCTATGGAAACATGATGCAGATTGCGTTCTGCAGCGCGCGCGTGCCAGCGCCCCTCACCTAATCGGATGCGTCTCCCGACCCTCACCCAAAAATTGCAATTCCGGTCCCGTCACCAGAACAAGCGGGTGTTGGGGCAATTCAACTTTGGTGGACAGAAACCCAAAAGGACCAGGTGGACAATCATAACTCACGGCCTGCGCGATGCAGGTCCCCGACCTAGCGTCAGCGCCCCTCAGAAGAACTCAGCCAGTGCCACCTGCGGGACATCAAGATACGCCTGCAAAGCCTCCGTGCAGACGTCGAAGAAACGCAACCACTCGTCCCCCGGCGAAGAGTGTCGTAGCAGCAGGTTCTTGCCGTCGCCAGTCCACTCGCCAGTCCTGAGTCCGCGTAAGAATCGCCTTCCGCGTTGCGCTCAAGCGCAGCCTTTAACTCTTCTGGGGACCCGACCTTGACATTGGCCAAGTTTTAGCACGCCTCGCCTCAGCGATTTCCGCACAGCCGCAGCAGTCCGGAAGCGCTTGGCGACGTCCACGGGCTCCAATGAACTGTCCACCTGAACGCGACTAGCATCCTCCTTCGTCTGGTCCTCAATGCCACGCTCAAGCTGCAACTGACTGATGGAATAGAGTTCGAGCATGGGGATGGACGGCGGGACAACGCTGTCCTGGGTGAAATAAGGCAGCCCTCCATGCGATATGGCGCATGACGCAAAAAGTTTTTTGCGCGAGCTACCAAGGCACGCCGGTCCGCAACGCCAGGTTGGCCACGCACATGGAGCCAAAGACCCGGCCAGCGTGCTTGGTGACTGCTGAAGCTGCCAACGACTCCTCCCCGCACTGTGCGCCAGCTGCAGCAGAGCCATCTTGGACGCCAGCCAGCACACAGCCAGCTGCCCCCGAAAAAGCGACCTCGTCAAGGCCGCGCTGCGGCGTCACCTCCTCTGGCTTGGGCTTGCGCATGCGTAGCCTGGCCGCGCGCTTTGGGGCTGCAGGTGCTGTGGCCCCGGCTTCTGCTGCGTCTGCCCCTGCCTCAGTCTCCTGCTGGCTGGCGCGTGCAGGGGACTGCTGCAAGCGAAGGATCCAAGT
Source organism: Effrenium voratum (assembly GCA_963377175.1). Lineage (NCBI taxonomy): Eukaryota > Dinophyceae > Suessiales > Symbiodiniaceae > Effrenium > Effrenium voratum. The sequence continues at coordinate 374,966 of CAUJNA010003704.1, read as the reverse complement.
GAGCGTCCCAACAACCAGCTCCTGGGCCGCCTTGCGCGGGACCATCTTCTCCTCAAACTTCGTTGATCTGACCTGCTGTCCAGTGTGAGCGCGACAAAGCGCAGTCGTCCGCAGGAATCAGAGGATCCAAGCTCGTTCATGTACGCATTGCGCTGGGCAAAGACAAGGCGCCAAACATGTGGAGCAAGGCATGTGTCGTCCTGGCCGCGCACAGTCAGGGGCGAGTCAACGCAGAGAAATGCGCACACACGAGCGCGTTTGCGCAATGCCTTTTGTGTGTGTGTGTGTGCGCGTGCCTGTGGTGTGTGTGTGTGTGTGCGTGCGCGTGTGGATTTGCTCTGAGCTTGAAACTCCAACTGCCTTTTGTGTGGTTTCTCTCTCTTGTGTTTAGGATCACTCCACGCGACGACTCATGCAAGCGCGCGCGTGTGTATCGGTTTGTGGGTGTGGGGGTGTGGGCGTAGGCGTGGGCGTGTGTGTGTGTGTGCCCGTGCGTGTTACGCATGTGCGTATGCATATATATATATATACATACATATATATACATATACAGATGTGTGTGTGATGTCAGGCCTTAAACTGCACCAACGAGAACACTCGGAGGATCTTGGAGGAAGAGTCCTGCTTGGTGGCCTTGCCAAAGTTGGGGTCGCCATCCAGGAGCTCGATGCAGTCGCCCTCCTGAAGGTAATTCGGGCGCTTGCGATTGACGAACTTCTTGAGCTCGCTCTGCAAGAGCTGCAACTGCCCCCCAGTCTTGCGAAGTTTTGCCATGATGCCGGACACTGTGAGATTCCCCTGGCTCCTTACTTGTCGACTCGGCTACAAAAACAACTGGCGCTGCACTCCGTGCAGCCACAGCTTCTTGGCCGGGCTTGCTCATGGTGTGCGTGTGTGTGAGCGTGCTGCTTACTGCGAGCGCGTGAACATTCAACGCACGCATGTAGCCCCTGCTGTGGCAGCCAGGGCACAAGACCACAGCAGCGCGCGGAAATTCACCCGATAACTCCGCAAGCCAGCTCTGCACCAAGGCCTTCAAATTGTCCTTCCCGGCTGCTGAAGAAGCGATGGCAACCGCCTGGTTCCAGCTGCTTTCACATTCCATGCTTGGCTGCCATGACCGCAACTATTGCTTCGAGGAAAGACGCAAATCTATACTCGCAAGGAGACAATGAGACAAGGCAATGCTCTAGACAAGCAACATTGCCCGTGCTGTCAGCTTCCCGTCGGACCCCGTGACGTGGTATAGGCACTGCCCTTGAACGCAAGAATGGACCAAGTGACCATCTTTGGGCAAGCCATAGCCCACAGCGAGGCGCTCGCACGCTGAGGCCATCTCAATGGGCGACACTGCGCGCAAAGAGGTCTCTCGTTGGCTAGACAAGGCTTCCTTGCACTTGTCAGCCAACAGGCTGGTGTAGAAGCTTCTCCCTCTTTCTCCAGCCTGGCAAAGACTGAGCCCAGCTAGCTTGACCCTTCATCAGGCGGAAGGTGTTCGGAGACCCTGGGAGGTGTGGCTTCCTGCCGCGGAGAGTTCATGACGGCGCAGGGCTGGCCTCTAATATCAAGAAAAAGGCTGGGCTGCGGAAGACACATGCATGGCTTGCTGTTGTTGCATGTCAAGATGCGCAGCAACGCATCCCTGGCACCATGCCCAAACCCTGGAACTGCACACTCAATCCAGCAAGGGCCTTGCTTTCATATTCTGGAATTTGTATTTGCCACTGAGAATCACAGGCTGCCCTCAAGGTACATGGCATAAATGCTGCATCATTCCCTGCCGGCAAAGCATTCGCGAGCCTTTCACCTGCGCTCCGGAAAGCCGCCAAGGCTGCGGCGCCTCCGTGGAAGTCGGCGCCAGCCCCTGCACACGCACGAGCCTGCGCCTCTCGAAGCCATCTTTCGACGCTGACCAAGTACACTGTTTCCTCGCTTCCCTGAGGCCAAGCCAGGTTTCTTGACATCCTTTAAACGTGTTGCGCCAGAACCGCTCGACTCCGACGGTCCCAAGGGAGATATTATAGCCTTGGCTGACGCACCATCGTTTCGCTTCATGGGCAGCCATCAGGCCGCGCACAATCAGCGGCTTTTGCTGCAGCTGCACTGCTTTGGCAAAATTGTGGCCACCAGCAACTTTTCAGGAGTCCCCCGCACGAGTGGGCGTGACCTGGCTGCCCTTCAAGCCCCCCGGCCTTTTGCGAACACGCGTGAGGTGCTGAAACTGCACCCTTTCAAACTTGAGGCTACCTGCAGCTTCAAAGAGCCGATGCGCAGCAAAGCTGTGTAGAAGACCCAACTCTTTGCAAATATTTTCGGGCGTCAAGGGCCCGTGTGGACCGCTTTGGCCGTTTCAGCAAAAATCACAGCCTTGGCGCACTGTGGCAACATGATGCCAGAGTCCGGATGGTTCCATTCAAAAGCCACGCTGCGGAGGAGAATGGCGTGCGTTGCTGGGAATGACGGAGCCGTGGAAGTATGAATGCAAAATGTCTGGGAGATTCGCGGCCTCTTGCAAGTGGTTGCTACTGCAGACAGCCAGCCGGGGCAGTGCGTCATGGGCGCGCTCTGCCCGAACATGCTCAAGCTCTTGCTCCACACCGGTGACTTCCAGCTCGTAATTCCAAGACCGCAAGGGCTTCTGCAGGCATCTCAGAAGAAAGCGCTGCCAATAGATCTGAAATCCGCAGCCTCAACAAGCCGGAAATAGAACCAATTCCCCCATTGTTGGGGAATTCCTGCTGCTCCTCCGTGTGCCCTTCTGAAGCACTCCAGTGGGTCTTCTGAACCCTGGCAGGCAGCGCAAGTTCCAAGGCACAAGCAACGAGGTTGAAGCGGCGTCCAAGTCATCTTCCCACAGGACGTGACCCACTTCGTTGACCCAACCGCAACACCAGAGACGTGTGTAGGTGTCTTCTGAACAAGGGGGGGCTGTGCAGGAGCCCCATTTTCGTGCGGCTTGTTGCTTGGAAACCACAGCTGCCCTAGCTGTCTGGCCTAAGCGTGCGCCGCCCTCAGCTTGCTTTTGCGGCGCGCTGGTTTCTTAACAGAAGCCTGCCCAGCGCGCCGCTGCTGGCCTGGCCGCGGCCCCGCTTCTGAAGCTGCTTGCCTAAGGACTGCCCATCAGCAACGAACAAAGTGAAAGCAACATATCTGTCAACACTTTTTGCAACTTCTCCACCTGAACATGTAATTCCCGCAAGCTTGTGGTGGATGGATAAGAACAAAACGCGGCCTATGTGTGGGGCGAAGTTAAATCATGAAAGTGCGGTTAATACAGTCCGGGCACCGTCGCTGGACGAAAAGTCAAAGCAGCATATGGCACCATGGGAAGCCACCACCTCCGCAGCCAAAGCCGCCGCATCCTCCGAGCTCATCTGCGCTGACATGAAGCTCAGCAGCCAGTTCTTCAATGTGACCGCGTCGGGCGTCTGCGAGCAATGCTGCAACAAATGCCAGTGGATCTCACCCTTGTCGCATTGTGGCAAGCTGCTGACGCTCGGGTGCTCCGCCAATGCCAAGAACACAGCGCTCTCTACTTGGCGACGAAACGTTTGCCAGATTGGTGGTCAGAATGAGCTGTGCGCAATCCAGTCGCCCATAACGTCTCCGACAAGTGTTGCGCCTGCAGACGATGCGCCGACAGGCAAGTTCCATCTAAAGCCCCCATGTGTCTTGCAGGAGTACGTCGCCGCTTCACACCGCCACATGCCAGTAGCTGTCAGGAATTTGCAGCCCCGCCGCTTTCCCCGGCAAATGATGTGGCACACGCCGCCGTCCGCTTGCGGGCAGCTGGCTGGCATGACACGGTACGCCAAAGGCCGGCTGCGCACATCTTGCAGCACTTGAGCAACTTTTTGGGACAGCCGTGCCTCGGGGCGCAAGCTGCGCGCAAAAGACGTCTCCACCAAATTGTCCAACTCACCAGCAGCTGGCCGGGCGCGGGGCAGCCCTGGCACGCTTTGCCTAAAGCAGCGTGCTGACAGCGGAGAAGACACTGACCAGCTCGGCTGGGGAGCTAGAATGGGCACGCAAGGCGCTTGCGTTCTGTCGAGCCGTGCCCGCTCAAGCTTGCCAGAAGGAATGGCTCGCCAGCAGCCGCCTGCTTCGCCACCAGCTGGAGGGTGTATCCGACATTCTCCTGCAAGAGGGAACGGGCGAAAGCGCAAGGCCAAGACCTCGTTGTCCGAGCAAATGCTTTGAATTTGTAAGAAGGACTTCTTCATGGCTGGATGTGGGACAAAGTCGCCCGCCCGCGCTGGACGCTCTGCCCAGCATGCCCAGGGCATGGCGCGTGGAGGAGTTGTCAAATCCAAGGACTGCAGTCTCCGAGCCACAGACCTCTTGCTGGAAACCATTTCCGCCAGCACAGGGGCCAAGGGCGACTCCTCTGAACCGTGCGCCGCTGCCTCATCAGCTGCGGCGCCAGCGCCGGTCACTTGACGGGCTGCGGCTGCCAAAGCTGCAGTAGCTCGCCGGCGCCGGACTTGGGCAGGCAAGCGTGGCTTGGCGGCCTTGCACTTGTGGTTCAACCGCCTGGACAACTTCCCGTGGAAGAAACCGCACTCACAGCTAAAGCCGCCTGCGTCCCGTGTGACCTTGGCAGCCAGGGAGCACAAGGCTTCGCAGTCAGCCTCGTTGCTGGCGTGCTGCTCTTCGTGCCGCCTGAGTGTGCGGGCCGCGTTGGGATCGGAGGGGTCCACTTGGAACTTCCATCCAGCCTGCTGGCCAAAGCAGGCCTTGCTTGGCACTGCGCAGCATGGCAGCGAGGCAGTGTAAGTGCATTCTCGCATGGTGTGGCTGCGAAAGACAGGTAACATCTGGCAACACGCGCTGCGAACATGTGGCAACAGCCTGCTGACGCCCTCTTGCCCCCAACCCGCGCCCCGCGAAAGCAATTTACAGCCGCCAGCGACACGCTGCGGACAGCAGAAATTGAGAAACTGGCCCGGCGAAAACGGCGAGAACGGCGGGAACGGTGAACCTGTGGCACCGTTTTCGCCGTTTTCGGCGTTTTCGCCGTTTTCGGCGTTTTCGCCGTTTTCGGCGTTTTCGCGGTTTTCGGCGTTTTCGCCGTTTTCGCCGTTTTCGCGCTTCTGCGGTGTCATCCGCAGGGCCTGGGACACGCAATCGCAATCCACAGGATTGGACGAGGTCTGAACGGGCGTTGTTACGTTTGACGTACCAACCCCTCTCAGGCGTCCCCTTCGTGGCATTCCGGCCGTATATAAGTTTCCGCAAGTACGTGTCACCCCGTGACACAGTCCGTGGGTGAACTTTTTCACGACCTGAAAGCGAGGCCGGCTGTGCGGCTTCGGTCTTGGAGCGAGGCCGGCTGTGCGGCTTCGGTCTTGGAGCGAGGCCGGCTGGGCGGCTTCGGTCTGGAAGCGAGGCCGGCTGTGCGGCTTCGGTCGTGGAGCGAGGCCGGCTGTGCGGCTTCGGTCTGGAAGCTCAGTCCTGGAGTCCGGAGCACGATACGTGATCCGGACTGAAAAAAAAGCGCAGTCGAGGCCCGCACCAGGCCCGCACCAGGCCCGCACCAGGCCCGCACCAGGGTTTTTAGGGCAAAATAGTCAAGTAGCGTGGCTACAATGATTTGACCGATGGCGCCGGTCAAATCGTGATGACCTGCGCACGACGCTCGAAAATTTCGGGACAAATCGCCGAAAATTTCGGGACAGATCGCCGAAAATTTCGCCTCGAGGCCGTGACGCGGGCTCAGCAGGCTGGTCCGCTTGCCGCTACATAGCACGTGCTCGGCTACCAGGACATGAATTGAGGGAAAATATCCCTCAATTCATGGTTGGCTTTCTGGCTGGCTTGGCTGGCTTCTGGCTGGCTTCTGGCTGGCTTTCTGGCTGGCTTGGCTGGTTTGGACCCTTTTTTTTAGCTCGCCTTGCAGAAACGCAGCTACGAGGCAAATTGCAAGCATATCTAGGGGTCGTTATGTTGCAGCCACACGCCTGCACGCAGCATTTTAGATTTCGAATCCTTCGCAGGACGAGGTTGTTTCCTGGACGGACGAGTGCCAGGAGCCTACCAGGTGGAATAGAATCCATTTGGGAAACCCCCTCTAAAGAGAGAGTGTTAGTTTATGTTTGTGCGGGCATTGCTGCAAAAACAATGAACTTGATGAAATTTGATGAAGTTTGATCAAATTTGATCAAATTTGATCAAATGTGGATCCAATTTGATCAAATTTGATCAGGTTTGATCAAATTTGATCAAAATTGATTTTTTGGAAGCATGTGGAATTGAGCCCCAAAATGGAACTCCCCAATGTCTATTTTGAGTCTGGGGCAAATCATGTTGAGCCATCCCATCCCAATTAAAATCAAACCCTTGAAAAGAGGGCGTTATGGCCGAGCGTAGTTTGACCATATAGATCAAGAAAATGTTTGATTTACAATTTCCTGCGGCCTCAAACATTGCATGCCAAATGTTTGGCTGAACAATTGGTGACCACACATTTTATTGGCGAAAATATGTTGAACATATAGTTGAGGCACATCTCTGGACCATATTTTCCTGTGCCTTCAACATTTTGACAGGCCACATGTTTGACACAAGAAATTGGTGACTACACAATTTTATTTTTATGGGTCGACATATTTTGAAAATAGAGCTACACGATACTTATGGACTACAATTTCTTGTGGCCTCAAGATTTTGCAGGCCAAATCAGACTTGTGAGTACATGTTTCAATTGACGAACATATTTTGAACACATTGTTAAGGAACAGTTTGTGTACTACAGCTTCCTGTGGCCTCAAAAGTTTGCAGGCAAAATGGTTGACAGAACAATTGCTGACCACAAGATTTTTATGGGTCAACATATTTGGAATATATAGTTAAGGAGAATCTCTGGACTACAGTGTCGTGTGGCCTCAGAATTTTGCAGGCCAAAGATTTGTCAGACAAAATACTATGGGCCAACAAATGTTGAACAATTATAGTCAAGGGAAATGTTTGGAGTACAATTTCCTTGGGCCTCCACATTTTGCAGGCCAAATGATTGACAACAGGAATTGGTGACTACGAAGTTTTATGTGTCAAAATACTTTGAACATGGGATTAAGGGACATGTCTGCACTACAATGTCCAGTGGCCTCAAAATTTCACAGTCCACATATTTGACAGAAACAAAGGTGACCTCATTATTTTATGGGTCGACATATTTTGAGAACTTGATTCAAGGAATTTGTTTGGACAACAATTTCCTGTGGCCTCAAGATGTTGCAGGCCAACTAGTTGACAAACAAGTTCATGATTACAACTTGTAGGTAAACATAATTTGGAAACTCAAAATTAAGGAAAGATATCTGGACTACAGCTTTCTGTGGCCTCACGAATTTGCAGCCCTAATATTTGTCAGACAAATTGGTGACGACATTTGTTCTATTGGTGAAAGTATTGTGACAAAATAATTAGCATGGATGACACCCTTTCCTCAAAAACATGTAGTCAGTCAGATTGTTTGTCAATCATTTGGCTTGCAAACGTTTGAGGTCACAGGAAGTTGCAGTCCACAAAATGTTCCTTAACTATAAATTCGAAACATGTTCACACATTTCTATTTGTAGTCGCCATTGATTGTCAAATATGTGGCGTGCGATATTTTGAGGCCACAGACAATGTGTAGTCCAGAAGTGTTCCTTAACTGCATTTTCAAAGTTGTTTCATCCATAAACATGTGTGGTCCCCATATGTTCTATCACGGTTTTCCTCCAACTTGGTTTTTTACACCCGGCCAGAGCGAGGTGTCTGAAAAATATGTGGCCTGTAAATCTCTTTGGCAACCTGCAGTTGCGAAATTCGTTGCTTTTTGATGGTGATCTCTCCATGGGATTTCACTCTTGCTACTCCAGCAAGATCGACGAGTGCATGTCCTGTACCACTGCTTGACGGTTCATGCCAAAAGCCTTACACGTGATCTTGTCACATTGAGGTGTGTGATGGTCATGCACAGGTTCCGCACCTGACCAATGCTCAGGAGGATCGGTACAGTTCCTTGTTCAAGGATGTCGATGTTGGTGCTGCATGGAGGTGTCGTATGTTGGCTGTCTCTCCATTTGCAAAAGTGAACTTGGTCTCGGCCGGGATGTACGAGTAGGAGATGAGGTTTTTCATAGGTTCGATGGCCTGGGTAAAACGCTGGATTGCATGCCAGCTGCCCATGGATCTGGTACATCCGTTGTCCAGGATCGCATAGGTCGGATTGTGCTGCGGGTTGATGACAGGCGCCGTCAGCTTTGTTGCCAAAAGGCTTTGTTTTGCTGTCGCCGCCATTGACTGTTCAGAAGCTGCATCAGCTTGGATCAGCTTCTCATGGATGGCGTCCTTCTCATGCTGCTCATATGCGTCATGGAATGCCATCATCGCTGGTGCGGCGCTGGATCATGGGATGAGTACCAGCCTTGTTCACTCCAATTCCAGGATGCATCCCAATCCTGATCCGTCCAACCGGCATATGTAGGCTCTGTGGATGGTGCAGTCGGCTGAATGGCGGGCTGCTCCTCCGTCTTCTCTGCGATGGCTGCGAACGTCTTGGATTTTCCTTTTTCTTGTCCGCCTTTTCCTTTGCCATTGTCATAGGATGGATAACCTTTGTTTCCATCATAGGGATATTGGAATTTCGATTTTCCTTTCTTTCCCTTCTTAACCTTTGCCTTTTCCCCAATATGCCTGGTCGTAGGATCCTGATTTTCACTGGCCATATTGGCCTTCCCGCCAGAGCTACCTTTTCGAAAGGGTTTGAAACCACCTCGTTGGTGACTGCCCTTTTTGCCGGTCGATTTTCCTTTTCCTTTTCTCTTCTTGAATCTGAAATTCCGCCCAGACACCTTTCTCGCAATGAACGCATCGTTCTCCTTTAGTACCCAAAAAGTCTCCTCATCGTTGGTTGACATGAAACCTTCTTGTCCTTCTTCGTCTTCCACCCAAAAGCCTTCTTCTCCTTCGTATTCTCCTTGTTCGAGAATGTAGAAGGTGTCGCTTCGGTTTCCTCCGGATGGCCGGATGGACGGATCTTGGATGGATGTTCTGGTCGTGATGAAGAGGTTGTGGTACTGCGTTTTCATCATCTCGCAGGTATAATTCTCAAGCGAGATGTTTTGCTGATCTGACAGTTTACTTTGGAGTATGAAGAACTGTGCAGTGAGGTTGTCGCTGAGGGGAAATGCGTCCCGGTGCCTTGTCTGCATGCCTGTAAGGTACTGCCTGAGTACTTCTGGATTGTCTGGCTGCAGCAGATCTGGAGGCGGTGCTCGTGCGCCAGCGGCTTGCTGGTGCGCGGCAATTCTTCTTGCGTTGGCCTCTTGAACTGACTGTGCCGTATGAACTGGCATCAGGTCCATCCAAGCTGCCTTCAATCTCATCAAGAGGATCTGAAATTTTGATGTAAATATGAGGAACTCGGTGTTCTGCCTCCTATGACTGAAGAAACTGAGAGTCTGTATAAGTACACGTTGGTCAACCCTTTCAGGAAGAACTTCCTCAGCGTGTTCTGACTCCTTCGTCAGGATCTTGCAAGAGGTCGTTCTGGAGGACTGCCTTGTACATATGGGCGTCTCCTGTGAGACGACTCTTGAGGAGTGGTCCTCTCTTGGATGTTTCATGGTTGTGAAGGTCACCCAATCATCTACAAGTTCTTCATATCGAAACCAGCTGACGCTTCCGTCGTTGAGCGTCTCTTCAGTGTAGCCGGATTGTCGGCCAACACTTGAATAGGCTTCCACGAAGCCTTCTCCATCGGATGACATTGTGTTTGGATCTCTGCGGAAAACCCGCTCCGCTACCACAGTTGAGACCCACTGCCAGGGGTGCCGTATCCCCGAAGGGAGCAGGTACCTTGTGGTAGTAGAGAATGTATTGGTAGGTCCCCGGATCTATTCTGCAAGAGAGTCCAATATGCCAATAGTGGAGGAACTGAGAATGGAAGTCCATGGTTATGGAAATGTGCAATATATACCTGCAAGGCGCTCTGCTAGGTCCTTTTGTAATGGCTGCAGGATGAATGCAACGGTACTACAAGATAGGGCCTTGAGCCAAATAGCATGCTTGTGGTGCAGGGTCAATTGCGAAGCAAAAGCAACACAGGGGGCAGGGGGGGTGGAATCCATCTATTGTCATCCAGGGGCCAAGTGCACTCGTAATATGATCGTAAGGCTGGTTGGATCAACAGTGCCCCACATTTGCAGGAATTGTCAGTCAATGGCTGATGCCCAGTGTGGAGGACATTTTTTAGGGCTTCGCCAGGGCGGCTTTGGGTCGGGCATCCGGGGGGACGCCTGAGGCTAAGACGACTGCGTGGCTGTCCTGATGTTTGCATTTCATTAGCGCATTGCCAAAGATGACAAGCGACTGGCCCAAACAACTCATATTGGCCTTCATTGGCAGCTTTGGCCCAAACATGCGAGAGTGAATGATATCATGCATACCTTGAAGCATTAGTCAGTTCAACCCGGAGCATGCGGTTCGCACTCTTTGATGTTGTTTTCAATGGAAGTGAGGCCAAGCAATTCCTGTCATTTCTGTGCATTGACCACCGCCATGGCCCTAAGAGCTGTCGGTGATCAGGAGCGCTGGCTGGATGGGAGTGACTGTCAAGGTTGTCAAAGGGTAAAGGGATTGAGTCAGGCCCTTGTCCCGACAGTGATCCCCAATTTCGAGAATCACGATTGTTACCAGCTGTCTCGAATAGAGGGATTCCTGAAATGTTTTTTTTTGCTTTCGGGTTTTCTGTAAACCCACAAGAACACGCCAAAACATATGGCGATCCGAGGCCACAGTAGGCCACAGGAAGGGCATACTGGAGGTGATTCAACCAGATTTGGGTGCTGGCTCAGATAAACACCTTATCCTGTTGCGCCATGCGCAACATCTTCATTGCATGGAAAATGGACCAAGACGACAAAACAACGCAAGAGAGCTGGAAACACCATGAGCCAATCCCAAGGGTTTGGCTTTCGTTACGTTATGCTCCCTGGTTCTTCTTACTTTCGTTTGTGATGTCCATCCGTCCAGCGGGGATGTTGCGCAACATTCCCAAATTGCAGGTTAACATGGCAATGTTGCGTTTTTCCACTTTACGATGTGGGGTTCCTCGCACATATTGCGCAACATTTGCACAAGCTATCTTCTCAGGTAGGTTGTGAATAAATATATACATATACAAATACCGTACATACAAACATGTCACCAACATTTGACCCAGCATGAATGTGGGTAAGTATTGAACACCGTGACATGGGGTGTTTGGACTTGGGAGCCTTGACCGCACAGACGAGCCAGGTCTCCTCTCAGTCGGTGAAATCCATCACGCAGGCGCAAGTCCGAAGTGGCTGTGGCTCAATCTCAAACAGGAGGGGTTACGCAGGTTTTGGTCCATGTTTCCACTTACCAGGGTACCGGTTTTTTGAGCCACAGCCAAGTCTCTGCGAGCCGAACGATTCTTCTCGAACACCTGTTTAGATTGGCGCGCGAAATACGGTGGTCACATGAAAACGGGATAAGAGTGTCACAAGCACCCGCAAAAACAGACTCCCATTCAGAGATTGTGTTTATTCTGGATCGACAAGCACACTGCTTGTCGGGGACTCGGCAAAGCAAAGGTTGGGCTGCAACAAACCGACGCCCTATGAGCTGTAGAGTAGTGTTCTTTTGAAACTGCAGATATGATATGCTTGATCACTCACCAATGGCAACTCCGCAAACTACCTAGAAAGATGCTTGAACGGGTTCTTGCAAGATGACACTCTTCGCGAATTCGCCCAGATTTCCCACAGAGCCAACGTTTCGGACAGGTTTAAAGCCTATGCGTCTCCAAACCCATGCATGTTAAGCTGTTTTCGAGGGACTACGACCTGCGCCGCCACAGCATCAGCATTGCCAGCACACCACCTGCCAGCTTGCCAGCTTGCCAGTTACCCCCTCCCCCCCCACCAATTAGCTGCCCCCGTTGTGCTTGATTCGAGCGCGCAGGCTGTGCTTTAGATATTTCTGCAGTATCAAGCAGAGACGAATGGGCCTACAGGCCATCATGGCAAGAAGATGATTATCTTGGATAGCTTGCGTAGTTATAGTTGAGCTTTTCCCGCTGTCAAGTTCTTTTTGTTGAACACAAATGCGATTTAGGTTCTAATTGAAGATAGACAATCTAATTGAACTCTTCCCTTAGTAAATTCTATGTGCAGTCTGCTTAATGTTAAGTCAAAATAATATGCGGAAAGGAATGCCTCTTTAAATCAGCATTCCTCTTCTTTAGATTATCAGTGAATACGGACACTCTAGTTGAAGTATGCCCATATCAAATTCTGTCTAAATTCTGATCAAATGATTTAATTAGAATTCAACTTGGTATAAGGTGCCATACAAGGAGCTTTAGGAAGGCTTATAAGGAGCAACAACTGAGCTTTACAAGCTTTGAGATTCGTGCGCTCATCATTTTGCAAACATGCTGGCAGTCGAGCGTGGGTGCGGTCGGGCGGGCGCCCTTATCATGTCGCAGGCGCGCTCATCATTTGGTGAGCGTGCTGGCAGTGGAGCATGTGTGCAGGCGGGCGGAGTCGGGCGGGTGTGCTGATCATTGAGCGATTCGCGACGCCGCATCACTTGTAAAGCTGGGCTTAATTATGTGTGATGGAGCGAACAAAAAGCAAACACAGGCCTGCAGAAGTATGAACACGTTAGCGGAGTTTTCAACTAATAGCGATGTTTCACTTGAGCCTGGCAAGAACTATAGTGGTCAATTTGAATGTAGACCCAGCCACAGACACAATTTTGGCATGAGGGGCAGCTGCTTCCCGAAATCAAAATGACAGTCTTTTGTTCACCCCTTGAATTAGATACAAGGAGAGGCCTTACTTGCTTGCCTTTTGGGGTTTGCCGCGCGATGGGTTGGCCAAACAAGCTGGTTGGTGCGTTCGGCCAGGAGTCTCCCAGATGGCTGAATATGTCTGGGACAGCATGCCACCTGGTGCGAGAATGATTTGCGCCCGTTGTCAGCTGACGTTCTAACATTGCCTGACACATCAGACACGTCCCATCACACAGGCGAGACAGGCGAGACCGTGAGAATGAGAGATGGGAACTGACGATTTCCCCACCGTTTTTCTTATGTGCCGACTATGTTGTGAGCTGGTCAGCTTTTGATGAGACATTTGTAGCGCTCCAAAAAGATCTGCCAGCGCAATCCTGCACAATCTTTTCTGGGCATGTCTCCAAGTGGGAAGAACGCATCCTAGTGTCACGCCTCACGTGGAGCCTTGGCTTCACCTTAAGTCCAATGCCTTTTGCTCAAACCCGAGATGTCACTTTGTGCGCACGGGGCAAGGCTGGAGTCTTGTCCATGCTGCCGCAATTTAGTGACAGCAACGGAGGTCTGCGTCCAATACACATCTTGGACATGTGAGGAAGAAACCGGCAACTCGCGGCGATCATGTGAGTGCAACTAAGCCAAGAGGCAAAGTGGAGTGTGCGCAAAAACATGAGATGCATTGAACAGGATGGGCGGACAACAACTGGGCAACAGAGACCAAGAAAGCAAAGCTCATCACTGAATGCTCTTGAACAAGCAAATCATCACCGCATGCTCCCGTGGAATGTCCTTGACGTTGAATGATTCAGTCCGTGGACCCTTTTGTCGCCAAACAAAATGCTTTGCTGGATTGACGGCTCAGCTTGAAACGCAAGGCTAACTCCGAGCCTATGCGGCAAAACAGACTGATCGAACTTGCAAGGCGTTTCCAATCAGGTAAGTGGCACGTGCATTCAAGCTTAGCATGCCACCGAATAGATTGAGGCGCCCAGGAAAACCAAGGGTGCAATTGCTTCAACAAAAGGCATGAAGCAAGCACGCTAAAGCTTTGGGACGCCTAGAGCTTTACAATGACAATGGAGAACATAAATCGTTTTAGTGCAGCAAGTCACCTAAGCCTCAAACAGATTGGGATTCTTGCGTCACCGACTGTGCTTTGCCACTCTTGATGATACACTTGCAACTCCGAAAATCAACGTAAGCTGGCGGCGTGAGCAAAGCCTCTGCATGTGCCGCGTAAGCCAAACCGTGCATTGCGCAAGGTTTGCCGGCCACCGGCGGCTACCAGGCTGAAGCTTGTTTGCCTTGTTTGCAGGCTTTGTTGCGTGAGAGCAACAAGGTGCAAAGGGCCCCCTGCGTTTGCGTCCCAAGCTGCAGCGAAGCGCAGGTTCCTTGCTTTGTGCGAGTGTGCGAGTTTTGTTTTCTCTGTGCTGTTCGAACTGAGCTGCCATGCTGGCCGCAGTCTTTGCTACGGAAGCTGACTCATCCTCGCCGTGCAGAAGGGAATGCTGATTGGCGCACGCCATGTGCTGCACCTGGTGCCTACCCGGCCTCGCCATCAGCATACAATTTCGCCAAAACAGTGAAAGCATGCTTTTTGCTTAGCTTGTCTTTTATGCGGCTTGGGTGCAGGTTGCCCAAAGTGCAGCAAAGGGTGCTGTGACACTTGGGTCTGCCTGTTGTGACTCAAGTAGCCAGGCTTGTTGGAGCACACAAGGGTCAGATGTAACAAGCGGCGACCGAGCAGCTGCAGTGTGTCAGAGGAGGTTGGTTTGCAGCACGCGGGAGCCAAAGGCCGTGTTATCACTTTTATTACCTTGGCAATGCCGGTTCATGCGCACAGACTGTTTACCCTGATCTGCTTTCCATTTTCCGTGCCTCTTGCCTCCGGCGTATGGCTCGCTCTCCCGCCAGGTTTGTCGGGTGCTTGCGCACAGGCTTGCTGATCAGGCAGCAGTCAGGCTGTCAGCAAGGCCACTGCTTTGTACCACAAGTGCCCAGCGGGTGTCCAGCGGGTGTCCAGCATGCTTGACCGCCGAATTCGGCTTGTTGCTGGAGAGATTTCCCAAGCGCGCTGGTTGTGTTTCCTTCGCCGCGCAGTATCAAACAATTGCTGCTGTATCATGGCGGTTTCTCGGTTTGGGCAGGCCACGCTTGCTGGCCACCAAGCTGATGTTGGCTTGCCATGTTTGGCACACGCAGAGGCTACCTGTTTCTTGGCTTTGTCGCGCCAGACCAACAAGGCACACAGTGCTGGCTGCTGCCGCCAGTGCCTGAGCTGCACCAGGGAAGCAGCAAAGCGCAGGTTCCTTGCTCTGTGCGAGTGTGCGAGTTTTGTTTTCTCCGAACTGAGCTGCCATGCTGGCCGCATTTTTTGCTACAGAAGCTGACTAATCCTCGCCGTGCAGAAAGGAATGCTGATTGGCGCACGCCATGTGCTGCACCTTGTGCCTACCCGGCCTCGCCATCAGCATACAATTGCGCCGACACAGTGAAAGAATGTTTTTTGCTTAGCTTGTCTTTTATGCGGCTTGGGCACAGGTTGCCAAGAGTGCAGCAAATCATGCTGTGACACTCGGGTCTGCCTATTGTGACTCAAGCATCCCAGCAATTTGGTGCAGGCAAGGTTCAGATATAACAAGCAGCGACTGAGCAGCTGCAGTGCGTCAGATGAGGTCATTTTGCAGCATGCGGGAACCAAAGGCTTTGTTCACTTTCATCGCCTTGGCAATGCCGGATCATGCGCACAAATTGTTTGACCTGATGTGCTTTCCATTTTCCGTCCCTGTTGCTCTTGTTCGCTGGAGAGCAACAAGGTGCAAAGGGCCTCCTGCGTTTGCGTCCCAAGCTGCTGCCGCCTGTGCCTGAGCTGCACCAGGGAAGCAGCGAAGCGCAGGTTCCTTGCTCTGTGCGAGTGTGCGAGTTTTGTTTTCTCTCTGTTGTTCGAGCTGAGCTGCCATGCTGGCCGCAATCTTTGCTACGGAAGCTGACTCATCCTCGCCGTGCAGAAAGGAAGGCTGATTGGCGCACGCCATGTGCTGCACCTGGTGCCTACCCGGCCTCGCCATCAGCATACAATTTCGCCAACACAGTGAAAGCATGTTTCTTGCTTAGCTTGTCTTTTATGCGGCTTGGGCGCAGGTTGCCCAAAGTGCAGCCAAGGGTGCTGTGACACTTGGGTCTGCCTGTTGTGACTCAAGTAGCCAGGCTTGTTGGAGCACACAAGGGTCAGATGCAACAAGCAGCGACCGAGCAGCTGCAGTGTGTCAGAGCAGGTCGGTTTGCAGCACGCGGGCGCCAAAGGCCGTGTTATCACTTTTATCACCTTGGCAATGCCGGTTCATGCGCACAGACTGTTTACCCTGATCTGCTTTCCATTTTCCGTGCCTCTTGCCTCCGGCGTATGGCTCGCTCTCCCGCCAGGTTTGTCGGGTGCTTGCGCACAGACTTGCTGATCAGGCAGATGTCAGCTTTTACGTATTCGGACTTTGTTGACTGGCAGTCAGGCTGTCAGCAAGGCAACTGCTTTGTCCCACAAGTGCCCAGCGGGTGTCCAGCATGCTTGACTGCCGAATTCGGCTTGTTGCTGGAGAGATTTACCAAGCCCGCTGGTTGTGTTTCCTTCGCCGCGCAGTACCAAACAATTGCTGCTGTATCATGGCGGCTTCTCGGTTTGGGCAGGCCACGCTTGCTGGCCACCAAGCTGATGTTGGCTTGACATGTGTGGCACACGCAGAGGCTACCTGTTTCTTGGCTTTGTCGCGCCAGACCAACAAGGCACAAAGCGCTGGCTGCTGCCGCCAGTGCCTGAGCTGCACCAGGGAAGCAGCGAAGCGCAGGTTCTTTGCTCTGTGCGAGTGTGCAAGTTTTGTTTTCTCTGTGTTGTTCGAGCTGAGCTGCCATGCTGGCCGCAATCTTTGCTACAGAAGCTGACTAATCCTCGCCGTGCAGAAAGGAAGGCTGATTGGCGCACGCCAGGTGCTGCACCTTGTGCCTACCCGGCCTCGCCATCAGCGCACAATTGCGCCAACACAGTGAAAGAATGTTTTTTGCTTGGCTTGTCTTTTATGCGGCTTGGGCGCAGGTTGCCCAAAGTGCAGCCAAGGGTGCTGTGACACTTGGGTCTGCCTGTTGTGACTCAAGTAGCCAGGCTTGTTGGAGCACACAAGGGTCAGATGCAACAAGCAGCGACCGAGCAGCTGCAGTGTGTGAGAGCAGGTCGGTTTGCAGCACGCGGGCGCCAAAGGCCGTGTTATCACTTTTATCACCTTGGCAATGCCGGTTCATGCGCACAGACTGTTTACCCTGATCTGCTTTCCATTTTCCGTGCCTCTTGCCTCCGGCGTATGGCTCGCTCTCCCGCCAGGTTTGTCGGGTGCTTGCGCACAGACTTGCTGATCAGGCAGATGTCAGCTTTTACGTATTCGGACTTTGTTGACTGGCAGTCAGGCTGTCAGCAAGGCAACTGCTTTGTCCCACAAGTGCCCAGCGGGTGTCCAGCATGCTTGACTGCCGAATTCGGCTTGTTGCTGGAGAGATTTACCAAGCCCGCTGGTTGTGTTTTTGCACCAAATGCGTAAATGGCGCGATGGCTTGGCACTAGGAGCCCTTGTCGCACGACGCTTTGCCGAGGTATGTGCACCAAAATCCCCCGCTGCTTGAGTCACAACTGGCAGACCCAAGTGTCCCAGCATCCTTTGCTGCACTTGGTGATTTGAGAAAGTCAAGCCATGTCAATGTTCCAGGCCTGCGCTTTAGTGAGAGGTAAAGAGCCCCAAGAGCGCCCCTTCTTGGGGCTCTTTGCCCACTTTTAGAGCTGCCGCCGCCTGAGCTATGCAAAGTCCTGGTTGCACCTTCCTTGGTGCGAGTCTTGGTTAACTGAGCTGACTTGCCATGTTGGACAGGATGCTTGCTACAAAGTCTGACTGGTGTTCGAAACGCCTGAGACAATGTGCAGGAAGGCATTCTGCTTGGCGCGCACCATGTGCTGCGCCGTGTGGCTGCTGGGCCTTCGACAGCGCCAACACATCGAAAGCGTGTTTCTTGGCCGGCGTGTGGTTGATGCGTTGCGAGTGCAGATCGGCGTAGGCACGTCCAAGTTTGCGGTGACACTTGCGTGTTCATGTCGTCAGTCAAGTAGCCGAGGATGTGTGGCGCACAAGTTTCAGAGATAAGAAGAAGCAACCAAGCCACCGCAGTGTGTCAGATCAGGTCGTTTTGCAGCACGTGGGAGCCAAAGGCTGTGTTTTCATTTGCGTCGCCTGACAATGCTGGATCATTGGCTTGACAAGCTGTTTACCGTGATGAGCTTTCAAGTTTATCTGCCTGTCGCTTCCAACATATGGTTCGCGCTCCCGCCAGGTTTTAAGGTTGCTCGCGCACAGACTTGCTCGGACAGATATCAGCTTGAACATTTCGGACTTTGTTGATTGGCAGTCGGGCTGCCGGCAAGACCACTGCTTTGCCCCACAAGCGCCAAGCGAGTGGCCAGTGTGCTTGACTGCCACATTGAGCTTGTTGTTGGACAGGGTTGGCAGCGGCGGCCGTCCGCTCGTCGTGTTTTCTTCGCCTCGCAATAGTTATCCATCATTGGTTTCTGGGTTCTGGCTGTGTCTCCCTCTTGGCAAGTCACGCTTGCTGGCCACCAAGCTGAAGTTTGCCTGCCACACTCTGCAGGCGCAGAGATGCGCAGAGGCTATGCGTCTTTTTAATTTGTCGCCAGAGACCAGCAAATCCCAAGGAGGCCACTGCACCAAAGTCCAAAGTCACCTTTTTCGGTGCGAGCATGCAAGCTTTGTTTCCTTTTTGTTGTATGAACTGACTTGCCATGATAGACACGATGCTTGCTACAAAGTCTGACTGGTGGTCGAAACGCCTGAGACAATGTGCAGGGAAGCATGCTTCTTGGCGCGCACCCTGTGCTGCATCTTGTGCCTACCCAGCCTTGCCGTCAGCATATGACCTTACCAACACATCAAAAGCGTGTTTCTTGGCCGGCATGTGGTTGATGCGTTGCGAGTGCAGATCGCCGTAGGCACGTCCAAGTTTGCGGTGACACTTGCGTGTTCATGTCGTCAGTGAAGTAGCCGAGGATGCGTGGCACACAAGAAAGAGGTATAACAGAAAGCAACCAAGCCGCTGCAGTGTGTCAGATCAGGTCGTTTTGCAGCACGTGGGAGCCAAAGGCCGTGTTGTTACTTGTGTCGCCCGACAATGCCGGATCATTGGCTTGACAGGCTGTTTACCGTGATGAGCTTTCAAGTTTATCTGCCTGTCGCTTCCAACATATGGTTCACGCTCCCGCCAGATTTTAATGTTGCTCGCGCACAGACTTGCTCGGACAGATATCAGCTTGAACATTTCGGACTTTGTTGATTGGCAGTCGGGCTGCCGGCAAGACCACTGCTTTGCCCCACAAGCGCCAAGCGAGTGGCCAGTGTGCTTGACATTGAGCTTAAGCTGAAGTTTGCCTGCCACACTCTGCAGGCGCAGAGATGCGCAGAGGCTATGTGTCTTCTTAATTTGTCGCCAGAGACCAGCAAATCCCAAGGAGGCCACTGCACCGAAGTCCAAAGTCACCTTTTTCGGTGCGAGCACGCAAGCTTTGTTTCCTTTTTGTTCCATGAACTGACTTGCCATGATAGACACGATGCTTGCTACAAAGTCTGACTGGTGGTCGAAACGCCTGAGACAATGTGCAGGGAAGCATGCTTCTTGGCGCGCACCCTGTGCTGCATCTTGTGCCTACCCAGCCTTGCCGTCAGCATATGACGGCACCAACACATCAAAAGTGTGTTTCTTGGCCGGCATGTGGTTGATGCGTTGCGAGTGCAGATCGCCGTAGGCGCGTCCAAGTTTGCGGTGACACTTGCGTGTTCATGTCGTCAGTCAAGTAGCCGAGGATGCGTGGCGCACAAGAAAGAGGGATAACAGAAAGCAACCAAGCCACCGCAGTGTGTCAGATCAAGTCGTTTTGCAGCCAAAAGCATAAAGCATGGAGCCGTCGTGTTTTCAAGGAAGGCAGGTCATTGGTGTCACACGCCCGATCCTGACAGCCCCGGCCTTGATGCAGGCGCCGTGGAAGGCGAGGCCGCAGGGCAAGGCCGTGTTTTCACCTTTGTTGCCCTGGCAATATCCGATCATTTGCACAAGCTGTTTACCCTGATGCGCTTTTCAATGTCCCATGCCTGTTGCTTCCAACGTATGCCTCCCGCTCCCGCCCGGTTTGAAGGTTGCTCGCGCGCAGACTTGCTTGCCCTACTTTGCGCGTGCAGATGCTTAGGCTTTGTCGCGCGTGACCAATGTCCAGAGCGCCCGCTGCACCCGTGTCTCAAGTCGCTGCTGTTTGAGCCGTCAGCTCGAGCTGTAGTGGTTCACCACGGCATTGCAGTGCGGGTGCGTGACCTGTAGCAAGCAGTGACGAAATGCTAACTGGCCGCTCTCTTTTCTACAGGTGTTGCTCAAAAGTTCAGGTTCAGGGGTGCAGGAGGAGTGACAACGCGTGTCCACTCCCTATCCCTGCACCCCCATGCTGAGCCTGCACAGATGCCCCAAGGTCAACAATGCATGTTCGACCTTTACACAAGGTGTATTATTTTTGGGGTGTGAGACAAACAGGAAACATGCTGGCGCAACAAGAAGCAATGCAACCTGTGTGTTGGCACTGAGGAAAGCGTCCTCTGCGAATATCTGCTGGCGGGACTAGTGGGTATTCGGCCTGCATATCAGCAAAAACGTGTGCCAGCGCACTTAGTTCTGGTATATCCTCAATGCGGCTTGCAGGTAGCTGTTTGCGACGGGTCTTAGTGTCGGGTCATGTCGGGTGTGACACTTGAGTGGTGTGTTGTTCCCGCGCAAGCAAACATGTCCAGACGTGGACACATGAACAAACAAGCTAGAAGAGTCGACTGGCTCTGGAAGCGTGTGAGAAGTTGTGCAAGAAGGCATGCTGACTGGTGCACACCATTGGCTGCACCTCCTGCCTTTCCGGCCTTGCCATCAGCGTGCAACCGCACCATAGGTCGGCAAAGGACGCTGCGAGGACAATAGGAAGCAGACGATTGCGTCAGATCAGGTTGTTTTGCAACACGTGGCAGACAAAGGCCGTGATTTCACCTTTGTTGCCCTGGCAATATCCGATCATTTGCACAAGCTGTTTACCCTGATGTGCTTTTCGATGTCCCATGCCTGTTTCTTTCCAACCCATGTCTCATGCTCCCGCCAGGTTTGAAGGGTGCTCGCGTGCCAGATGCTTAGGCTTTGTCGCGTGTTTGCCAATGTGCTGGGCATGGGCAGCAGGTATCCTTTTGGAAGCACCCCCCGTGCCATGGATGGTCTGCCACCTCCACATGGTCCCCCCAAGCCTGCCGAAGGCATGGGCGAAGTTTAGCAGGTCCGGCACTACCTTTGTTGTTACCACCTCCGCGTGTAAGGGAGAGGAGTGGCGACCTCGGCGTCATCGCGCGACATGCGCTTCCCCGTATGCAGCCCGTTGTACCTCTGACCGACAATTGAGGGAGTGGAAGTTGGGTGGTTGCGCTTCGAGCCACCCCATGGACTACCTGGATGGGTGGTGATGAGGATAGCCAGAGGGCAACGAGGGCATTTTGCCCGTCGCAAATCGTTTGTGTAGGCAAATTAGTTTCGGCGGGAGACAGCCCCGGCTGTCACGCATATGAGGCTGAGGCGGCAGCTTTCTTTGACTGCCATTTTTGAGGAAGGGGCGTCTACCACTGACTTCGCACTGGCCACGCCTAAGGTGATGTGGTCTACCTGGCCCATTGCCTGCCAAAACAAGCCCCGTGCAGTGGCTGCGGGAGCTGCTCGGCTTGAATGTCCATAGTTTCCTTAGAACATTGGTCACCGCCATAGGGCCAGGAACGAACACCACCCTTTCCATTTGCCCCATCAAACAAAAGGTAAACGGCGCGCCCCCCTTCCGGCTACGGTAGGGGGGATTTGCTGTATTGGAGCGAATCGGTGAAGTATTCCGAGATCTGTCGAGAAAAACCGTCAGAAGCTGATGCGAGTCTTTGCCTTTCCAGTGGGCGTGTAGAGAGCCGTGTGATGCGCCTGAGATTGGCGTTCCCGCTGCGTCGCGCGTGCAACTGCTGCCAAACCTCAGAGCAACACGGCGCCGCCCTGATGCCCAGGGCCGCGACATGCGCGCTATTCTGACAAAAGGCCCAGAATGCTCACAGCAACACGATGCAATTCTTGAAAAGCTTTCCGTGCTTTCCAGTCGAGTCTCTCGAGGCAGGTGGGACATTTCACCCTAGTATTTTGAGCGTGCCACAAGGAGCGTGCTAGTGTTGCCCAGCGTGGTATCAGGGTACAGCAAGACGTTCAAGGCCGACACGCAATGAAGCCGAAACGCAAGGCACACATGGCTGTGTGTGTGAGCGGGTACCCATTTTGGGATTGTTTAAAGGGAAGCCATGGTAAACCACCTTCAGTCATTCTTTTCGGGGGTCCGCTATTTTAACGCAAATCCACATGCTGGGGTGTCAGTCGTGTTATTTTACTGTGCAACCAGGCGCAGCATTTATGCACTGTTCCGGTCGTATACATTCGGGTGGTAGCCAATGTCCGGAGCACCTTGCATTTGTTTTCACGCTTTCCTTCTTTTGGCCTGTCAAAGATTGATAGGTCCATCTTTTTTAGAGCTGCTGGACACACCATGGCACACACATCCCGAGGACTGGGAAACGCGGTTAAACCTGATCCAAGCTGAGTCAACCATTCCGAGCTGTTTCTTTTGCATTCCGAAACGCGCGCCCTGAAAGGCCCCTCCTAGAGTGTTTTGACAATGCTGGGGCTGCAAGTGAGCTTCCCTTGCATGGGACAGGGAATCCTGGCGTTTTAATTTGAGCTAGGTATATGTCAAAATCAAAATAGGGGGCTAACAAATTTATGTTTGTTGATTTTCCTTCAACCTCCAAGACCAACTGTTGTGGTTTGCTTTGTACGCGCATTCCTTGGACAGCTCCAAATATCAGCGCCGAAGTAGCGCGCATGTACACATGAGTTCTTTATGCGTTTCAATTGTGGCTCAATGGGATGATTCCAACCATTCCTTTCAACCAGTGTTGTTTTCAGAAGTCAGGTGTTTCCCCTGTTTTGTTGTTTCTGGAAGCAAGGATGCCGGAACGGAAAGAAGGTATCCTGCGACTTGTTGTCTTGGCAATATTCAGCTTGCATGAATTGCTGTTGGATGATGGACGGCCAATTAATATAGAATGTTTGGATTTCGGCAGATTTGACGTGTATATGTGTAGTTATTTACTATGTATTTGCCCAGCTTATAAGGCCCGCATGTGGGGCATTTCCATGGGGGGCGCTCGTGTTTAGGGGTATGCGCCGAAACTATGGGTGCTGATGTCGTTCCCCCCCCCTCTCTTGTGTCTCCTTGTTGTTTTTTCGACCTTGCGCTCTTGTGGCTAGAGATGCATGACCAAACAGCAGCTTTGGCCGTCAAGCGGAGCGGGTGCATCCCGGACTGTTAGGCGCCAATGCTCAACTCTCATTGCGATGATTGAAGACAAATGTGAAATCAAGATTCCTCAGAACCATTCTGTTTGGTCATGGGGAATGCAGCATGCAGCATAGTTGATTTGCAGATACATGAGGCACACACTGTTGAAGGAAACGCCGTATGAATGTGCATTTGGAAGGCCTTACTCTGGTAAGGTGACGGCTTATGGTGAAGCTGTTTACCTTCTGCAGAAATCAGTTGGACAAAATGCTGGTCCATTGTGGGTCTTTGGCATTTGGCTGGGAAAGACGAGCGAAGATTTGCATGTGGTGTGTACAAAGTCCGGCATCCAGCGTGGGCGCGCAATTCGGCGAACAACAAGTCCTTGGAGAGGTGATTTGGTTTTGGCAATAGATGTGCAGCCATATGGAAAGCAGAAGCAGAAAGAGGTTAAACATTTATAGAGCAGTTTGGTTCTGCCGAGTATTGTGGAGGAGGTTGCAGACAACAAGGAGGAGGATTCTGTGACACCAACTTCAAAGGGTGGCAGTGATGGTCAGCTGTTCCCGGATGATGCGATGCTTTCAGATCTGGTTGGTGGGAATTCTCAGGCAGGTGGGGCAAGCGGTTCAGCTCCATCTGGCGTGCATAGGCAGACGTCGACTGCCAGTGGCGAAATGGTTGATGATTCAGAAGTTGCAGAGAGACCCGCTAAGGTACCTCGAATGGGCGTGAACCAAGTTCTTGAGGCTTGGGATGATGATGAGCATTGGGAAGATGCTATGGACGATGAAGAGTATGAACCCATGGAGCTTTGTGAAGAAGAAGGAGAACCTGAAGGGCCACCCAAGCTGTCGGAAGCTGAATTGGCCGAAGTAGAAAGGAGAGCTGGAAAGGATGAGATTGTGAAATTGATGGAGCGGCTTAATGTGATTAGGCCGGCGACGGATGAGGAGGTAAATTCTGGCAAGATCCTGGATACAAGAACAGTTTGGGATTGGCGGTTTCGTTCAGACCAGTGGAAAAGAAGATGCAGACTTGTGGCGCGTGAGTATCGGGCAGGTGAGAGCTCGACGTGTGACACTTTTGCGCCAACCTCAACGTCAGTGCTTATTCGACTCATTTTGACGTTGTGCTGTTCAATGGGCTGGTCAATCATGTTTTTTGATGTTCGAGATGCATTCTTATTGGTGAATCAGAAGGAGCTTTCTGTGATTGAAGTGCCCAAGTGGTGCAAGACGATGCTGAACGTGGAAGAGGACTACTGGACGCTGCTTTTATGCCTTCCAGGACAAAGAGCGGCCGGTGCAAATTGGTTTGAGTCCCTGACGCTTGTACTCATTGAGTTTGGTTTTGAGCAGAATGTTGGAATGCCCTGTTTGTTCAATCACCAGAGCAGACAGTTGGTCTTGGCAGTACATGTGGACGACATTGCGGCAGCAGGTTGTCATACAGATTTGCTTTGGTTGCAAGACATGTTTGAGAGCAGAGTGGAAGTGAGTGTTGAAGGTTGAATTGGCAGGCGAAATAGCAATGCAGATGAGCCGGTGATGTTCCTGAAGAAGCGGCGTTATTTCACTGAGAAGGGGATTGTGGTAAAACCCAATGACAAGTATGTGAAACAATTGTTGAAAGCCTTCCACTTGGAAGATAGGCGCGGGAAGCCCACTCCAACCCCATCAACAGTTAATCACGAAGATGAAGAACTTACTGGTGAAGCATGTGGTCTTTTTCGCAGTGGCTTGGGGACAATGCTCTATGTGAGCCATGACCGGATGGATTTGCAGTATGCAGTGAGATTGCTTGCTATGCGCATGTCTAAGCCAACGAAAGGTGCGATGCAAACGTTGAAACATTTGATTTTGCATTACAAGCAGACCGCAGAGTATGGCATTTTTTCTTCCATACACTTTCAGGGGATTTTCGCAGTTTGCACAGGTTGTTGGGAAGGAGCAGCAGCATGGTGAGAACCATTGTTTGGAGATTTTCGCAGATAGTGATTGGGCGGCATCACAGAATGGCCGACACAGTACTTCTTCGAGTGTCGCCTACATGAATGGAGTGCTGATCGAATCACACTCTCGATCGCAGAAGAGCATCAGCCTTAGCAGTTGCGAGGCTGAACTGTTAGCAGCAAGCGGTGCAGCATGTGAAGGGTTGCAGGCAAAGGAGCTGTTTGAGTGGATGACCAACAGCAGTGTGGATATGACAATCGTTTCAGATTCCTCAAGTGCCCGTGCTTGGATGCAGAGGCAGGGGATTGGCAGACTGAAGCACATTTCTGTGAGGATGTGTTGGACGCAAAGAGCAGTGAAGCAGAATATTTTCTGAATGCAATGCGTATCGTCACGCATGAATTTGTCCGACATCAACACGAAGCCTTTGACTCGCCAGAGGAGGAACTTTCTTTTGTTCCCGAAAGCATGGCGAAGGGTTCTTCCGCTGGGTTCACTTGAGTTGTCCTCATGAGAGTCATTACAAGGTGTCATTGCAAGGAATCAGCATCATGAAAGTCATTGCAAGGAGTCATTGCAAGGAATCATCATCATGAAAGTCATTGCAAGGAGTCATTGCAAGGAGTCATTGCAAGGAGTCATTGCAAGGAGTCATTGCAAGGAGTCATTGCAAGGAGTCATTGCAAGGAGTCATTGCAAGGAGTCATTGCAAGGAGTCATTGCAAGGAGTCATTGCAAGGAGTCATTGCAAGGAGTCATGCAAGGAGTCATTGCAAGGAGTCATTGCAAGGAGTCATTGCAAGGAGTCATTGCAAGGAGTCATTGCAAGGAGTCATTGCAAGGAGTCATTGCAAGGAGTCATTGCAAGGAGTCATTGCAAGGAGTCATTGCAAGGATTGCAACTTGCACTTGACTCCTTGCACTTGCAACTTGCACTTGACTCCATGCACTTGCAACTTGCACTTGACTCCATGCACTTGCAACTTGCACTTGACTTGCACTTGGCTCCATGCACTTGGCTCCTTGCACTTGGCTCCTTGCACTTGCAACTTGCACTTAACTCCGTGCACTTGCGACTTGCACTTGACTCCATGCACTTGGCTCCTTGCAACTTGCAATGGCTCTCATGACTCCTTGCAATGACTCCTTGCAATCCTTGCAATGACTCCTTGCCATGACTCCTTGCAATGACTCCTTGCAATGACTCCTTGCAATGACTCCTTGCAATGACTCCTTGAAACAAGCAAGGAGTCAAGTGCAAGTTGCAAGTGCAAGGAGTCAAGTGCAATTGACTTGCGAGGAGTTAAAATCTCTTCTTAGGGCGGCGGGGTAGTGCCGACGACACTACACGAAAATCGACCCTCTGCGGGGATCGGCGTGGTCGAGGTGCAAAAACCCATGGTTTTTTTGCGATTTCTAAAGTTCCCGCGCGACCCTCTGCGGGGATCGGCGTGGTCGAGGTGCAAAAACCCATGGTTTTTTGCGATTTCTGCGGTGCTCGCGCGACCCTCTGCGGGGATCGGCGTGGTCGAGGTGCAAAAACCCATGGTTTTTTGCGATTTCAACATGCCGCGCGACCCTCTGCGGGGATCGGCGTGGTCGAGGTGCAAAAACCCATGGTTTTTTTGCGATTTCTGCGGTGCTCGCGCGACCCTCTGCGGGGATCGGCGTGGTCGAGGTGCAAAAACCCATGGTTTTTTGCGATTTCTGCGGTGCTCGCGCGACCCTCTGCGGGGATCGGCGTGGTCGAGGTGCAAAAACCCATGGTTTTTTGCGATTTAACTGCTCGCGCGACCCTCTGCGGGGATCGGCGTGGTCGAGGTGCAAAAACTCGAGGTTTTTTGCGATTTCTGTTCGCGCGACCCTCTGCGGGGATCGGCGTGGTCGAGGTGCAAAAACTCGAGGTTTTTTGCGATTTCTGCGGTGCTCGCGCGACCCTCTGCGGGGATCGGCGTGGTCGAGGTGCAAAAACTCGAGGTTTTTTGCGACTTTTGTTGTTCGAACTGGTCCTCGGGAGCGGGTCGCGGGTTCGATTCCTCCCTGGTCCGCGGGCGGGCGTCGCAAG
Source organism: Effrenium voratum (assembly GCA_963377175.1). Lineage (NCBI taxonomy): Eukaryota > Dinophyceae > Suessiales > Symbiodiniaceae > Effrenium > Effrenium voratum. The sequence goes on along the minus strand of CAUJNA010003704.1, from coordinate 347,658 downwards.
ATGCAACTTGCATTTTGAAGCAACTTGCGCAGAGCAACTTGCGCAGAGCAAGTTGCACAGAGCAACTTGCGCAGACCAACTTGCACCGACCAGTTTGCGCAGAGCGCCTTGCCTAGAGCAACTTGCGCAGAGCAACTTGCGCAGAGCAACTTACGCAGAGCAACTTGCGCAGAGCAACTTGCACAGAGCACCTTGCCTGGTGCTGTCTCGCGCTTGCTTCACCAATGCTTCGTGTAGGGAAAAAGAACGCATCCTGCAGCGTTGGGCCGACCTCGCTTGCGATGTTCTGCTTTCGGGCCAACCGTGGTCTAGTTTCTGATTGGCATGGTGGATTATGACGAGGCAGAGAATGACCATACGAGTCCTGTCGGTGAGGATGAGTTCCAATATGAGTGCCAGAAACTTTGCTTGAAAACAGAGATGAATCAGGCGCGTTGTGCTTTGCTGAGTGCTTTGGAGAATGGTACAGTGGCGAGAGTACCAAAGAATGTGGTGCGAGCAGTGGTGATGGCAAGCATGGTTCAAAGGAGATACTGGAGTTTTGAGTGAGACGAATTTCATTTATGATTTCGATGTGGTATTCGTTTTCATGGCGATCTGCACAATTCTGGTTTTGCTTTGGATTTCAGTGAGAGTGGGACAGTACAGATGTGTGCAACTTTCAATTTCGAAATGCTTCGAATGGAAGGAGGCATGGCAGCTACGCAACAAGCTAGTTGCTGTTTCACGGAATGGCACTTGTTTCCATGAACTTTGGCGCCATAGGATCAAACGGAGCAAGACTGTTTCAACTTTGGCTATGTATGAAGCCAAGAAACAGAAGTACAAAGCATGCAAAGTATGCTTTCCGGAATGTACAGGAAAGAAGGACCACTAGCGAAGTTCCAGAAGATTTCAGAAACTTCATGTCCCTGTGTATAGACCGATTTGATGTGTTGGGACACACTTGTATATGTTTGACTCACAGCGGCTCAAGTGGTCTTGGAAAAAGTCCGAGATCTTAACATTCATTGATTGAAACACTGTTCTTGGTTTGACAGTCTGCATCGCTGACAGAATCTGAAGAAATTCAAGTCAATCGGAGCAATTGCGGCAGGTATCCATGGACTCGTCCGAGCCGGATGTGCTTTATCTTTGGCCAGGCAGGGGCGCAGGGGCTGACTCAAGTCAACGGTCCCACTTTACGGGTTTCCATGTCGACTTCTTAGTTACTGTTGATTGATTGGTTTGTCAAGTCAACTTAAGCGGATTGACTGATGAAAGCAGTTAATAAATAAATATACCGCTGCAGCCTTGGCTCGAGCTTAAGTTGTCTCATTGAGTGTATTGAGTCTAAGGTCGTAATAAGGTCTCAGTGACAATTTGAATCCATTGTCAACGATGAAACGCCCTTCGCCATCAGATTCATCGGCGGCGAAGCAGAGCGTCCGAGTCTCGGACAAGGGGCTGAATGCCAGCCCGCCGGCTGCCGCGGCGCGAGGGGCACCTCCAGGGGGGATTCATGCTGCATCTCAAATCAGCGTCGCCCCCACCACCTGCCGCCGCCGCCAAGCCTTACATGAGGGGGACTCTCACCGTGGAGGAGATGCTGGCGGAAAGCCCAGTGGAGCCGGTCGACGACCCCCCGCCCCCGTTGGTGTGGTACACACCAATGATCCCCGGCAACAACGAAACTTGACGAGACTCATTAGATTGCGGTGTGTGAGTCGCTAAATGTAATTGTGAATATCTTTTGAAGGTCTATTTTTATTAATAATTGAAAATGGTTTACTACATTTGATTGAAATGTGAGGGCCACTGACGCATTTTGTGTCGGTGAACTTGGGCTTCAGTATCATCCCGCTGGGGATGATCATGTTGCGGACCACTGGAGCCTTCGGGCGTCGATGGACCTGGCCATTGAGCGGGCTGGGTGGTGGAGCCATGAGCTCCTTGGCAGCAGCATCAGTGAATTGCGTCAAATGCGACCTCGCTCACGTTTATGTATTCTTTGTGTGTAGTGATGAATCTAGGTCGGTGAATTAATTAAGCATTGACATTTGTTGCGACAGTTTTGCTGCAAGCGCACTGAGGGACGGATGCTGGTTTGTCAGGATTGAGTTCACGGAAGAAGGCCTGGAGTATTTTCTCAACCGTGAGCGCACACACAAGAAGAAGAAGGCGAAGGATAAGACGTTGCTCTGCATTACTTGGACTGGACGGGCACGATTCTATGTGAACTTCCTGGGGCCTAAGTGTGTTGGGCCAGGCGGAAAGACAATGTTTGAGGCAACCATTGTCGACGCACAGGGAGAAGAGATGCTTGAGGCTGTGCCAAGCCCGAGTGAGTGACAGTCTGAGCAGAGTGAGAGCGGGGGAAAAATCGGGGCCCAAGTGCCACCCCCGCTCACCGCCTGAATTGAGAGCCTTGACTTGGGAAGGGACATTATGTCACAACTGAATTTGCGAGTTTGCTCTGATTGTCAAATTGAGTCATGATTCATTCCTAAGTGTTAGCTAAATTATGACAACATTTAGTCTGCGGTTGCTGTTAAGTATGTATGAGCTTGTTGTTTTTGTGAGACATTCAATGGACCAACATCATAGCATCATTAGGTGGATTGATGTCGTGCCCGCTTCAAGCAAGTCAAGGACTCGCCGCGGTTTGAACTTTGAACATTCATTCATTGTCATTCATGTTACATTGTTACATGACATGTTCATTGAATGTTTTGCTTGATCATCAATCACTGCAACTCAAAACTACTTGGCGTGTAATGGCCAGCCATGACTCATGACTGGCCATAACTTACAGCATGACATGCTATTCCGGAACTCATGACTTGTGTGGCGGCCTTTCAGAAGCCGACGATTGAACACTCAATGAATGAATCTTTGTTTTTATCTGAATGCAGACAGGCCAGCAGCGCTTGTCTGACAGAGAGACTCACAGCAGAACTTGGAAAAAGGACACGCGTGCTTTGCAGGCAGTGCCTTCTATATAATTAGGGTTTAGTTTCCACCCGCAAAAATGTAACAATGTATCTGTCAAAGCCCTCCTGGCCCCGTGCCTAAATTGGGAAGCTGTTCTGAGGTCCATGTTCTTGTTGATTAAGTATCCCATTGGACGCCACTTTGGCTCAAGTCACAAGTAGGGCTCAAGGTCTTGCATGAACTACGTTCGCCTGTGATCGATCAGTGAGAGAGAGAAAACAGGTTCAATCGCGCTGCTGATACAGAGTGTACAATCGTGGTTATTGGTCTTTACCCCTTACAACAGTTTGCACTGGTTTGGCTATAACGGTTTGGCCGTATACCCTTTCTACGTGGTTGAGTGTACACAGCTGGAGGGTTCGGTGGACAGCGTCCCACGGGACGTCATCTTGCCATCTCTTGACAGGTTATCAGCCGTATCGCAAGCTCTACACTGGACGGAGAGACAGCTGGTTTATTGCGGGTACAGGAACTGCAGAAGAACAATAACCTACACAGTACAATGGCATCTTCAGCCAGCCCAAGTACTGCAACTTTTGGGAATGACAGTTCGGAGGGATCCAATGGATTGATGGCTATTCCTGCGCTAATGGATATGGTCGCAGATTCACAGGATGAACCTGGGAGCGGTGGATCCGCACTATTCAGCGACATATCCACACCCACTAGATCATGGAAACAGATTGCCGTTCATCAGGAGTCGAAGCAAAGAGATTCTCCACCGAGAAGATCATCATCTTCACCGGCGACCCCGCGGGCGTCGCAGAAGGGCGTGAGGTCGACATCGAAAAGTGGGAGATCCAAATCGCCCACGAGTGCCGATTTTCGTGCCGCAATCAAAGAAAAGAACAAGATGGAAATGGAGATCGGGGAGCATCAGAAGGCAATTGATGAAATGTCGGCGGCAATGGCGAATCTTCATCAAGAAGACTATGGAAGCACCATCCGGATCCAGGAGCTGGAGAGACGATGCGAGATTGCCAGCAAGCAATCGGGACATCTTGTGAGTCATCACCAACACCACATGGCAGAGGCCTGGCGCAAGTTTGAGGAGGAAGCCCAACAGATGCGCAAGGTGGAAATGAACGCATATCAATACGGGGAAAAGAAAGACATGGAGTCGAATGCGATGATGCAACAAATGCGACAAGCTGAGGGAACTATTATGGAGCAGAAACAGGAAATTGCAGTGATGAGGTCCTACATGGCAAGCGAGAAGGCAGCCGCACAGGGATCAGCTTTACATGCAAATCAGATCCACCGTGAAGCTTCACAACAGATTTCCGTTGATCAGCAACAGATCAGAGAGATTGAATCGTCTACATCTATTGAGAAGTTCAACGAGGAGGAGATGGTTCAGAGCCTGAAATCACAGTTGGAGCATGCACTTGTCAAGCGACCCGAGATGTGCTCGATGGAGGACACCAGGGAGCAGCTGATGACGAGACTGAATGACGTGACGACATTCGCAGAGCAAGAGTCGAAAAGAGCAGAATGCTTGCTTCGTGAAAAAGAAGAGATCGTCAAACAGTATGAATCCGACGTGTCGAAGAAGGATTAGATGATTGCTATCGAGGGTGGTCACCGTCAGGATGCAATCTTGGAATTGGCCCAGGTCAGAGAAGCAACACAAGAAGAACGGTGCACAATGGACGAGAAATCGAAAGAGGCCGAGTTCTGGAAGTCGACAGCTAAAGGGATGTATGATGGGTACCTCGATGAGATGCGCAAGCTTCAGGAACAACTGAAGGATCGGGAGGCGACGCCCAAGCAAGAAGAGAGCTTCGTCCGTCAGCTCGATGCTGACAATGAGGAACTCAGAACATCCAAGAAGCTGGAGATACGGGAGGCCTCGAGCAGTAAGGATGAGCATCGTGAACGAGCAGTAGTGAAACGCGCTGAGGGAGGACCCCAAATTAATTCGATTAGGGAGGACAAGAAGATGACCGGGACATACCCGTCATCATCATCCAATTCGATCCCTAATTCGTCACTAGTGCCGGGTTCGATTCTATTTCCGTCTTTCGGTGATCCAATGATCGATGTACACCTATCACAGATGCAAGGGGTTGTCGGGCTAGTCCCACAATCTACTACTACAACTGGTGGTGGTGGTAATGGAGGAGGAAACAACGGTATTACACCTCCATTGGATTACAACGGATTCTCATCCCGCGGGAACCAACAGGGACCGGGTCGACGTCATTTGAGTCTGGCAGGTGGTGGAGGAGGACCTCCGGATGATCCACCCGATTATGAGGATGAGGATGACGACGAAGAAGGATGAGGAAGACGAGGAAGAAGAAGATGACAGTCGGGCACGGAGGGGGCGCAGAAGATTGAGGGATGATCGTGAGATCAAGAACGAGAGGCCGAGGATTTCAAGGAAAGAGGCTGAGAGGGTATCCATTCCCAATTGGCCAAGGATCCATCAACTCGATAACTGGAAGATGCAATTGCTGATGAATGTGCTGAGCGCATGCGCGGATCCGGATACCGATGCATGGACGAAATGGTTGGAGCAGGCTCTCGGGTTGAACCCAGACCTCAATCAACTACGCGACTCCGGCGGTGACAGGTTCGCTACGATTGACATCAAGATAGCCATGGGCATGCAGAACATGCTGAGACAAGCACCAGACGAGGCCAAGGATGTATACCTCGATGCTACACGACATTCAGAACTACGACATCAACAAGGGGTGATCGTGAAGGGACGAGAGTTGGTGGCATTGGTTATGCAATCATTCAGAACATCTGATCGAACGGATCTTGTCTACCACATCGAGCACTTATTCAACCTCGACTTTCCTGGAGACAAGAACTTGGTTGTGTTCAGGAACAAGTGGTATGATTTGCTGCTGAAGATGAGGAACGAAGATAGACCCAGTACGTTGGCTCTCAGAGATATCCTTTACAGGAAGATCAAAGGGAGCAAGAAGATGGAGTTTGGTCTGAACGCCTACCATAGATTACCAGACAAGCACCCTCAAAAGTCGTATGAATTCTTGTTGGCATTGATCGATCATCAAATCAAATCGGATCGAGAGGATCTGATGCTCGACATGAAGGAGAAGTCGGTCAAATCAATGATGAAGTCAGGCGGCAAAGACGCAGCTCCGGCTGCTGGCAAGCAGGAGGGCCAGGGTGGCAAAGGCAAAAAGGGCAAATCCAATGGACCCGATGCTGCTCCTGTGCTCCCGAAAGCCAAAGCAAAGGGTCACGCTGGCAAGAACGGCAAGTCCGATGGTGCCAACGACAGGGGCAAGAGTCCGAGCGGAAGCAAAGAGAATCCATGTTGGTATCACTTCAAAGCGGAGAAGGGATGCTTGAAGGGGAACGAATGCACATTTTCTCACAGCAAAAAGACGGAGCACAAGCTGGAGAACATGCCCAAAGGAAAAGGGAAGGGGAAGTCCAAATCCAGATCGTCCTCGCCAAAGAAGGAGGATGGAGTGTGCTACGCGTTCCAGAAGGGAAAGTGTGAGAAAGGGAGTGCTTGCAAATTCAAACATGAGCTCTTCAAGAACAACTCGGCTCCGGCAACGTCAGGAGACAAGGCGCAAGCCAAGTCGAAGGCTGCCCCCAAGGCCGCAGCACCGGCGATTGTGAGAAGGGCCATCGCCATGCCTGCGATAGTCTTGAAGCAATCGGTACCTGCGGGAAAGGTCAGCTTCAAGAAGGGCGTTGATCAAGTTGAACCGGATGAAGCCGAGACTGTCTACCACGAGCGTGATGACGATGCCATGAGTGAATCGTCAAGATGGTCTGGCGAGCCCGAGATCCCCGAGAAGATGGTATGGTTCAAGGAAGTACTCGACGTCGACGAGAATGGGGAAATCACCTATCTTGAAGACGAGAGTAGGCAATGGGAACGAAAGGAAGAGTGGTATGGCTATGAGGGCAATGAGGATGGTCCTTACCAATACGTGCACATCGATGCGAAGAAGTTCAAGAACAGTGAACATCGAGAATTATCAGCCTATCAAGTCCAACGATCATTGATAAGAGTAAGGATACTGGAAGAGGTGGCGGACGATGTTTACAGAAAACACGACTTTCCGGTGACCAAGGAGAACACCATCGTGTTTGAGTATGATCGGGTTGAGGACGAGATCAAGGAAGCGGTCATAGACTGGAGGAAACAGCATGGTCTGCCGAAGAATGTGTTCGCAATGTCGACATGTATTAGCAAAAGGGTGAAGTGGTTGATGGACACCGGATGCGGTCATGATCTCATTGGACGAGCCAAGGCGAAGAGCCTGGGCGTCGATATCGTGAAAGATGATGATGAGATTGTGTTCCAGACCGCAAATGGTTCCACATCCACGTCTGACGTGGCCAAGATAGTCGTGGACGAGTTGGACGAGACTGTCGAACCACATGTGTTGGATGAGACGCCCACGGTATTGTCGATAGGGAGAAGATGCATGAAGATGGGGTATGCTTTTCACTGGATGCCTGGTAAGCTACCTTTCATGGTTACACCAAAGCAGGGATTCGTACATTTGCAGGTCAAGGACGACATCCCGTACCTTGTGAGATGGTAAGCTTCGGAGTAACAGGCATCGCCCTACAATCGATGACCTCAAAGAGCACTTTTCAGAAGTATTGGCATTGGTCACGAACGATGAGGCAGGTCAGGACGATGATGGTGAGAATGATATACCCGCCTCTGCCGGTGAATCCGCAGAGGTTGAGGGTGAACATCATCATGGAGCGTTCGACTTCGGACCACCCGGAGGAGCCGGTCCGGTGCATCCGCCTCCTGTAGCCGAGGAAATCCCAGAGGACGTCGGGCTAGACCCACGTCGTCATGGTGATGCCGAAGCTAACGAAGAAGAGGCTGATGAGGATGATCCAGATGCTGGAATCGAGGTTGATGTGTACGAAGGATCATCAGTGGGAGTCCTCAAGAGGGACGCCAACTCCGTTGCTCACTTGCTTACCCACAGATACCGAAATCCTTTCTGCGAGTCGTGTGTCAAAGCAAAGATGAGACATTTCAGATCACGAACAGGAGCCTTCAAGAGGGAGGTCAAGACGTTTGGTGACCTGATGCGTTCGACTTCGTGACGGCATCAGGAGATCATGAAGTGGAAGGCAGGCACGCGCTCATCATTCGGGATATATACACCGGGCTTATTATGGCTTATCCAACTGCGAGAAGGGACACTGACTCCGTTGTCAGGCTATCAAGCACTTCTGCGGTAGGAGGAAAATCAAGCAGGTGTACTCGGATGATGGCCCAGAACTGATCAATGCCTGCGTTGAGCTGAAGCTGCACCATGACTTGTCCTTGCCTGGACGACCGCAGAACCACCCCCTTGCTGAAAGAACAAATCAATTCATGATTGACCAGACTTCGGCTTGTCTTGTACACGCCGGTCTACCCACGTGCTATTGGGTGCAGGCCATCACCACGCTGTGCCATCTGATGAACGTTGAAGAGGTGAATGGGTCAAGCGCCTGGTTGAGACTGCGTGGCGAAGAGTTCAAAGGCGAGAAGATACCTTTTGGTGCGCTAGTGGACTTCAGGCCGAGCGAAGCGAAGTTCGAGCCTAGGGGGGAAACTGGTATATTTGCCGGATATGTGCTGATGGGCGAACAAGTATAGGGCTTGGGCCCTCACTGCGTTCGCGGGTGCAGAGCTGAACATCAAGAAGGCAAAGGTTCCACCTCGGTTGAGAATGCCACATCAAACGGAGAGGATGATCCTCAAATCGCCTCTAACATTCCCAACACAGCAGAAGTACAAAGCTGCCAATGAGACTTTGGAAGGAGTTGAGATGTCTGTCGACGCAATCGGTCTGGATGCACGTGATCGCCTGATCGAAGATGAGGACTACGAGCCCGAGTTATTTGCAGAGTGACGAAAAGCGACTGCTTGACGATGAGGTCGATCAGATCGCTGGTCTACTAGAAGGAGAGGATGCTAGACCGAGCTCGTCAAAAGGGAAAGGCGATGGACATGCCAAGGACGATGAAGAGGTTGTGAAGCCCGACCTTCCACATGTGTCAGCTGGACTACCTGGGGATGGCATAACATACGTTAATGATGATGGCAGGGAGGTTAAGATCGACAAAGCCGGAAGACCATATCCCGTCGGGAAGGATGGCTTCAGGCTGATGAAGACGACGAGACCTCCAGAATATACTCTCGTCGAATGGGCAAACACCGAGGAAGAGAAAGGCGAGGTGAAGGGTGGTCGCAAGAAGAAGAAAGAAGAACCCAAGAGCAAAGGATCTGAGATTTCTACGCCAGCTGAAACGCAGACGTTGCAGATGCCCGGTGCTAAGAGAATTCGGGCTATGCTTCGGAACCGCTGGTGTGGCGTTGAATGGCAGTACAATTGGGGATTGCGAAAGAACGTGTCAAAGATCAAGAACCCACAGGATGGGAAGCACTTGGCTGAGCTTGATTGGGTCAGGATAGTCGTAAATCCGGTTGACGGAGTGGTTGTCCTCATGGATTCCAAGCAATCCCAACATGTCTTGAGACAGAGCGTTCAGTTTGAGAAAGAATTTGTATGTCTGGTAGTAATATATGCCTGGAAGTTCAAGTCTGAGGAGCGGTCAAGACCGACTCCAAATTGGACGAAGGCAGTTGCATCAGTCACTGAGCGTCAGAAAGACGAAGCTGAACTGATATCGGGGACGGATCCTGCGGATGATACGCCGACGGATTTTACCTGGTATGAATGGGAGGAGTCTGCTGAGGTGATTTCGGGAAAAGTGCCACTTGCGCTACCTGCAGTAGGAGAGGAAGGCGAAGCTAAGAAGTACCCATCGATGCCGTGTGTGACCTCTGAGCTAATACAGCACAGAGAGAAAGCCGAGAAAGTTGTTCGATTCTTCGACGCATTGGTGTCCAGGCCGGTTGGCCGAAAAGAAATGTTGACCAACCCTGACGCTCTGGCACCAATGAAGAAAGAACGGTCGGGATTAATCGACCAGGGCGTCTTCGACCTTGGTGCAGTGCGGGAATATGACGCTGTAGCCAAGGAGGCAAAAGCGAAAGGGGAAGAGATACACATGGCTCGCGCACATGGTATTTGCGTTGAAAAGCACTCACAATTGCCTGTTGGCGATCCCAAGAGGAAGTTCAAAGGTAGAGGCGTGTTGCTGGGGAACCAGGTGAAGAATCAAAGCTTTGAAGCTGCGATGTTTCAAGACTTGGGGAACTCTCCTGCTTCGTTCGAGGCCTTGCGTTGACACTGAGAGGCACGCCGTGTTGGATTGAATTGCCACCTGAGGCTGTGCCGAGTGAGTGTAATTGGGGTAAGTACAGGAGGCCTGTTGTTCCATTGAGGAAGGCACTGTACGGACATCCCGATGCAGGAACATTTTGGGAGCAGCACTGTGATGAGTCAGTGCGTGCCGTTGGCTTTGAACCCATCGGCGAGGAATGGCCGTCAGTGTACATTCATGAAAAGCTCCAACTTGTTCTGGTTGTGTATGTCGATGACTTCAAAATGGCAGGGCCCAAAAGGAACCTTGCCCAGGGATGGAGCATGCTGCGTACACGTTTGAAAATTGAGCCCGAGACTGGACTTGACATGTACCTTGGTTGTAATCAAAGCAAGGGGAATGTCACTCTCGGGAATGGACACCGCGTCACAACGGTGACCTATGACATGGAACAGTTCCTACGTTCCTGTGTTGACCGCTATCTTGAGGCGGCGGGCGACGTAAGGTTGAATAAGGTTGTCACACCTGAAACACATGAAGAAACAAAGGGTCACGTCTCACGGAAGCCTGCAAAAGAGGGCCCGTCAGTCGTGTGCAATTGGTGTAAGAATCTTGTGCCCACCGACGGTTCTGCCTCAGTGCCGGACCAGCGGGGAGGGACTCCTGAGTTGGCCATGAAGGAGCGCGTGCGTGGACACCTTGCTCCGCATGCCGCTAGCGTACTGATGAAGTTGCTGTACGGCGCGCGGATTGCTCGCTTCGATTTGTTGCGGCATCCCGCCAGGTCGTCCTCAACAAAGCGGGTTCCGCCGTAGCCCTGGTACCTCCGCGCCAGCCGCACGTCCTCGTCCGTGGCCTCGGCGGGAGTGCGGAAGCCGTCCTCGGGAATTGCTTGCAGAGGTGTGTGCTGCAGGGGCCGAGGGTTGGGGTCCTCGCTGGACTGTACAAAGTCGTCCAGGTAGAAATGGCTTGTGACGAACGAGGTGGCCTTGCGGTCCGGCTGATCCAGGGGCAGCGGCTCATTCCGCTCAAGGTAGCCCACCACCTGCTCAAAGCGCGGGCGCTGGTTGAAGCCGTACGCCCGAAGTGTCTTCATTTACTGTTGCGCAACTTCGTCCGCCGCCCGTTCAGTGAATCGCTTGGCACGAAATGTGCACAAGTGGACTGACTCCGATGATCGGGGTTTGCACCATTTGATGTGCTATGTACATCATACGAAACATTGGCGCATGGTCGGATGGGTCGGAGACCCCATGGATGACGTGCACCTGGCCTTGTATGCTGACGCCGATTTTGCAGGATGCGTTGAATCGTTGCGTTCCACCTCTGGTGGGCATTTGAACATACAAGGGCCCAATACTCGGTTTCCGTTGTCTGGCAGCTCGAAACGACAGGGTTGTGTGAGTCACTCAACTCCTGAGGCCGAAATTGTCGCGGCCGATGTTGCCATGAGAGCCATGGGTATGCCTGCTCTTAAGTTGTTGCAGCGGATTCTCAAGAAGTCACCGAACTTTGTGTTCTATGACGACAACAAGGCTATGATCGGGGTTGTGCGATCGGGGAGAAACCCTACGATGCGCCATCTTGAGAGAAGCCATGGCGTTTGCGTTTCGTGGATGCATGAGATGTTCACGCGTGATTACATGTATCTGGCGTACGAAGTCACCGACCGGATGGCGGCTGACATCTACACCAAGGCGTTCAATGATGGGCGCAAATGGAAACATGCATGTTTGCAGATTGGTCTGCTTGACCCGAGTTTGCTGTCTGACCCGGATACCCTCAAGGCTCACACCTACGTGTGATCCCATAAAAGGGACCATGCAGACTGCTTCGGGGACGGTTGACGGAGTTCCCACATTTCCGTACACACATATTCCGATCATGCCCCCGGACCTGTGGTGGCCCGGCCTGACGTCTAAAGAGGGATTGCGTGAGCATGAAGGACATGATCCGGTGGTTGTTGCCAAAGGGCCCAGACTGATGCGTGTGAAACCTCCACTCGCGGTCGTGACACCGTTCGGGAGCAAGTGGCTTCGTTCCACTTGGTTTCTGAGGAATGGGTCATGGCTTAAGGTTGAGGACAGAGTTGATCCTGGGTTGCAATGTGAACGGATTGATGGGTGGGTTGAACGCGCAGTTTGGCAATTCCATCCCGTTCCGGTTGCTGTACCGGCGCGGGAGCGATCTCCGCGACCACGACCAAGTCATGTTGGGTCCGGTGATGTTGATATGCAGTCTGTACTGGCTGCGTTCGTTGAAGAGTTGTCAGACGAACGTGTTGAATTAAAATGCATCAATGATCTTGCTTTGGATACTTTGCTCCGGTTGAAGCTGCTTATGCGTTGTCTGCATACCAGTCATGAGCAATTTGTTCCTGGTCGTTGTTTTGTTCCATATCGCATTGTGGTGAAGCACAAACCACAGTTAGCGCCGGGCATTGAGCTCGCGCTGGTTAACCATGACGGTGGTGTGCTTCGCGCTCCGTTGCATGTCTCGCTTCCTGGTATGAGAACTCGCACAATCGTCACCTTGTATAGCGTTGACTTGTCCCGGCCCATCGTGCTGTTAGCATGTTCCGAGCCTCGCAAGTGGTTCATTACCCTTGCCCGGCATAAGGGGCCTCAGGTCGTGACCATCACTTTGGTCGATGACTTAATGAGCGAGTACGGGGGGAGAATCGCTAGACATGTGCTCACTAAATCTTCCGATTTGTTGTTCTTCGCCGGGCCTTGCACGGGAGGATCATCATGGGCACGCCTCAACAAGACTCGCGGAATTGACACCGCAGAGAAAATCGAGGCCAAACAAAAGGAAATTTGGAAGTTGTTTGGACGTTTTGTGGAAATCAAACGGCATGCCATGACGAAACATGCTGCTGTTCTGTTTGAGTTGCCTGGAAGTTGCGATTATTGGAAGGATGAGAGACTGCATGAGGTTGTTCATGATGGCACCAGTCATGAGTTTGACGGGTGTCGCTACGGTTTGAAACAAAGGTACGCGAAGAAACCTCTGCCAATCAAGAAACCGTGGAGAGTTCTTTTCCTGGAACTTTGAACTTGGAAGTTCGTTGTCTAAGAAATGTAACGGGAACCATGAACATGGACCTTGTGCTGGTCGGGAAACTAAAGAAACCCAGTTACACACGTCATTGATTGTGAGTGTGATCCTCCGGCGTTTTCGTGCTCGAGCAAAGTGCCTTCAACAGGCGCGATTGAATCTCGCTCTTGCTTGCATAGTGCGGGGAAATCCACGTCGGCGACAAACTGCTGCGTGTGGAAGTCACACCACTTCGACTGTACCAACTAGGTTCCGGGCCAGACCCGAACCGAGGTTCCGGGCCAGACCCGAACCTCAGGCTGCAGCTGGGTGCATATCGAATCCATTCAGTGGTTTTATATATTGCTGCCTATTTTGGGTTTTCCTGGTTCTGGAGAATATCATCAAGATGACTGCCAATGCGACCGTCGTCAATGCGAATGAATTCTTCTGCGTGCCTGTCGGGAAATCCAGACAAGCAGTGATATTCCTGGGGAACCTCGTGAAGAACGCTGTTGAGGAGGGCAAGAGAATTCCCAGGAGAATGGAGACGAGCAGTGACCTGGGTACATGCATAAAGTGGGTCGAGGACATTGGCGTCCCCGTCATCTATGCATACTCAGCGTACTACTCTGCGAAATGCCGTGGCATGATGAAAGGTGAAGGGCAATCCATGAGGATCGCGTTGGAGTTCCTCAGCAAGATCTTCGGGCTACTTTCTGCCGATGAATGCATGCTAGGATGGAGAGAGTTCTGCAGTAAGGGAAAGAAGATAGTGGCAGCACTGAACCAGCTCTGTGGGGAGGCCTCGCTACTTACAAAGAACCCCGAACTGCTGAACGTCACCAAGTACTGCGTCGAAGGAGCCGACATGCTGAGGTCCATTGCGGATATCTGGGACCTCGCTTCGGGTGTGGCCGAAGACAATGAGGAGCGATCCTTCAAAGCTGCATTTCACCAAGACACTCAGGTAGGAGCCGTGTACAAGGAATTCATTAGTGATGAGCCAACTAGGGCATCATCATCGAGGCGGTGGAGGAGTTCAGAGGAGTTCCTGACAACCGCCGAGCTCGAGAGGGCCGATCGAAGAATTGCGAAGTTCAGAGATCGGAATTCGGGGAAAGTGTTTACGCTGAGCGTAATCAAACCTCCCAAAGTCGACCCCTACGAGCGGAGCACAAAGGCCGACTACCAGAGGAACTGGGACCTTGGGTTGGTCTACCAGAAGGAGCTGCGCATGTCAATGAAGAACCTGGCGTTTGCAATGAGGAGAGCGCGCTCACCAGCACAATCTTTTACGCTGGATGATTTGCGGATCAATTCCCAATGACATCTCAGATGCATGCATCGGGGCGGTGAACTCACTCATGTGCGTATCCTTCATCCTGAGGAGGTTGCAGCCATTGGTCGGAGAGAAGAACGTTTCGGATCACTCGTATAAAGTCTGCTTTCGACCGGACAAGTCTGAGTTGAAGGACCTGTACTGGGAGATCGAGGCTGCAAGGGATTTCTTGTGGTGTATCGAGATGATCTACAAGTCCACGTTGCCCGCAATGAACATCAACTCCATCAGCTTAGCGCCACATGCGGCCGACAGGGCTGCTGAGAACCAAGATCGGCGCAAGTGGGTCAATTGGCTGAAGGAAATCGAGAAAGAGGCAGTAAAGGGGCATGTGAATAACTTCGACCAGAACAACTACTGCACCTACAATGAGAAGGACAGGGAGCTGGAGAGGTACCCTGAGGACTTGAGGAACCAACATGGTGGGTGATGGTCTCATCGAAGTCTGAGCCACCGCAGAAGACAGAGCGACAGCGGAAATCGTCATCCAGCTCTGGGCAAAGACAACAAACCTCTGGCGGGTCAAACCCGCCAACAAGACTGACAACAAGATTATAGACTCCATCTTCCGAATGAACTCTGGCGGTGATGATGACAGATGGGAGATCAACAACGCCACGGCTGGACACGAGACATACACCTCATACGAGGGAGGTGTCACCCTGGGTGGCGCAACAGTCAACGTGAAGTTCAACATTGACGTCAACACCGGGTACCCAATCATGCAAACAGTGTTTGGGCCATGTCTCGCCGAGGGGAAGAACGCGACATATTGGGAGTGCGTGCTGAGGAGTCTGACTTCATCGCTGGTACATTTCGAAGAGAAGACCAGTGCTGAAAAGATCATCCTGTCATACGTGAACAAAAGCAACACAGCATGGCTTCAGCTATATGCGTTCTTATGTGCTCAGACAGGATGCTTGATTACGGGGCGCCTTCCGGGTGCCAAAGCCATCAACGCGTTGATCCAGGCGGAAAAGAACCCTGACAACGCACCTGCACGGTTGAACCGGATCATCAGAGATCAGAGAAGGGGTCCCATTGGCGGGGCAACGATCCGTGACATGATGATTCAGAAGAAGAGCTTCCTGGTCCTGGATTGGCCCCTGAGGGCCGTCAATGCAAAAGGGAGCACGAAGACCTTCCAGATGATGGTCAACGAGCAGGGGTGGACGAACATCGAAGAGAGATCGTATTACGGGTCGAGCGAGCCAGTCTCATCGACTTCGGATACGGTGAACATCATCTCCCGATTGGAAAAGCTGGAAAAGCTGATCGGCGAATGACGGAGGCGTGATATGGATGATTCACCTGTGTCGGTGCACATCTGGATGTCGCTCTACGATTGGATATGCATGAGGGGTTGCGGCTGGCAGGTGACCGCCAGGCCCATCATTGACTCCCTGTCGAAGACGATATCGGACCTCGTCAACGTGTGCAAGGGCATGGTCGTTGTGTGCGTGAATCGCGATGTAGCTTTCCATGGTGGAAGAGGGGACTTGGGAACGATCGCCAACAAGGTGAGCGAGATCTGCAAGGCGGCAGGCGCTTTGGTGACCGAGAATGACCGTATGTGGCGCGTTGCTCATGCGCTTGCGGGCAAGAACTACAAGATCCCCGGGAGCTCGAATCTGCAACACTACCTCCTGAAGCGGTTGTTGGTGGAGAAATCCATTGACGTGCTTGCGCCGAACCTATCGTTCGTCAATGATCTGGAGGAGATTTGCATCAATGAGCCTGACCTTCAGTTCAATAGTCCGAAGAACATGGAGGAATCGAAGGTGAAATTCGAGTACAAGCCGACCTTCACCGCTCAGTCAAGACGGAAGCAGGAACGACAGAGCGAAGGTTGCAGTGAACAGGATGCATTTGGGAACGTTGATGCCAATGATCAGCGTCTTCGATGGTATGCGGTCTCCGAGCTTAAAGAGTTCATCTGCGAACTATGCAGAAATGAAATGCAGAGGAACAAGTCGAAGCTGCTCGGATCAAGTATGACCTTCAACCCTGATACGTGCGTGAACTGTTGCACGAACTGGAATGCAGACACGAACGGTGTCGCGAGGTCAACCAACGGGAGAAAACTATACACGCGACTTTTCGCGGAATGCAAGGTTGCGATCCCAGACCTCCAACATCTCATGGTGAACGTCAACAATGTTCAGGCCATGACCACGATTATACGGGAACTTGCATATTCCAAATTGAAGAAGGAGCTGTCCCACGTGGGTTTCGTGAGCATGACAGTGGATCAGGCGGCACAGTTTTACGGTCACAAACACGGAAAGCAATTGCCTGCAGGCAGAGATGTGGTCATGTGCAGGAATTCCGAAGGGGTTGAGGAGAAGACCTCCATCTACGTGATTGACAGAGATCTTGGCAACGTGGCCTATTCGTCATGGATCAAGAGCGTGCTTGACCAGGGGACGATGTATGAACTCCTGGGACAGACTACCAATGAAGAGTCTTTGGGGGATGGGATCCCTAACCAATTTATGGGTACTAGATTCATGGGGTCTAGATTTGGGGGGTTTTTGGCTATCTCGAATTATCTCGAATTATCTCGAATTATCTCGAAGATGTAGGTCAGGTTGAAAGCAACTTGCATGTTTGGGATTTGTTTCTGCATTTTTTGTCATTTGTATGATGTGTGTCTTCATGAATGCCGTGCAATTTTGTTGATTTTGCATTTGCATTTTGTAAATATTTGTTCTAATGCTGACGCATGATGGTCGGTCATTGTGTTTTTACTGATCTTAAACCTGATTGCATCGGCTCGTAGCAATCAGGGGGCGGTGATGATGTCAAACGGTGTGTTTGTCGCGTTGCCTTCAGCTTCACCAATTTCAATCAATGATGTCCCGAATATATCATCAACCGAAATCCCTTCTGATCCAACGCATGGTGGAAGATCCGTATTACTACAGAAGTGACTGGACAGACATGGACCTGCATTTGGAAAAGGAGTGGGCAAGATTTGCAGAGGACGGGCTGGGCTATGACCAGGTGACCAGGTGGCCACTGGATGCAAGTGTGATTTACGAAAGCGAGAGTGACAGTGACCACCATGATCACTCCTGTCCAAATTCGACCGCTCTCAAAATCATGATTGGAAGCTTGGCTGTCGGGCTGCGGGTCCATGAGTTGGGTGAAATAAGTCAGGTCGGGAAACCTGTGCAGCCGGATTTGGTCGTTGCTTTGAATGCAGCTGACTGGCAGTACGAGCATGGCGTGGAACGTGTGGAAAACACAGCAGCAGTAGATCGCCTAGCTTATGGCCTGTGGGATAAAACCCATCTACAGGGCGAGGAGTGGAACCTCTTCAAGAACGACTTCAATCGGACTTGGCAGCACATGTAAAATGACATCAAAACTACACGGGCTTGGACTGAAGGGCGTTGTCGCAGCATCTTGTTTCATTGCCATGGTGGAGCGCATCGGAGCACATCTGCAGCTGTGGCGTTCCTATTGATGCACCATCGATGTAGCCTTGAAACTGCAGTCCAATGCATTTTGAGAAAGTTTTTGTATTTTGTTGCATTTTTTGCATTTTGTTGCAGTTTTTTGGCATTTTGTTGCATTGTTTTTTTTGCACTTTTTTGTATTTTTGCACTTTTTTGTATGTTTTTGCACTTTTTTGCATGTTTTTGCACTTTTTTGCATCTTTTTGCATTTTTTGCATCTTTTTGCATTTTTTGCATCTTTTTGCACATTAGATGCAAAAATAAGATAATTTGAGATAATTTGAGATAATTTGAGATAAATTGAGGTAAGGTCTAAACCCCATGGATCTGGGACCCTTAATATAATCAGTGATGGGATTCTTCGAAGTGATGTCATACTTCCAACACGAACTTCCATTGTGGAGAGATGCATGGAAGATCAAGAGGGAGTTCGAGCAATCCATCGTGCGGCACCTCGCAGGGAACGTGAGCCACACGACGGGACAAAACCGGAAGCGGAACAAGCCTTCTGCTGAGCTCGGAGCACCCACAAAAGAGGTATTGGACATCATGAACACGATCAAGCCCAAGCATCCGTACTCCCTGGTGATCGAGCACGCCAACCAAGGATCCAAGAGGAAGGCATCAGAGGGTGGAGACGATGATCGCGGCCCAGAGCCAGATCAGAGTCGAAGCTCTCAGCCCAAAGAAGAGAAGGAGGAGAAGAAGCAGCGCGTGATTGATGGGCTAAAAGCTGCACTCAAGTTCCTGGACTGAATGGAGAAGTGCATGGAGGAGAAGGGAATTTGTGCAAAGTGCGCGAATTTAGCCCACGACGGCGACTGCAAGAAGTTTGAAGAGGCTGCTGGAAATGAGAGGGCGATGAGGAAGATTCGTGAGCTTCTCAGCAGCGATCACGTGTCCTCGGATGAAGAAATGGGGGATGCTGAGGAACCATCATCATCGACATCCAAGGGACACAAGAAAGGGGGACAAAAGGGGAAAGAAATAATAGAGATGTATAGCTATACCATCAATCTGGTGGAAATGGCTGACACGGCTGAAGGAGGTGAACTACAATGCGGAGGTGTGGACCTTACCTTCAACCCGTGCGGGGATCACAGGACATTCAAAACAACGTTGGAGCGAGGATGTGACACCATTCCATGCTACATCCCGAGGTCTGGCGACGTGAGTAGCGTCTACATGCCATGGGCGTACGCTTCAATGACGGATCCCAAATTCTTCCCCAAGGGCGCCATCTTAGAGCAGATCGATGTGATACAGCTTGGCAAAAGCATCAACTTCTGCATCTACCCCTTCGATGACGCTCCACATTGCAAGATCGGTGATGAACACTCTGTGTTCGCATCGAGAGATCAAGCTAATCAGCTATCTCATGATCTTTGCAGAGTCCTTCGACACAAGATCGGCAATTGCCGAGGAAGTGCTTTCAAGTGTGATGAAGGTGGATGGGTCGATATTGACGCAATCATCGACGACCGGCAGAACAACGTATTCCCACCGAAAACTTCGAAAGCGAGACGCTACATGAATCGAGATTTCAGACGCTAGCAGCAAGGTTTCCGAGCATCATGAACCCGAACGACGCGAGGGCCGCTAGACAGGAGTTGAACTACATGGGCCACGATCAGAGTGAGATCGACATGATATTCGGCAGATGCGATGGATGGTGCAGACCTTGGTGTATTCGGGTCACAACTGGTCACAGCGACTTTGGTTTCATGAGCTCATCCGCACTGGCAAATAGGTATTCCGCAAGGATGGGTGACTCACTTGGAGGAGCATTCCATGTGACATATGCGGAAAACCTGCCAAGCATCGTACGTTGGCTGGTCCCCGGCGGAATCGATGGCGGAAACAGATTGGCATTGCACTTCGGGGCATTCGCTCCATGGGACAAGATGAACGTGGCGACGAAAACAACGCTACGCAACCTGCGGGTTGGGGATCCGATCGCAATCATCTACATTCCCAGTGCAACTCTTGCACGATATGGAGCTGGAGTTGCGTTCAACGGGACGTTTATGGTCTTCGATGTGATCCCGTTCTATGAAGTCAAGTCCATTTGGATCGGCAAGAGCAACGAAGGAAGATGCCTGGAGATCGAGGACGTCAAGCGGGCGTACTCGAAATGCGTCGAGAATGAGATCTGTCCTGGATTCGTTGGATCATCCCAAGAGTCGGCCTTGATGTTCCTTCAGCACGTTGCAAAGGTCATCGAAGAATCGCCGGAAACAGAGGCGGGCGCAGACAATCTACACTACGTTCAAGAGATGGTGGATCGTGCCTGCAAACTGTTTCGGGACGGCGAACGGGAAGAGTTGGAAGCTTTAACCAACGAGATCAGAGATGAGATCAGCAAGACCATCATCCTGAACGACGAGACTTGGGAAGGGCTCAGATGCCGAATTTGTCCGTCTTGTGCAACCGCAATTCCTACGTGCTTCTGTATATGCCTGGAGTGTGGAGCGCAACTGATCTCTACCGGGAGATTCTGCGTCAACATCAGCTCCGATGACGACGATGATGATCATAAACCCAACGTGTCCGGAGATGCCAGGCGAGCGCAAGAGGAAGCAAACGACAATACGGCAGCACAGGGGAAAGATGGTGGAATGGAGGATGATCCCGAAGATGACGATATGGGCACACAAGGATATACATCCGGCAACGTGTCCGAAGAAGAAGACAATGAATGGGATTACCGCGACAATGACATGGCAGCACGGGACATCATCAACTCCCAAAGGATGGCAATCTGCATGGATGAACCTCGCGAGGCTCAATACATGGCAGGGTTCATTGCGCTGCAAATGTCAAGAATGTGGGGGATGTTCGAGGCTGGCGAGAAGAGAACAATCAATGCCGCACTCGAAGGAACCCGCGCGTGTCCACACCACAATGACTTTGGACGCTATCCCAACGATTCTGAGATTGATCGGGATGGTATCATACTACCATCTGATGAACTCAAAGTTTCCCGATCTCCGAATGTTCGGACAAGGACCTTCAGGACGGTCGACAAGCGCACCCAACACATTCGTTATTTGGCGCTCAAATGCGAGGGGCTGTACATTTTCTACAAATGTGGATTGCAGCAAAGATCCTCGACATTACCAAGGATGAAATGAAGCTCCTGGTCAGCGAACGCAAGCACCCAGTGGGGGACATTGTCTACAGATGCTTCTCCCTGGCGTTCAACTGCAAATACATATCGTTCGCAAGGGCTGGGCTGAACCTTGGCAAGCATGGATACGTGGTCAACGTGAGCGCCATCATTCCCTCCACAGACCCGGGCAAGTGCGACGGACCCCTGCTTGATTGGTGTATCCGAAAGGGACACTGGCTTGCAGACGAGCACCACAAGAAGTACGTCCGAGCACGAGAAGCCCAACACAACTTGGACGAAGAATTCCGTCGACGCATCAATAGGATGGCCATTGTGGATCGACCTATGTGATGCAAGTGTGGATTATCGTTGCTTTTACGGCATGGTGCGGGCCAGACCCCATCCATCGCCAGCAACATATTAATTCCACTGCGATGTGATTTACGGCATGGTGCGGGCCAGACCCGATCCATCGCCAGCAACACATCGATTTCACTACGATGGAATGATTTCAATATGATGTGATTTCATTTGTCCAAGGAACATGAATATGTATGTATTTACATATTCCGACGACTATGGCATTCCGGATATTCATGGATGGGCACTATTATGTCATGGATGATTTCTTTTCCTTATATTATTCGTGGTATCTGGAATGGCTATTCTTGCATATGTACATTGCTCGCCAAATTTCTTTGCCGGTGGTATTCAGATGGCTTATGGCCATGCGCTGCTATGGATTTCTATGGCCAACCCATTTCTGTGGATGACGGCTGCGCGATGCGCAAATGCGGCAGCTGGGATTTCCAATGGTTGCGTGATGGTATGAGGCAGAATGCCTCTTGCCTCTGTGTGTAGGATTGTGCTACGATTTGCGGACACGTTTCTGATTTGATTGAACCCGGCCAAGTTTCACAATGAATGAACGGCGTTGCAGTAGTGAGTGAAAGAATGTTCGACACAGTTTCGTAGTCGGAGTCGTGGCCATTGGGACTTGTTGTGATGTTTGGACCGCATGATGAACAATGCGACCCAAATGGGGGATGTTAAAACCCTCCTGGCCCCTGGGAAGCTGTTCTGAGGTCCATGTTCTTGTTGATTAAGTATCCCATTGGACGCCACTTTGGCTCAAGTCACAAGTAGGGCTCAAGGTCTTGCATGAACTACGTTCGCCTGTGATCGATCAGTGAGAGAGAGAGAAAACAGGTTCAATCGCGCTGCTGACACAGAGTGTACAATCGTGGTTATTGGTCTTTACCCCTTACAACAGTTTGCACTGGTTTGGCTATAACGGTTTGGCCGTATACCCTTTCTACGTGGTTGAGTATACACAGCTGGAGGGTTCGGTGGACAGCGTCCCACGGGACGTCATCTTGCCATCTCTTGACAGTATCACTGTGTCATCTCTATTTATCACTGACTAAACCTCTTGCAGCTGGGCTTGAACATGCAATTCTTCAAACTTTGTCTGCGCCACGCCCCTTTTGTTTGTCGACCATTGCTGAATTTGCCTGCGCAGCCAGGCTGACTGAGCACGCTGCGCTGGGAGCCTAAATTTAGCCAAGTTGCTTTGTTGTGCCAAACTATGAAGATGACTTGTAGGGGGGTAGGCTGTGCAATTTCGTCATTATGAAAGCCTCATGATGTGAACTATTCAATTCCAGCTCGCTTGCAAACTGTGGCACTGCAAATTGATCACTTTCAATGGATTGTAAACCATCGGAATCGGAGCTTGACCGTACCGCGTGTCTGATTCTGCCGGCCCTGAGCCTTTGGACTTTGAGCGAAGTTTTTTGCTCAAATTGCAAATCGCAATTTGATAATTTGCACTGTGGAAAATGTCCCAACTGTGGGACTGATGTGTCGGACGGGCCAGTGCTACGTCGATGGCACGTCAAGCCGCAGCAGCCTCAGCCGCAGCCGACTGAAGACGAGTTCATCATGATTCAGAGTCATAATAAGAGACTCAAAGTCAAGAGCAAGGAGGCATTGCGGCATGACTTGGAGTGGCAAAACCTGCCACTGGAACGGCCAGTGTTACAGCCTCCAAGGAAAGACTCTGACAATGAATTGTCAGACATGAGTATTATTCCAGTCAGATTGAAGCAGCTTCGGATCAGTTTGTGGGGTTTGCCAACCAGCCAGATGTGGACCCAGAATCGGTCGAGCATCGACTGAATGAAGAAGTGCGCCGTCAGAAGTATCAGGATGACGTTGCCGAACCTGCCGAACCTGCCACTGTGGCAAGGGCAAAGCCCAGGAATTTGGCGCACTTTGAGGCAGAATTGCCTGCCGGAGTTGCACGCAACCCCAACTTTCGCCGCCCGAGCATGACCAAAGAAACATTGTGTCATTACGCAACTAACGCGGTCATGCGGGAGGAGCTATTTAGGGCCTGGCCCGCACTGCAGAACAGGATGATCGCCGCAGCATCATCGGACTATTGTCAATTTGCAGGTAAAGGAAGAGGTATTGCAGTCTGGCAGCTGTTTCAGGATGTGGAGGTCGAGGAAATTCCGTCAGGGAACCCCCCCGTCCACATGGATGTCGTATTTCAAATCCCGCAAGAATGGTCATTGACGAACTGGTGAACTGCATTTTGCCCGGAACGTGGATTCCAAAGGCGGCTGCTTACTGGAAGAATGACAGGGACCCGCAGAAGCGACGGCTGTGGCGGCAGAGGCTTTCTGTGTGGCAAGACGTTAATCAATTTTTCTATGAAAGCTGGATGGCAGAACAAGAGATTCAGAATTTTCGGCTCCAGGTCCCTGCAGAAATCACGGCCCAATTCCTGCAGCAGTTTGCCGAATTATGTGAGTGGTTGCAGTATGGGCAGACACAGCCTGCCAGTCACACATGAATCAGGGCTCAGTGGCAATTTGCCAATCGCCCGACATGTGCGAAGATTCGATGAAAAAGAGCGTAACTACATTCTATTACTATTGTCAATGACGCCTTTCAAACCTTAACTCAGGCCAGCGCAGTGAAAGATTTGCTCAGGTTCAGCCATATCCGTGTTAAATCAAATAGCCTGACTACTCCATTCCTTTCACTTCACTCACACACCCGCACTGAACTGAGGCACGGTCGTGGCTGGGGCCTGAGTGAATCATTCACTGCTTTGGCATGTGGCACTGTGTGGTCATGCAACTGATGCAAAGCAAACAAACATGCTGCATGTACATGGCTACCATTCCTTCCTTTAGCTCACAGCTAAAGGAACGGGTTAGCCATGTACATGCAGCATGTTTGTTTGCTTTGCATCAGTTGCATGACCACACAATGCCACATGCCAAAGCACTGTGGTTTTCCATGCAATGACTCAACCATGCCATGCCTGGTGAGTGTGGTCCTGTCCATCCTGAGTCACTGAGGCACCTCGTCATAGTCGTGGCTGGGGCCTGAGTGAATCATTCACTGCTTCGACTCGGTTCAACTTGGCCCCCGTCAAAAAGTAGCCTTGGACCCCGGAGCCCGTGAGAAAGCCACAGCTAAAGGAATGGATTTGGGTCAGACTCAGGCTCACAGGCTGACGTGAACTACTGAGTGGATGATTGGAGAGACATCCGTTTGCCACAATTTAAAATACCATGGCAGAGTTTTTGCACCATGCGACTCCGTGATATGTGGATGTGGGTCAAAACCCCGGATTCTTTTTTTTAAAAAAATATGGGCCAGTAAATAACTGGGTGGTTACCCCAAAAAAGGGTATCTACGTTTGACCCACGCCCAAGTATATTATATGTTGTTGATGGCAAGTTAAGCCTTGTCAGGACCTGTGCCGGGAGGATCAGAATCAGTGTTTTCATCACTGGCAGGCGTTCGCTACTGATCACACAGTCAGAAACCTACTTACCCTTTGATTGGCTAACTTATTATGATGTGTTTCCGACCGAGTAACTTGCTGTGCGCGACCTCCCCAACTTGGAAACAGTGAGTGGTTTGGACAAGTTGCACACGTATCATTCGTGTCAGACTGTTTGAACGCATTGGCTGTAAGCGATATTGCCCTTGCGTAGCTGCTAGCCGGCCTAGTCAGCCACCCGATGTCCATGGCCAAACCTGGCAAGAAGCCTAAGAAGGCAAAGACAATGCCAGGTGAACAGCTTGCAGGGCAGCACCTTGTGATCCACCAGGAGCATCATCGGCGATGGGGATGCAGTGGCCAAGTCCCATGTTCCATGGAATGCCTGGCGGCATGTTCATGCCGCCTGGGAATTTCAGTAGTCAGGGCTCAGTGCCGCAAGTTGCAGGACAGGCGGAGTCCGAGACTTCTGGCGATGAAGAGCCGGCAGGGCAAGTGTCTGCAGAGAAGAGAGCAAAGAAGAAGAAGACGCACAAGAAGACCAAAAACAAGCGTGGAGATGATTCCACATCAGATTCCCGCGAAGAGGATTCGGATGGACCTCTGGTTGATGAGAACAAAGTTCTGCCAGAGCGAGTCGGCATGATCCGACAAGCCCAAGGCCTGGGACTGACCAAAATGTTCGGCGCCCCCAGGGACCCACTTCCGTTCTGTTCATGAAGTCACGGTCTGGGTTTCGTTTCAAGAGCTGGCTAAATTCAATATGGTGGCAACATCAAACAAATGTGATTTCTTGGATCTCCCTATCCCTGGAACATTTCACCAGCCACGTTCCAAAATAGGTGTGATTTAATCTTATGAAATATTCTGAAGATAATCAACAGTTGTTCGCTTGTCCATTATTAATGTTGACAGTATTGTCACCAGTCATGTTCTAAAAGAGCTGCGAGTCAAACTTAGGCAATCACTGGGTGGTCAAGGTCTTGGTGTCCTAGTTTCAAGAATATGAATTCTGGTATCTCTGTGATTTCACAATCTTCTTGAAGTTCGCCAGCCATGTCATGTTCTACATTGTTAGTCAGTCAATCTTAGTATTAGAGGCAAGTAAAGTCTGGAAGTCTTTTCACTAACGAGATGCTGGCATTACCTTGACCAGACCAGCCTATCCATAGCCTACTTATTATTGTTGTGGGGTGAAACTGAATTCAAGTAAGAAGATGACTCACCATGATCTGGAACTGCGCCAGCCACCCAGACCCTGGACAAGTTAAACGT
Source organism: Effrenium voratum (assembly GCA_963377175.1). NCBI lineage: Eukaryota > Dinophyceae > Suessiales > Symbiodiniaceae > Effrenium > Effrenium voratum. The sequence continues at coordinate 321,454 of CAUJNA010003704.1, read as the reverse complement.
TAGTTATGAGTCTCAGTGAACTGACTAAGCGCATGCAGTAACCCGCAAGCAGCTGGTGATAACTGATGAACCTTTGTGAGTGACATTTGAAATGCAATCAACTCTTGCATTGGCAGGAGAAGATGGCCCAGATGATCGCGGACATCATGCCGGCCTGGGACACCGCCGTTCTGGCGCTGCTGTCCGCAGGCGGACTCTGTGCTTTGCTGTTCCTCATGACTAATATCAAACCAAACACGAAGCTGAAGGACTTGGGTGTCGAACGCAAAATCAAGAGTCTGCGCCGAAGACTGCGACCTGCGTTTGATAGAGTCCAGTCAGTGAACTCTGATGCTGGCGGCGTCCGTGGTGTTGGACAGGGTGGGTACTGGCCTGGGATTGGATGACACGGTCGTCTTCAAAACGGCGGAGGAGGTTCTTCAGTTCGACCATCAGTGGCTCGAGAAGGAGTCACAGGGCAAGGGCCGCCGGGGCAGAGGCCGCGGTGGACGCGGTGGGCAGGAAGAGATCTGAATCCCCTCTTCAACAAGAGGACCAAGAACAATTATCCATTGAAGAGTCCATGATCGTGCTGGTCAAGGCCGGCCGGTCACGACCAACTCGAAGGCAGCCGCCTTTGTCGGAGATCCGCCGAAATGTACGGCTATTATTGTGTCGGGAAGTCAGGGCCTTGTGCCACCCGCAGCGCAATTGAGCAAAGCCAAGGCCAGGCCTGTGCCGTCGCCGGCGCCGGGGGCCTCCAAACTGGCAAAGTCAAAAGCAGTTCCGAAGACGCCGCCGCCTGTGATTGACGGTGACAACGACTGCGAGATCGCGAATGACTCGGCCGGCCATGACGAGATCGGTCAGTTGCAGGACTACGCTTCGAATATCGAGGGGAGTGATGGCAAAGAGGGGTTCCCCTTCCCTTGGAGGACGACCGTGCCAATGAAGACCCCGTGTGCTGCATTTGCAGGGACTTCATGAACCCCAAGGATGAGGTGTGGGGTTGTGAAGAGTAATAAAGTAATGCGCACACACACCAAAGAAATCCATCGAATGTATGAGTCAGCCTTTGTAAGTGCTTTGGTGCGTGCAAACAGGCGTATCAAAATGTAACAATCGCCAATCATTTGAATTAAGCATTTCGCTCAGAGCTTTGTTGAGAGGTCAGCCGGTCGGCATGCAAGTGCGTTTCACCAGACAGTCTCAGAGCCAGAGCAATGATGGCATTTAATCATTTGTCTTTGTCACTTGTAACATTGTAAGTGTGACATCCAATGCAGGACCTCGAATCGCTGGAGTGCGGGCACACATTTCACTCCACGTGCCTCTGCAAGTGGCTTTCGAGCAATGGCTTGAATCGGGAGAATGGTTGCCCTATGAACTGCTCGAAGTCCGCAGAGTTGACGGAAAGCGCTTCTTGAAGCGCTGGGAGTTAGTGTACGAAGTTGTGGGGGGGGGGTGTGGGGGGGGGGTAACCTCGTTCCGGGTGATTTGCAGGTCTGGTCAGCCGAAAAATACTCCCAAAAAATGGGAGTATTTTTTGGAGCACTTTCTGCCACCGCAAGGCTGGTTTTTGGTGTTTTTCCCTGTGTTTTTCGCTTTTTCGTCGACGCTGCCTATCATGTCTGACCTTTTCGTCTGTGGCTCTCGCGGGCCAAAAAGCGTGCCAGTTTTACATCATTTTACTTTGCTTCCGGCCTCGCCGGACTTGGGCGCACAAGGGGTGCCGGGGATGCAGGGGATGCCGGGGATGCAGGGGATGTCGCTTGTTTTAGAAGTTTTTGTGGGGGTCGGCGATGCTGGGGATGTCGCAGGAAAAATACTCCCATTTTTTGGGAGTATTTTTTGGAGCACTTTCTGCCACCGCAAGGCTGGTTCGCAGGTCCCAGGGAGACGACACGGGGTGTGTAAGTACGGGCGCTGGTTTGGGTTGTTGCTTGTATGTGATTCAGTGCAGGAGGGTTGTGCAGTTGTTGGTTTGCTCTGACTTGGGTCAAGCTGGCAAGGGACAGCAAGGGACAGCAAGGCAAAGCAAGGCAAACCAAGGGAAAGCAAGGGCAAAGGAAGCGAAAGTAGGGGAAAGCAAGCCAGGCAAGGGAAAGCAAGGCAAAGCAAGGGACAGCAATGGACAGCAAGGGAAAGCAAGCAACAGCACGGGCAAAACAAGTCAAAGCAAAGGAAAGCAAGGGACAGCAAGGGACAGCAACAAAAAAGCAAGGGAAAGCAAGGGAAACACAAGGGAAAGCAAGGGACAGCAAGGCAAAGCAAGCGAAAGCACAGGCAAAGCAAGGCAAAGCAAAGGAAAGCAAGGGACAGCAAGCAAGGGACTGCAAGGGAAATCAGGGGAAAGCAAGGGAAAGGGAAAGCAATGGAAAGCAAGGCAACGCAAAGGAAAGCAAGGACAAGCAAAGGAAAGCAAAGGGCCGCAAGGGACAGCAAGGGAAAGCAAGGGAAACCAAGGGAAAGAAAGGGACAGCAAGGGAAAGCAAGGGAAAGGGAAAGCAAGGACAACCAAAGGGAAGCATGGGAAGGCAAGCAAAAGCAATGGAAAACAAGCAATGGAAAACAAGGGAGAGCAAAGCAAAGCAAGCAAAAGCACAGGCAAAGCAAGGCAAAGCAAAGGAACACAAGGGACAGCAAGGGAAAGGGGAAACAAGGGAAAGCAAAGACAAGCAAAGGAAAGCAAGGGACAGCAAGGGAAAGCAAGGGAAAACAAGGGAGAGCAAGGCAAAGCAAGCAAAAGCACGGGCAAAGCAAGGGAAAGAAATGGAAAGGGAAAGCAGGGACAAGCAAACGAAAGCAAGGGACAGCCAGGGAAGGCAAGGGAAAGCAAGGGAAAACAAGGGAGAGCAAGGCAAAGCAAGCAAAAGCACGGGCAAAGCAAGGGAAAGCAAAGGAAGGCAAGGGAAAGCAAGGGAAAGCAAGTGAAAGGGAAAACAAGTGAAAGCAAGGGATAGCAGGGCAAAGAAAGCAAAAGCACGGGCAAAGCAACGCAAAGCAAAGGAACACAAGGGAAAGGAAGGGACAGCAAGGCAAAGCAAGCAAAAGCACGGGCTGGCAAAGCAAGGCAAAGCAAGGGAAAGCAAGAGACGGCAAGACAGCAAGGCAAAGCAAGCAAAAGCACGGGCGCAGAAAGGCAAAGCAAAGGAAAGCAAGGGACAGCAAGGGAACACAAGGGAAAACAAGGGAAAACAAGGGAAAGCAAGGGACAGCAAGGCAAGGGAAGCAAGGGAAAACAAGGTAAAGCAAGGGGCAGCAAGTCAAAGCAAGCAAAAGCACCGGCAAAGCAAGGGACCGCAAGGGAAAGCAAGCGAAAACAAGGGAAAGCAAGGGACAGCAAGGCAAAGCAAGCTAAAGCACAGGCGACGCAAAGGAAAGCAAGGACAAGCAAAGGAAAGCAAAGGACCGCAAGGGACAGCAAGGGAAAGCAAGCGAAACCAAGGGAAAGAAAGGAACAGCAAGGGAAAGCAAGGGAAAGGGAAAGCAGGGACAATCAAAGGGAAGCATGGGAAGGCAAGCAAAAGCAATGGAAAACAAGGGAGAGCAAGGCAAAGCAAGCAAAAGCACGGGCAAAGCAAGGCAAAGCAAAGGAACACAAGGGACAGCAAGGGAAATGGAAAACAAGGGAAAGCAAAGACAAGCAAAGGAAAGCAAGGGACAGCAAGGGAAAGCAAGGGAAAACAAGGGGAGAGCAAGCAAGCAAAAGCACGGGCAAAGCAAGGGAAAGAAAGGGAAAGGGAAAGCAGGGACAAGCAAACGAAAGCAAGGGACAGCCAGGGAAGGCAAGGGAAAGCAAGGGAAAACAAGGGAGAGCAAGGCAAAGCAAGGAAAAGCACGGGCAAAGCGAGGCAAAGCAAAGGAAGGCAAGGGAAAGCAAGGGAAAGCAAGTGAAAGGGAAAACAAGTGAAAGCAAGGGATAGCAGGGCAAAGAAAGCAAAAGCAAGGGCAAAGCAAGGCAACGGAAAGGGAAAGCAAGGGAAAGCAAGGCAACGCAAGGGAAAAAGCAAGGTCAAGCGAAGGAAGGCAAGGGAAAGCAAGGGAAAACAAGGGAAAGCCATCGCATGCCGTGGCAGGCGCTTTCCGTTGTTTGCCGGACTGGTTCAGAATGATTCCAATGATGCGGGCCCAGATTCGCAGGAGACCATGCAGTTGGGGGAGATGGTGAATGTTGTGACAAGGCTTTGCCTCTGTGATATACTATTCGAGAGACTTTGAGGCAGTCAATGACACTTATTACTTGGGGCTCAGTGCCAATGGTGTCATGACTATAGTGGGTCAAATTTGATGATGGTGTGTACAGTCAGTGGGTAGCGGCCTGTGGTGTGACAACTTAATGAATCGGGACGATTCATTAAATGGAAAACATCTGCGAGAAAAAGGACATGATCGCTGTGCCTGATTGAAACCTCGAGCTTATTTTTATTTGGTGTGCCAAGTTCATCAATGTCTATGTTAATTGAACTGGCTGCATTGCATGTTGTGCAATGACCTCAATGAACATACGTTGTTTGTTCCAGTCCATGTCAATGAAAGAATGGCGCTGGCTGATGGATCCCCAAGTCCAAGACACTTGCAGCAATCATTCTGAATCATTGACAAGCGGACCAAGTCAGGAGCAGCCAGGGATGAATGTAAATGAGATGACACTTCTCTTTGATTTCTATGCATTAAGAGCAAATGCCAACAGTCTAGCCACAGTATGTATAGCCTGTGCTGCGCACGTGTGAGAACAGCTGGCCCCTGTTCAGTGCTTGTTATTCTTGCAGCTACTTTTGTTAGCTGACTTTCTGAGAATGACAATAGGCACTGTGGATTCTGTGTGACTGTGTAGGCTACATTTACAGTAAATTACATGTTGCCAAAACATAACTACTGTTTACAATCTAGTCAGTGATCTACTGAAATTGTTGCAAGCACAGACGGCTACATCCCACTGACAGATCTAATTAACTAACTTCCTTGATTATTCACTCACAACTTTAATACAACACATGCAAGTAAAACTCCGGGTGAGTGGGTGTAACATAATTATACTGATCAGCAAGCCTAACTTGCAACCTATGAGGAGCTAACGCAATCAATGTTCCTACATCATTAGGCAGGAACTCAGTAAATTCTGTGACTCCCCAGGTTGCTGTGAAGACTACGAAATTGCCACAACCATGCCACTCATATGCCTGTGACAGTGGCTGAGTTCTGCCTGCGGAGTAACCTATTATTACTAATAGTGTAGCCTCTACATTGGCTGATTCCTGTGAACTGTCACTGTTGAGCCGGAGATTAATTTGCCACACAATCTAAGACTTTAATATGTAAGAGTTATGAATCTATCCATAGAAAGTAAGTAAATTGCGTGAGTCCTGCCATTCCTGGAACTTTACTGGTTAGTCAGGCAAATGTCGTCGCGGTTGGGTTTGGTTTCCTTGTGGTTGCGCTCTCGTGTGACATTGTGTGAGGCGCTAACCGTGCATTGGCCTGTCACAGAAACTGCATGCGCGGCATCTTGGAGTTTCTGCAACTTTGAGATTCTTGCCGCACCAAGTTGTTCGAGATGAGCAAGAGGATGGAGGGCAAAGTTGCTTCTTCCGGTGCCCTGTGGCAGCAGTGCGAGCAAAGCGGTAAAGCGTTGTCTGCTCTGTGTATGATGTGCAAAAGACACACAGAGGAGTCGGACTGCTGGCCACAAGGATGTCACACAGCAGTTGTGAATGAATGGTTGTCAACCTCTTTTTGTGTCTATGACACAGTGCTCAAGCAAAAAGGACACGCGCGCTGTCCAACAACCCTCGCACACAAGCTCACTCGCCGAGAAGGTGCGAAAGTTCTGCAACGCCCCGATGCACGTACTGAGCTTGCAGGGCGACCTTGTGGACAGCTGCGCCCGGGTGCGTGTGTTTTTTTTACTACAAGGCCGTGAAGGCACGGCGCTTTGAAGAGCCCAAGATGGCCATCAGCCCCGCGCAGAACTGCGGCTCAGGCGAAGGCGGGGCGCAAGGATTCAAGAGCTTGTAGGGAAGACCTGCAAAAAGTCCGCCCCCGCCCCGTCCACTTGCTGCTGCGCACCCTCCGTGCTGCGCGCCCGCGACCCGATCATCGCGTTTACGCTAAGCTTGTCCTCCTCGCAGGGCAGCTGGAAGCTCACGCCCTTTTGCGCTGGCGCAGGAGTGTCTTCACGGGTGCTGACCACCAGCGCCCCTCCGGGTTCAGGAAGGGTCTTGTCCAAGAGCTGCAGGATCGGGGCGCCGGGTTGCCCAGCGAAGCCTTAACTTGCTGCTTGACCCGCTGCGCCACCCTCCTCCGTCAGGTGGGCCGGGTGCCAGTCCCTCTGCGCTCGTAGCCCTCCCCCGCGTTCCGCCCGCTGCGCCTTCTGCCCCGGATGATCACCGGCGCGTGGACTAGGCGCTTGAAGTGCTTGTCCCGGAAGAAGCCTTCCCAGCTTGGTCAGTCGGTGCTCTCCGCCCTGCAGGGAGCCACAAGCTTCTTCCCCCGTGATGTAGTCGTTGGGGCGCAAACATGCCCCTTGCAGAAGCGCCTGAGCCAGGAGGTCGCGGCGAAGGCTCATCCTCTTCCTTTCTTTTTCCCCTTTTGGGGCTTTTTTTCGTCCCGGCAGGACGTGTCCTCCAGGCGGAGTTGGTGGCGGAGACCCAGGGCTTTCAGGCTCGCTTCGTGGCTTTTTTTCGACCTTTCGTCGATGTGAAGGCCGGCCCTGCATCCGCCTTCGATCACCAAAGAAGTCATTGCTTGTCATTGCCCTCTTTTTGGTGGAAAAAGTGCGCCAAACGGCAAATTTCCGGCAAATTGAATTTGTGGGGCCCAAAATGGAGCCCAGTCGCCGCATCTTGTGGGGGTTCAAACTGGAGCTGGGAAAAAAGGTTTTGAAGGGAGATGCGGCTGAACAGCGGGACAACTGTGGAAGGGCGCCGTAGATGCATGAGAGCTGCGCAAAAAACATGACTCTTGGGGCAATCTTGCGGGTTGAAACTGTGTGCGGGGGTGGGGAAAAAAGTCGGGCAAATAAGAATCTGGGGCATTCTTGGATTCGTTTTAGATTTAGGGCATTTTCAGTCTTATCAGGTTTCAATTTTGTTTACCCATCCTTTCGGTGGCTTCAAGGTTGTCTTGTGGCGGAACTTGAGCCCAAAATGGAGCCCAGTCCCGTCAGCTGGGAAAAAAGGTTTTGCCCAGACAGTTTCAGCCCGCAAGATCACCTTTCCTGTCATGTTTCCCTTCCAGTTGTCCCACTGATCATGCCGCATCTCCCTTCATTTTGCCCAGCCCCACAGTTTCATGACTCACAAGATCACCCTATACTCAGCTCGCAAGGTGATCGCGCAAACAATGAGACTGGCAGTTGTGTGGGTGACTGGACATGTTGTGCTACATAGTTGATTTATCTCTCGTTGTGTTCCAAATTCAAAAAACTAAAAAATGTCGATTTGATGAAGTTTGATGTAGTGTTGATGTGTTTGATGTAGGTTTGATGCAATTTAGTATAGTAGTTTTGATGTAGTTTGATGCCGTTTTGCATGCAGCTTGGATGTAGTTCGATGTGCTTTCGATGCAGTTTGTCTGTGGTTTGATGTAGGTTTGACGCGCCTCGGAAACTGGCAAAAACAACGCCAACGCAGTTTGAACGCAGTTTGAACGCAGTTTGGATGCACTTTGGAAATTTCACCAAAATTTACTACACAGAAAATTACTACACAGTGTAGTAAAATTACTACACATTTGTAAAAGAATGTGTAGTAATTTTGTGTAGTAACTGTGTGGTAAAATTGCCCATTTTTCTACACAACGATTTTAAAGCCATTTTTGTGTAGTAATTTTTTGGGTACGCGTGTAAAATGTAAAATTACAACACTTTGATCCTTCAGGTGCCCTTCCAGGTCGGTCAGTCGGAAGCGCAGGTGCCTCAGGGTGACGGGCCCCCTCACGGCCACGAAGTGCCCGTCGTCCGAGCCCATCTCCACAATGGTGCCCACGCCGCTTTTCAGCGTGATCTTGACAGGATGTCGTCTGAAGCTCGGGCCGAGCATGTGGTCAATGCTGAAGGGCTTGGACGGGGAGGCGGACGGCGAAGTGGGGTAGTCCGCCGCGTCGGGGAATTGCTGCTGCAGCTCCAGGTTGTTCAGAATCAGTCGGTTGCCGTCGTAGGCGACGCCCGGCACGCGTTTGGCGCACAGCGATGGCCCGGCGGCTTTTTGGGCCAAAATTGGAAGCTTGGAGCAAAGTCGGAATTCCGACCTCGGTGGAGAGCAAAGTCGGAATTCCGACCTTGGTGGTAGTTTGTCTCACGGGGTAAGATCGACAAGCCGTGGGTGACCTCTGGCCAGCTTGGAAGATTACGATAGTTTGTGTCACGGGGTGACACGGACCGTGGGCGAAGTTTGCTGCAGTCGGGGTTGCTGACCCCCATTTGGGAAAACCTTGTAGGGCTGGTGACAAGCTAGGCTGGCTGGCAATTGCCAGCTGAACAAGCTGGAGAAGAAACTGAAGCAGGTGAAGACCTGCAAGCCGACGGTGAGCAGTTTTGCGAAGATATGCCCCGTGCTGTTTCAAGCATGGATGTCAGTGAAGAGGAGCTCGAGAAACTTTGGTTTCCAGGCTCAATCGCCGAGCCGAACTTGCATGAAGATGTGCTAGCGATGCTTGACTCGATTGCAGTTCGGGCCGAGCTTTCACGTTTGGAGAGAATTGCAGTCATAGCGCCTCTGCCCGATCAGGAGACCCGAGCAGCAGATCACAGACACTTGAGCACGAGGTTTGTGATTACTTGGAGATCTGAATTCAGGTGTGTTCATGGAGACAGACAGTTATTCTGGCTTCGACGGGCGCGTCTGGTCGCTCGCGAGTATGCTTGGACAAGGGCAGAGAACAGCTCTACAGCCCGGCATCAAGCTCATGTAGTACGAGGGTAACCCCCAGCATCTATATGCACCGCAAGTCTGAAAATTGGTGCATGGCAGCGGTGGATGTGAAAGATGCTTACCTCAAGGTCAAGCAGAAGATCAAGACGACTATCAGCGTTGAGCTTCAGGGTACCATTTTGGGGTATCGCCTTTTGATGTGTGTGCCAGGCCAACGTGATGGTTCCGCAAATTGGTATGAAGACTTTTGTGGATATGCAGTGCAACATTTGAATGCAGTTCCTTGTGTGGAGTCGCCAAATTTCTTTCGTGTGCAGGATGGACTGGTGGTATTCAATTTGCATATTGATGACATGCTTTTGACCGGCCAGGCCACAGCTATTGAAAAGTTTCTGCAGGGTGTGAGTGAGCGGTATGAGATGTGGAGTATTTGCGGAAGCCTGGAGATGAGATTTGGTTTCTGAAGCGGAAACATGTGTTGTTGCCAGATGGTCGATTGGGGATGGAACCTCATCCCAAGCACGTGGAGAAGATGAAGGACGCCTTGAACCTTCATGGAGTCAGGCCAAGGAAGACTCCTCTCCCTCTAGGAGAGCTTCCGTGCGATGCAGAGACACCCGCTCTGAATGCTGAACAGGCGGGGATTTATCGGACATGTGTGGGAGTGCTTTTGTATCTGAGCGCAGATGTGCTTGAAGCCCAGTGTGGTATTCGTTTGCTGTCGCAAAAGATGTCCGTGCCAACTGAAGGAGAGATGAGGACGTTGAAGCATTTGGTGAGTTATCTAACTCAGACCACGCGCCGCATGCTTGTGTTTGACGAACCCAAGCGAGGAGTCGGGGTTTGCAGGTGAGTCGCCGACCGGCGAGTTGCTTTTGGAAGCATTCACGGATAGCGACTGGAGCGGTTGCAAGACTACGAGGCGAAGCGTTTCAGAAGCGGCCATTCTGCTTGATGGAAATTTCTTGAGCAGTTCGAGCCGAACTCAGAAATCGATCAGTTTGTCAACTGCAGAGGCCGAGTACAACGCGGCTACTTCGACAATGGTAGATGCTTTGTTTCTGAGGAACGTTTTGAAGTTCCTGATGCCTGATCAGCCGCTACACTTGAGACTGCTGTGTGACCCAGCAGCTGCACGTGGAGTAGTTGCGCGAGATCCGGAGTCGGAAGGGTGAAGCATTTGGACGGCAAGATGCTTTGGTTGCAATCCAAGTGCAAAGAGACCAACATTCAATGCTCAGCAATTGCGACGCGTTTCAACATTGCAGATTTGTTTACGAAGCCCCTGGCTCGGACACGCATCAATGCACTCTTGAATTTTTCAGGCATGCGCGACGAGGAAGGTGCACCGATAGGTGCATCAGACGTGGCAGAGATGGAAGAGCAGTTGCATCTGCGAAGCACGGTTCGGAGGATCCAGCAGGAGCTTCGGGACCAGCATGGATTGGTCGGCAGCCGCGGCATGACCTTGGCAAAGCGGATCCTGCTGTTGGGAATTGTGAGCAACTTGATGGGATATAGTACAGGTGAGAACAGCCTTGACGAAGCCTTGAGCCCGGAAAAGAGCCCAATCTTTATGAGCGAGAACCAGTTCTGGATTATCCTTGATATTGTGATGTTCAGCGGATTTGTGATTTTCTTGCTATGTGCTTGCTATACATTCTGCATGTATGCGCGTGGATATCGGTTGCACAAACGGAGCGTCTGCGAGGACCGCAGTACACAGACGGTGGATGTGCGAGTGGCCAGCAGCTTGCGTTTTGAGGAAGAGCTTACAGCTGAAAGGTCGTCAGCGAGCAACGACCTATTTGCAGACAGGACTATTGTTTGGGTGACAAGCGGCGGTCGGTGCTACCGCAAGCCAAGTTGCAAGTGGACCCTGTGTGGCCACATTGAGATGACAGAGAGCGCGGCCATTTTGGCCAATTACAAGGGGTGCCAAACATGTCACAGCTTTGGGGCGTGGTAAAGCTCCACCGGGAGTTTCTGGTGGGGTACTCCGGAGACGATGAGTTCGGAGGCCACTTTTGCCCATGGAGGATCCTTTCGAGATCCGGTTTTCACATGCGAGTTTGATGAGTAGCGCTGTGAAAAGAACAGTGTGCTCGTTTCAAGTCAATGGTGTTTGTACAGAGGTTATCATGAAGAAATCCAGATTCAGCCTACAGGATTCAGCAGAATCTGAGGCGGGGTGCTTAAATATGCATCCAACACACTTGGGGGTTCATGATGAGCTCCGGTTGAAACCGTACTTCATGTGAAACATGTAGTCTGTTATGCATGCATCAGCAAGGACTGAGATTCGCTGCAGGCTTCGGTGATCAAAATTGTTCGCAAGGCCGTAGGGTGCGAGCTTGGAATTCTATGGGATAGCTACTTTGACGACTTCTCAGTTGTTTCCCACCAGCTGCGACAATGGCTAGTGCAAAGGGCCTCTTTTCGCTGTTTGGATTTTGCATTTGCTGTCGACAAGTTGGAGCCCTTTGGAGACTCTGCTGAAGTGCTCGGGGTGGTTTTCGACCTGACATACAGCGCCAGTGGACGCACCTTGATCAGGAATAAACCTTCGCGAGTGAATGAGCTCAAGCGCGCCATAGATGACATACTTGACGATGGTTTCATTGTTCCGGCTAAGTTGCCTTCGATTCTGGGGAAGCTACAATACGCCGATTCTCATGTGTGGGGACGCGCTGGCCGATGTGCATTGGCAGACTTGCGTGAGATGGGACATGCGTCACTTGACAAGAAAATGCTGGATCCAACCCGTTCTGGGAAAGTCGAGGTTTTTGGCAGCTTGGTTCCGTCAGCCATGATTGAAAAGTGGCAGGCCAAAGGGAAGTCGCATGTCATTGGACTGGTGGAGCTATATGCTTGCGTGGTGGCAACGCTTCACTGGAAACCCATGGTGGATACAAGGCGCTTGATCCTTTTTGTCGACAACTGGCCTGCCCTGGATGTGCTCGTCAAAGGTACATCTTTTCAGGCGGATTGGCGAGACCTGTTGCTGTTGCTTGAAGACCCGGAGGAGGACCTTTTCTTGCTGTGGATTGCCCGTGCGCCGTCATCATCGAATGTTTCAGACCACCCCAGTCGCGGTTCCCTTGGCCCTCTGGAAAACCTTAGCCCCTTTCAGGTTGTGCAGCCTGTGTGACGAAACTAAAGCTTGAAGCGATTGTGCAATGCTGAAGCGGACAGGTATGCCATCATTTGAGATATGCATCTCGAAGAAATGCTTTCTCTTTGTCTTGGATATGCCTCCAAGATACATGGAACTGTGCAAGAGATTACCCCTCGTCTGCCGAGCGAGAAAAGAACAAGCTTCCGTTTCGTGATGACGTGCTCGCCCCTTCCCCCCTTTTGGGGTTCAGATGCAAGTGTTTGAAACCTGTTAAGAGTTTTTTGAACGACCCTTAAGGAACCTTAGGGGTCACATGTTTTGCACGAGAGTTTTCATGGCAGTTTGGTATCACAGATACCTTCTCGGCCTATGGCTATGATGCAATAGGTGATATGCAAGGATGTAGGGATAGTGCCTGTTTATAAGGTTGCAGTTAGACTTGTCTAATAGCTGTTTATAAACTAGGCGCTACAGCCTTGGAACCAAGGCGTCCCGGGACAGCTGCCGTGTGTATAAATAACATGTCGAGGAGTTCATGCTGAAACTTCGATTTGCTGATATGCCTCAACTCTGGAATAAGAGTGCGTGGTGCGAAATTTTTAACTTTGACACTATGCATGACTCGTGCATTTATTTTTGAACGTGGGCCCCTCGGCCTTCTGGAATGATCTGGGGTGCATTTGTCTCTTGAAGTACAAATGCTGCAAACCATGAAGTGATCAGAATGAGTGAAAATTATATGTTTCGCCCCTCCGTCTCAAGATGCAGGGTAGGGTTGGGTGGGTGCGCCTTTGGAAGGTGCATACTAGATGTTTTCTTCCCTCCCGTTTCTTGCAGAACCCGCCCGGCATGATATGTATGCCATATTTGGGACATGGGGAAATGATATGTATGCCATCATTTGAGATATGCATCTCGAAGAAATGCTTTCTCTTTGTCTTGGATATGCCTCCAAGATACATGGAACTGTGCAAGAGATTACCCCTCGTCTGCCGAGCGAGAAAAGAACAAGCTTCCGTTTCGTGATGACGTGCTCACCCCTTCCCCCCTTTTGGGGTTCAGATGCAAATGTTTGAAACCTGTTAAGAGTTGTTTGAACGACCCTTAAGGAACCTTAGGGGTCACATGTTTTGCACGAGAGTTTTCATGGCAGTTTGGTATCACAGATGCCTTCTCGGCCTATGGATATGATGCAATAGGTGATATGCAAGGATGTAGGGATAGTGCCTGTTTATAAAATGTAGTTGAGTGAAGTTTGAGTGAAGTTTGAGTGAAGTTTGAGTGAAGTTTGAATGCAGTTTTTGAGTGAAGTTTGAGTGAAGTTTGAATGAAGTTTGAATGCCCTTTTGCAGTTTGAGTGAAGTTTGGATGTAGTTTGAATGTATTTTTGCAATTTCAGTGCAGTTTGATTGCAGTTTGATTGCGGTTTGAGTGCTGTTTCAATGCAATTTGCATGCAGTTGGGCAGTTCGCATGCAGTTTTGGATGATGTAACGCTTTTTTTTGCACCGTTAGTGCAATTTCAACATAGGTTTGCAGCTTTGTGTGGAGTTTTGAGTGCATTTGCTTGGCGCATTGAATGAATTCTTGCTGTGGTTGATGTAGTTTCGTGGAGTTCTCAGTGGCAGAGCTTCATTTTGGGCTCATATTCCGCCAGCCAAAAAAAAGGGGTAAAACAACTTGAAACCTGTGATAAACAAACTGAAAATGTCATGCCCGGATTCTTATTTGCCGACTTGTGTAGCAGTTTGGGCACATGTTCCAGTGCTTTTGCGACGCGTTTTTTCGGCAACGCTGATGCAAAAGTGGGATTGGATTCTTGTTATAAGCCATGTGCGTTGGTATAGTCTTGCTGGAACGCCCTCGCGCAAGACACGAGCACTCTCAATGATGGTCACAGCATGCACAGCAAACACTATTGCAGCATGTTTTCAGACCTTTTCCATGCCCAAAATCTCACAATCTCACGCGCTGTAACATCGGACAGCGGCGCCGAAAGGTGCGCGCCGAAAGGTGCTAGGGCCAACACGCGCCGAAAGGTGCGCGGCGAAAGGTGCGGAGCCAGCGCTCAGGGCCAGAGGGGCCGGAGAGCCCCCCTGTTCTCACTGAGCTTGTTTGAAACGGGCTGTAGCTTTAACCTGAGCGGACTGATTTCTGAAGAGGGGCAAGTAGTCAGCTTGCTTAACAGGCTGCTTTTGAAGGCCATTTTACTGCCTGTGTAGCTTTGACGCGCAGTGGTCTTGAAAAGGGCAACAAGTCTTTAGTGCCTGTGAACTGTGTTGTTTTGGACACCTTGCGCTTAGAGGGCTGATTCCTTAAAAGGGGCAACTGATTGCTTGCGCACCTGATGTTTAGCAGGTTGAGTTTTTGAAGGGGTCATTTGATTGCCCGTGTAGCTTTAGACACCTGACATCAAAGTTGTATCAAGTATGATTGGAAAGGGCAACTAGTTTTTAGTGCCTGTGTAGCTTTGGACACCTAGGACTGATTCCAACTAGTCAGCTGATTGCTTGCACGCCTCAACATGAACACGACCGTTGCCTCCGAGCCGACAGACATCAAAATGCCATCGGTATGCCCATTGGGTAACAGTCGAAAGAGACTCAACGCAGGGTTTGGGCGAAAGCCGGGTTTGGGGGGGGGGGGGGGCAAACGGGTCATTTTATCATAAGAGGGGCAACTAGTCAGCTGATTGCTTGCACACTTGATGCTTAGCGGGCTGAGGTTTTTTTTACAGGTGTCATTTTAGGGTTGTGGTCGTATCGAACATCGCGTTTCACTACTTGAGTTTAGGATGACACATCGTATCTTTCAGCCTAGCTTCGGGGACCATCAGCGCCCTTTGACCTCGATTTGGAAGACGCACCTATCAGCACGCCTTTGACCCTTAAGATAGGCAACTAGTCAGCTGATTGTTTGCACGCCTGATGCTACGCGGACTCATTGCTTGAAAGGGGCAACTACAATTTGGGGAGCAGGAAGTCATAATAATAAACACAAAGGCTGGAAGCTAAGCCCACGCCTCCCTGATCACACTCGCCTTTCAGGGCACCGAAGGACCCGCAACTGACCCACTTTTGCACTGTCAAACTGGTTCTGCAGAAGATGAGTTGCAGAAACCACCAGAAACCAAATGCTGTTGCCCTTAACCATTCCAGGTTGGAGCCAGACACGGTAGGCCGGCTTGAAAACCACACACCGCAAAACAGGTGCCCTTATTTTCCCAAGTCCTTCTTCAAGAAGCTTTGAAGTCCCCAAGCTGGGCGCCTGTAGGCCGAGAGCCTTGACGTCGCGTGGCCGCAACCAGTCCAGCGTTTTGCAGTAGTTAGTCCAGCGCCTTGCAAGCAGGCGCAGCCGCCGTGCGCATGTGCAAGCGCGATACTGAGCTAGGCATCATCCACAGCGTTTGGGGTTTTCCTTTTCCCCCATGTTTTAATCTTGATTGAATCTTCGGATGCGTTGCCGTTTTCTGCTTCAAGCTTCTTAAGGGTCATGCCTTTGCGCCCGCCATGGAACCTGCCACTAATGCATCGTTTGCATTTTGCATACACTTTGTGCATGACCTTGTATGCATGTGCCTAGATGAGCACAATTTGCATGCCTTGCGCGCCGTCGCCTGGTGCATGCATAACAGCGTGCCAGACGACACGCCCCCCACATCCGTGGCACCCGCAGCAGTGCATTTCCCACCAGCCTGGGGTAGCACTTATTTCCTGACGCCTGCAGCCGCCGAAACCCTCTGGCCTTTCCTCACTGCCGGTGAGCGTGCATCTTTTCAGGCTGCCGAGTGGTGGGTGCATGCCGATTTAAGGTGGTACATCCACGGCATGGGCGCCATCCCAGACTTGCGTAACAACTCTTCAAGCGACGCATCCGAGCAAGACGCATTGCGCGCCAGCCGCCCTAGGCGAGCCGGCTGACGCATGCCTTGGCATCCTTGTGGGCATGCTTGCAGAACCATTGTACCTCCACATTGCCGCATGCTTCGCATCAGTACCTTGCAGGCCCAGTCCACGCACTGTGCATTTGATGGAGGCGACCGCTTGCAGGTGTATGGCATATTGAAGCCGTGGGGGCAGCGCCCACGGCCTCCAAATTTACAAGTGGCTAAGCCATGCGCCGTGAGCTCCGCGTGTGAGAAATAATCGAAATAGTCGAAACCTCCCTGCTTGGTGCTTTGGCATCGTGCATGACACACGCACTCAACATGCCTACTTTCTCAGATGCCCCTTTGCGTTCGCATCGTTTCCGGCATGCGCCCGCGTTTGGACGGCCCAAAACCAAGTACACAGCATCGATGTCCCTTGCGTGCTTTGCAAGTCGGGCCCTTCTTTACAATAGTGGTGGTTGCCTGCGCATCTGCGTACTAAGGTGGTGAGCCTGCATCAAGAGGCAGTGGCATGCACTTCGATCAGTGACCCACTCCCCCCCGCGCCATTGATGCCCTGCCAGCCTCGTGCGCTTTGCTTGCAGTTTTTCAGCTACAGCCTCAGTCTTGCCACACTGCGCCGCAGTCGCACTGCATGGCAACATTCAGGAAGGGCTGATGCACCGCAAATGCATCCCAAACATGCCATGCAAATGCCCACTCACTGCACCGCAGATGCTTTGATGGCATGCCTTATGCTCAGAGCTTCACGAACTTGAGCCCGGCATTTCCAACTCGCCGCGCGCGGGCCTCAATTGCAGCAGGCGTATTGCGTGTTTTTTCGTACAGTGCGCCGCAGATGCGTCCCAAACATGCCATGCAAATGCCCACTCACTGCGCTGCAGATGCTTTGATGGCATGCCGTATGCTCAGTGCTTCACGATACTCGAGCCTGGCATTTCCGACTCGCCGCGTGCGGGCCTCAATCTCACTTAATGCACCGCAGATGCACTTTGACAAAGTCGAACACGCATTGGTGACCGTGAAGTCAGAGGTTTCATACCTTGAACCTGTGACCCGCCGCGTGCGGGCCTCAACGCCACTCGGTGCACCGCAGCTGCACCGGGCCGGCCCAACACATTTTGTTAGCCCGGAGGTCGGATCCCGAGCCCGCTCACCATCCGAAATGAGGAGGCAGGACACGCTTTGTCAGCCTCAACTGCGTTCGGGCCGGTGTGCCTGACTCGCATGCACAATGTGCGCATCACATACAGGTACCGCATTCGGGTGTCCCCCACCAGGTGGTCGGGACCTCAACAGCCTTCGTACCCATGGTTTCGCATGACCATAACGCATTTGCACCGACCTGCTTCCGCTGCTGTCATCACAGCCTATCTATTGCCATCCATCTCTTTCGATCGGTGCAGCACTCTCCATGGAACGCCAAGAAATCCTGAAGGCGATGCGTGCCACTATCGCACGGAGTTACATGGACACTCGTCCTGGAGGACCTAGTCCTCGTGTTGCTGAGCATACGCTTCTACATTCGCATCGTGGCATTCTGCATGGTTTTTACGGCATTGATCGCACTGGCCGCATATCTTCAGACCCTGCCCTCCGTTTTTCAGACAGGTGACTTCGTGCGTGCCGCATTGCTTAGAGTTAATCAGCATGCAGCACACCTGCACAGTATTTGGAGCCGCTAACGCATGCCTGACTTGAAAAAGAATGCTCTTTTTTGCATGCACTCCCATTCAGCCAGCCACGCCCATTCACTGTGCGTGCGTGACGCCGAGGTGGCATTGGCAACATGCCCCTCCCTCAGCTGCGTATGCCTCCGCATGCCCACAGTTCCTCTTGAGCTTCAAAAACTGGTCACTCCCCGTCCGTCTTTGCAATGTCACTGGTCAGTGATGCCAATGCTGGCTTCGCTTTTGAAGACGCCGACACTCCCGCACCGCAGCCGTGGCCCCAGTGCCATCGCATTGATGCATCACCCTCCCGCAACGCACAGGACGGCTTCGCATCCCTCCTCAATGAGTGGCTACGTCGCATGGATCGCACTGATCGTTTGGCACGCATGAACCGCATGGGACATCTAGGCAACTTCTTGCTCGACATCCTTAGTGTTCTCGGGGTGCATGGCATGACTTTTTGCATCGCACGCATGCACTCGCTCATTGCTTACTTCATCGACTACTTGCGCGCTGATCCACAGATCAACGTGGATGGCATGCTGGAGAACCGCAAACGGAGCCTGGCAGGCTTCCGCATGGCAGGGAAATACCTGGCTATCCTCCAGCCCTTCTCCGCATTGCTTGCCAATCCCAAATTCCGCTCTGAGCACAGCATGCATGCACACATGCAGCCCAGCTTGGACTTGCTGCGTGAGTGGGAATCACGCCTCGGCATGGAGGACGTCGCATTGGTCATCCGGTCTTGCATAGCATTGCTTGAGAGCATCAAGACATACGTTAGCGTGCTTCCTCAGCCACGCAGCGCACAGTTCCTGCACTGGACGGATAGGCATCACGCCGACGAGTGGACGCACTGCATGCCCAGGGAAAAAATTGGAACTCGTATTCCGACATCGGCATGCACGCCGCAGTCCTGGATTCCTTGAAGCTGAATTGCACCAGGTACGATGCCTTATGCATCGACTGCCAAGGAGGCTCTGGCATCCAGCGCGCCGTGCTTTTCGCTGTTTGTTTGTCTCTCATTGCCAGGAGGACATGCGCACAGCCCTATTCGGCCTTGACCTTACTGTGCAGCCACACTTTCTCCATGCATTGCCGCTCCTTGTTTTTCCTTCGTGCATGCCGTGGTTGTTTCGAAACCCTTCATAAACTAGGCCGCCACCCCCTGTACTGTCCTCGCGTGTATGCCATGGCGCATTCGAGAACATTGGGGTTCCGCTTGGTCTGCCAAGAGAGACCGTGAGACAGACGAGACCTTGTGCACCAACAATGACTCAGCATCCGCAGACCTTTCGGCGATGCAGCCAACAGCCAAGCCGAAACCTGCACGAGCACCTAGGCTGGTGCCCGCACATTGCATTGCCAGCCTGCATTCGCCCTTGCATGCAACAACAAGCAGCGCGCCCGCTGCTGACGCATTTACACCGCACTCCTCTCAGCCCCCCCTACATTGGATGCCATGACACAAACAAGCGCTGGTGACAGGAACGCATGCTAGGAAACATACCTTGCACTCCAGTCAGCCTGAGGCCCTACAGCGGCGGAGACCAACTTCGCCCCACTCGCCAGCCCGGCATCGCCGGCCTGCAACTCAGAGCCTCAGGAACTGAAATTCATTTGCATGCACTCTTTCTGTCCCAGCATCAGTTGCTTTGTTCGATTCATCAGCTTTTTGTTGCGCAAGCCACCACTGCTCACCGTGCCCATTCCCCGGTCATGGCAGATTTGGAGGCATCAAGTGACACAGCAAGCGCGCTGCGCGCCTTGCTAACCAATGCCCGAGTGCCGGATATGCTCGCCGAACATATCCTTGGCCTCGGATTTGAAGATATCGCCGATTTTGCATACGCATATTCGGACGCATCCGACCTGAGCACACTCCTTGACGAGGTGCCTGCTGAGATTTGGACCGCGCTGGCAGTAACGGATCACGCACACTCCATTCATCGATGGAAGCGCATGCATCGCCAGCCATCGCATGGAGCACCTGCCCCCGAAATTGACTCCAGACATCGTGCAGGACCTGGTAGACAAGTTCCAAAAGAACTACCCAGGAGACATCCGCCCTGACAGCATGCCAAGCATCCGATTACTCAGCATGGTCTATGAAATGACCAAATCAAAGCATTTCAAGTGGATCCCATAGCAATTGCGGCTCACAGCGCGCCAGTACCAAGAAGCCGTGGAAGCACGCTCCCACAAAGCCGCACGCACCGAAACACAGCTGCTGGCGCACGCTTTTTTCGATGACACCCCGAAATAAACGTGGAAGGCAGAGCACTGACCGCAAGCTGGCTGCGTCGCATTCAGCAAGTGTTCCGCAACGCTCTTGCACTCTGCCAAGCAGTGCATCTTGCCAAAGCACTGGACCAGCAAATCGCCAACATGTGCCTGTCTCAGCCGGATCCGGCACTTTCGCTTCGCACGGTCACGACCTCGGAACTCTTGCATGCCGACCGCCAGATCTGGGGCACGATCATCCGCCTAACGCAGCGCAAATGGTCGATGGATGATGCCTTCCATGAACTCACGCATGGCCGCATGGAGATACACTCACTGCTCATGCTGCGCCCCAAGACCGCCAAACCACCTCTGGCGTCGCAACCCGCCAAGCGACCGCATAAAGCAGCACGACCATCCAAAAGACCAGCCCCTAGGCAGCGCAAAGCCGAGCCGCCCCGGAAAAAGGGGAAAGGTAAGGGCAAAGTAAAGGCAAAGCCCGCGACAACTGGGCGGCGTCGCATCAAGGCAAACCAATGCCGCAGATTCCAGAACGGATCGTGCAAGTCAGATAAAACTGCCAGTTTGCGCATGTCTGCGCAGTAAAAGGCTGCCAGCAGGCGCGCGGAGCCTCGCAGCATCCAGCCAATCGCACATGAAACAGTCCGGGGGACGTTCCGGCTGCCCCTCCGGACAATGCGCTCACACTGCCGGCAACACTTTGCACTGCCCACCCTGACCGCATCACACGCTTGCCTGCAACGCCTGCGCTTTCGCCCGCAAGAGAGGCGCTCCCACCCTTGCCAGCTGCCTCGACGTACGGCTCCCAAACAAAGCAAGCAGCGTCCGACTCCGCATTCCTGCCTTGCACCGCGCAACCAGCAGAGGCGCAGACGCACCCACTCACAAAGGGAGGCCTCTTTTTGGATGTCTTCGCAGGCATACACGCACCGATCTCAGCAGCCGCCGACAGACAGGGCCTTGCACGTTTTGAGGCCTTCGATCTCGATGCCAACGCAGAGCATAACATCCTTGACGACGCATGGTACGAACTGCTGATGCGCATCTGCTGGTCAGGCATCGTCAGCATGTTAACCCTAGCTTCGCCATGCAAGGAGTACAGTAGACTTAAACTCCGCCCCGGCGGTCCTAAAGCATTACGCACTCCTGCATGCATGCAGGGCGTGCCTAACTTGTCTCCCGATGAAAAATTACGGGTAGCACAAAGCCGAGAAACCCACAGAAGAAGTAGAGAACTCTTTAACGCAGTAGCCACACTGTGCGGAGTGGCGGTCTTGGAACAGCCACCCTCCAGCATGGCGTGGCTCGAGCCAGAAAATTTTCAGTGCCTCCAAACTTTCCACGGGCACTTGGCATGGGTGGACGCATGCCAGCACGACATGCCGATAGCAAAATCATGGTGCTTCGCGTGCAACATAACAACCCATGCATCCAGCATGTGGCAGCCCGTTGCAATCACCAGACCAAGCACCCTAGCATCGCAGGAGTGCGCAACAGTTCAGGCCAATTTCTTAGCACCTTGACAGCAGAATACTCAGCAAGCCTGGCCGCAAGCCTGACGCATTGCGCATTCAAAGTCAGACGCGACCGCTGGTACGCGAGCTTCCGAAACCGTCCATTCTTGCCCTTCACCCTAGCAGACTCAAGGTCTGTGACGGAGCGGGCATGCGCTCCACGGCAGATCACTCAGTGCCCCAGCCCAGCCATCCACTTGGGACAGTGGCGCAAGCTTGGCTGCAATGGGCAGAGGCACGCAACTTAATCCCCAAAATTCTTGCTCACGTGGGGTCCGGCAACCCTGAGCCTCCACTATCAGTCCAGGAATCAGAAGAATCGCCTTTGGGGCCGTGAACACTCCAGCCCCGGCCAGCATAGCTCCCGACGATGGCCAACCACACCGGCTGTCACTGCTGCATGCGCTGGCCACTGCGTCCGATGATCCAGACATCAAACTCCTTCCCCTGCTCTCAGAGGGAGTGCCCACACGGGCCCTTTCCGAATTGCCGCGCAGCATGCAGTGGCCGCCCAAAGAGCACGCAGACTTGCCTAGCGAGCTCGCAGAATGCGTGGGAAACTGGAAGCCCGCCGAAGCAGAGCCCGAGACAGTGTCTGCTCTATCTGCTTCAAGCTTCTTAAGGGTCACGCCTTGAGGGTCTATCCCTCTTTTTTGCGCCCACCCGCCCACCCTTGCATATCTGAGGTGGAAGCTTCCGGCACAAGGCTCGCAAGCCTTGATTAGCCTCTGCATCCAGTCACATGATGCGACAACACGCGTGCCCTCATTGCATCTGGCACTGATCAGGACAGGACACAGCCTGGCATCCTGCATCGGCCCGATAACTCGGACTTCGCCGTACGCATTAGACCTCTAATCGGTCAGATGATTGAGGACGCTTGCCTCATCATCACACACAAGCTGCACGCGTTGCATCTTGATGCATCTCAATGTCACCCTTTTGCATTTCACACCCCAAGGGTACCACACCCTGTGAACAAGTTGAACACGCGCTGTTAACTTGGGGGCGTTTGAGCAGGCTCCACATGGGGGTGCAGGCACAGGGAAAGGACACGCATTGTCTTTCCCCCTGCACCTCCGAGCCTTGACTTCCAAGCAACGCCTCATAAAGAAAAAGAGCGGAGCGCACCTTTTGTCGATCGTACTCTTTTGTCTTTTGATGCATGTTCCTTTACGGCTTGAAGCAGTGATCAAGATTCTAACATTGTGTCTTGGGCGCCACGGCCTGCCAGCCGACACAGCCATGCTAGCCATAGCTCGCCCAACCAGAGGCTGCTCAATAGCTAAGCATCAATGTGCCGCAGCCTTGAGCACCACGCCGGCGGGCGCAGCCGCCGCTTGTGTGTGAACGTAATAACGAGCTTGCTGTTACCCGCGGCTCTTAGGTAATAATGATAGATAACTGAATAATATAACTAATAATGATAGGTAACTGAATAATGACTAAGCGCCTGTGTGCTGCAGCTCCCGGGCATTGTGCCCTGCCAGCAAGGTCACCGCCGTGCGCTCGCAGCAACGAGCTCAGCGCCAACACTTCAGGCCGCAGTGTTTGGCGCCGCCACGCAGCGATGGCATTGGAAAAAAAGGAGCGCGAGAGAAGCACAGGGGTCAGAAACAGGGAGTGAGCTGGTTGCCAACAACAAACAAAAGGATCAGAAACAGGGACGCAAAGGAGACAGAAAAGAAAGAAGTTTGAGCTGTTTGCCAACACAAAGTCGTTCCTATAGTTGTATACTGTTTTGAAACTTCCGCCTCCCGGCTTCGCCGGCTTTCCTGGTAACAGGCTCCGCTTGGGATGCAGAAGACATGAGTTGAACACGCTTGTTGATTCATCTGCGTCCCAGAGCCTGCACCTCTGAACAACGCATAGAAAAGAAGCTGCGCGCTTGTCCATCACATGGCTTGTTTATTTCCGACACGTCCTTGATAGGTTTGAAACAGTGAACAGGTTTCTAAACGCTGCGTGTTGCCTCTTCTTCGGCAGAAGGTTGTCGGCGCACGTCCACATGGTGCTTGGTCTTTGCGTAGGCTTTGTGGACCAGGGAGGTATGCTTTTTCCTTTTTTGGTGTGGCTCCTGAGCGTGGAACGGCGGGCTTTGCTTCAACAGTTCCGAGCAAGATGGTCATTGTGCATGAGCCACATGAAAAGCTTAAGCCACTGGGTGCAAAACTTAAAGTACGTGCTTTCGACCTCCGGTCAAGCTGAAGAAAGACGTGGGACGACCGCTCCACTTCGCGTTTTGCCAAAGTTTGCAGTGCGGCGCACTTTGCCTTGGCTCACGCGTTGCAAGTTCATGTTGCTGTTCCACGCAGGATGCACGATTTCTGGCCAACAGTTTTCCCTCGGTTGTCGGTGTTTTGCGTTTCCTGCCAGGCCGTTGCTTCTTGCTTGTGGGTGCGTGTTGAAATTGCGTTTTGCGCCCGTATTTTCATTTGCTTCGTTTGCCAAAATGGCGGACCTGCGTGGTCAAGCTGAGACCGCATGGTTAGCACAACTTTTTTGGCCAGCGGGGGGTGCTCATCCTTCCGTTTGTGAGAGCGCCCTTGCCAAGGCAAGCACCACCGCGCACCGCCAAACCGAAGTGAGGCGCTCGAACAACCCAAACATAACAAGGCGCGTGCTGTGGTCAAGGACTTTGACACAACATAGGTGGCAATAATGTGTGTTTTTTAGAGCCCTCTTGACTTGGCAGGGCTGCGCTTGATTTACACATGCTTTTGGATTGCTATATCAGTTTGATGTGCGTTTTGATGTTTGCAACCGGTCCGACAACAGACGGTCTCTTGCATTGCGCGCCGTCAGTGGCAGTCTGGCCCGCTTGCAGCGAAAACGCGTTTGAAGGTTGAAAGCCAAGCGTAGCAAGCAGATCAGATTTGTTTCACACTCATGCATGTCGAACAAATCACCTGATGCTGCCGCGTCGCAGTTTCGCAGAAATTGTAGGTTTTGCACAACAAATTGATATGTGGGGAAATGCAACCACAGATTGGCTTCACTACGCAGCCAATGCTGCGATGGTAGCTTCAGGTTCAGCTTGCGCAGAACTGCCGTGCAGGTTCTGTCAGAACAATTTGCGCAAAACAAACACAAAGTCAAAGAATTGTGAAGTGGAGGCAACGGGAATTCCCTTCCTGGACGCTGAACATTCGGAAGATATGATGGGCGACACTTCTTCGGCCAGCCGCCAATCAGCCAATCAGCGAAGTTGCGCGATTGGACTTGTAAAGTTGGGACTGCTGGCAACGGGATCATGCGTGAGAATCATGATGCATCATTTGCAACACCTGGAACAACAAATGGGTTGATGATTTTTTTGTAACCCACATCGCGCTAGCTGAACAAACACCATACAAAACTGGTTGGTTTTGACCGTTGGGTGAGGCTCTAGCAATCAGCCAGTTTCATGCTTCTGCACTCGGCGACCGGCTCCCAGCTTGTGCAGAAGGAGCCATGCGTTCAACAGGTGAGCCTCATAGGCCCTCCACAAGCCAACCTTGAGGCGTGCCAACACGGAGCGCATGTCGATGGTACAGAGCTCACGGCGCATGTCGTGCAACGAAAATGTGCAAGGCCCTTGTGGTTTCTTGTTTTTCCTGATTCGGGCGAAAGGGCTCCCAGCCTGCCAATTCAGACAGCCGACAAGCGACACAAACATCCCTCAAGTCGCTGCGGTGGGCCATCCTGGCAACGTGGAAGCCATGCTGCGACAGCAACCTGTCTGGAAGTCACACTTGATCTTTTAGAGTCGTTCGGGAAGACTGACATCACCAGTTTGCCCATTGATTGATTGGGAACTTTGTGAAGCAAGCAAGGGATCGCTGAAGGCACTGCTACTTGGAGGATTTCCACAACGAAGTACACCCTGCAGCTGTTTGTTGGATGCTTGTTTGTTTCGCAGAATTTCCAGTCCCCTCTTCTCCACATGCTGTTTGCGTGCCACCCGAGGTAAGCTCTGCGGCAAGGTGGGATGGAAGGTGTCAATCTCACCGTGCTCCCTGGAACCTCCAGGGTCGGTCTGGCTTTTTTTTGCGGGCCCTGAAGTGATCAGGAAAGACTGAATACTGTAAGTTCGGTGCACAGGCCACAAGTACGGACTCCACGAAGCTTGGTTTGTCGCTAAAAATCAGAAGACTTCCAGGCTGTCATTGTTTCTTTAGGTTTGTTCTAAAGATGGTGGTTATAGTTGCAGGGTCGCATTCTCGAGTCAAACGTGCTTTGCCTGGTGGAGGCTTGTGAAATCTGCTAGTTTAGAACAGAGTGGTTGGAACTAGGTAACTTGGGTTAGTTCCCATTTCTGGGATACCACGAAACCCTGCCTTAAGTTGGGGAAGGTCTGATGGATCACAGAAGTGGCCAATTCTCACAACCTTACTAGGTGTTTTCTTGTTGTTTGTATTTTTCCTGAGTGATGCAGCATCCCATCAAAGCATTCGGAGTTATACATTGGCTTATGGTATCCCGGGCTCTGGTGACAGAAGTTGAGCTGCCAGCATTTGGCATGCTTGAAATGTGAGACTTGAGGCCGACCCTTTCCAATCCTCGTTGCCTATGCATTGGGACTTCTCTCGCAGGATGGGAAACCAACTTCCAGTCAAGCCGGGGGCCCGGATGGAGAGAGGGGGCAGATGGCGCGGCCTTTTGCGCGGATGTGAAAGATGTGTCTTGGGGCTGTATCCATGTCAGGGGATGAGATGCGGAGCGAAATCCGGTGTGTAAAGTTGATGCTATGCCGGCACTGCGCAAAGCCAAACAGACAGCTGTGAAAATCACCTGCCAGTTTGATCATTGCATTGGCTACATTTTCTGTGTGCACGCTCAGCACCGACCATCAAGTGGTTCCCTAGGTCATTGATTAGAGCATGGGTTTACTGCAGGCAGCAGATGGCATACCAGTGGGCTGTTTGTGTTACATGACTTGAGGAGTCCAAAAGTTGCTTGAACCGAGGATTATCGTTTGACATTTGACAGCATCAAAAGAGTGCTCAGGTGATGCAAGGCATGCAGACAAGTTTGGTTCACATTTTGTACCCACGCATGATTCTGACAGCTCAGCTTGCCTCGCGATTTTGCAGCCGCCGGCTTCTGAGAGCGCGGGCTCCCTTGCTGGATGGATCTTTGGGCATTCTCTTTCGGGAGGCGTGCAGAAATATGTGACTTCTTGGAGACAGGACATGAGAACATCATGGTCAGGCTCAGAACTGAGATGTGTGCCATGTACCCACAAGTAGACAAGCAGCTCATGTTCCTGCCCTTTGCGTGCCCATTTCATTGGCCATGGCTGCTGCAGCTGTTGCGCAGCCAGAAGGTGCTTCTGGTACCTGGGTAGAAAGCTGCGGGAAAAATACAAAATTCCTCGAAAGTTTGCGACGGTGTTTTGGGGAGGCGGGAGGCATGTGGGTTCAACAAAGGCGTCTCCCAAACAAGACATGGGACGGCCTGCATTGTGCTTCGCATGGAGCACGAGTCAGGGATCTTCCATGCAACGGGTGGCCCAAGGAGCCGGTTACATCAACCCGATCAGGATCCCATTCAAGGAATGCCCCGTATCTTTCTTTTCGAGTTAAGCTGTCGTATGATCTGAGGATACGCCGCCTTGCCTCAGCGCCCTGCAGAGGACAGCTGAAAGCAGCTTGCTTCAGAGAATTGACTGGCTGCAGCGAGTTTTTACTGGGTCTTTAGGAGATGGTTGAGTAGCAGCACAACGCGTGAACAGGTTGTGTCAGGCGCAAACTGAATCCATGAAGTTTTTTTGCTTGCTTCATGCCCTCGTTTGTCAGACAGGACTGGGTCTGCCACGTGGCGTCCAAGATGGCTCTGCTTCAGCTTGCGCACAGTGCGGGGAGGAGTCGTTGGCAGCTTCAGCAGTCACCAAGCACGCTGGCCGGGTCTTTGGCTCCATGTGTGTGGCCAACTTGGCGTTGCGGACCGGCATGCTCATGTATGCCTTGGTAGCTCGGCGTAAAAAAAACCTCTTGTGTCATGTGCCATATCGCATGAAGGGCTGCCTTATTTCACCCAGGACGGCATTGTCCCGCCGGACCAGCAGGTCAGGTTGAATGACGCGCTGGCCTCCATCCCCATGCCCGAACTCTATTCCATCAACCAGTTGCAGCTTGAGCGTGGCATTGAGGACCAGATGAAGGAGGATGCTAGTCACAAACGCGTTCGCGCTCAGGCGGACAGTTCATTGGAGCCCGTGGACGTTGCCGCCAAGCGCTTCCTGACAGGTCTGCTGAGCTACCGCCCGCCATGTGGCACAGACCCGTGGCAAGCGGCTGTGCGGAAAGGCGTGCCAACCACCCTGCCCCGCAAATCGTTTTGGCTCGCGGTGCGGCAGAGCCTGCTGACCAGGAAGCGCAAGCATGCTGAGGCGAGGCGTGCTAAAACTTGGCCAATGTCAAGGTCGGGTTCCAAGAATTGCTCAGGGGGCAAACCAGAAGAGTTTAAGGCTGCGCGTGCGTTCAAGACTCAATGCAAGTGTGCCGCCGCAGGTGCTGGAGGGCTTCCAGGACACAGCTGGCTGGAAGGCGATTCTTATGCGGATTCAGGAGAAGCGAGCTGGCGAGTGGACTGGCGACGGCAAGAACCTGCTGCTACGATACTCTTTGCCGGGGGACGAGTGGTTGCATTCCTTGGACGTCGGCCCGGAGGCCTTGCAGGCGTATCTTGATGTCCCGCGGGTGGCACCGGCTGAGTTCTTCTGAGGGGCGCTGACGCTAGGTCGGGGACCTGCATCGCGCAGGCCGTGAGTTATGATTGTCCACCTGGTCCTTTTGGGTTTCTGTCCACCAAAGTTGAATTGCCCCAACATCCGCTTGTTTACAATTAAAATAACACTCACTTCTACTTGCAGAAAGTCGAGGCTGGCTTTAGTGATGCGCTGCCCGAACGCTTGCTACGTCCTCCCAGACAGAAAAGACATGTTGGCCCATTGTTTCCGCCGAGTTTGCAGCATTCGCAGCGGGGGCATGAGTGTAGGCTGTGTGGTCTGCCCCAGGTGTTAGCGAAGCTGAAACTACTGCGCTTGATGCTGTGCCTCATGGTCGCAGTCGGCCAGGTGGGAGATCGGTTGCTGAATTCAAAAAACGTTGTGATTGGTTGTCCGCTTGATTTTGTTTTTGGCGCTGGCTTTGAGTTGAACCATTTATATACAAAAGAAACATGTCTTTAGCTGCACATGAAAATCTAGCCGGCCCCAAAAGCTAAGCTTCTTGGCTCGAACGCATTTGTTTGTTTCAGAACACTTGCGGGCTGACACGCAGCGTGTTTTTTTTTGGACGGGCGATGGGACGGCTTTTGGGCTATGGAAACATGATGCAGATTGCGTTCTGCAGCGCGCGCGTGCCAGCGCCCCTCACCTAATCGGATGCGTCTCCCGACCCTCACCCAAAAATTGCAATTCCGGTCCCGTCACCAGAACAAGCGGGTGTTGGGGCAATTCAACTTTGGTGGACAGAAACCCAAAAGGACCAGGTGGACAATCATAACTCACGGCCTGCGCGATGCAGGTCCCCGACCTAGCGTCAGCGCCCCTCAGAAGAACTCAGCCAGTGCCACCTGCGGGACATCAAGATACGCCTGCAAATCCTCCGTGCAGACGTCCAAGAAACGCAACCACTCGTCCCCCGGCGAAGAGTGTCGTAGCAGCAGGTTCTTGCCGTCGCCAGTCCACTCGCCAGCTCGCTTCTCCTGAGTCCGCATAAGAATCGCCTTCCGCGTTGCGCTCAAGCGCAGCCTTTAACTCTTCTGGGGACCCGACCTTGACATTGGCCAAGTTTTAGCACGCCTCGCCTCAGCGATTTCCGCACAGCCGCAGCAGTCCGGAAGCGCTTGGCGGCAACGTCCACGGGCTCCAATGAACTGTCCACCTGAACGCGACTAGCATCCTCCTTCATCTGGTCCTCAATGCCACGCTCAAGCTGCAACTGACTGATGGAATAGAGTTCGAGCATGGGGATGGACGGCGGGACAACGCTGTCCTGGGTGAAATAAGGCAGCCCTCCATGCGATATGGCGCATGACACAAAAAGTTTTTTGCGCGAGCTACCAAGGCACGCCGGTCCGCAACGCCAAGTTGGCCACGCACATGGAGCCAAAGACCCGGCCAGCGTGCTTGGTGACTGCTGAAGCTGCCAACGACTCCTCCCCGCACTGTGCGCCAGCTGCAGCAGAGCCATCTTGGACGCCAGCCAGCACACAGCCAGCTGCCCCCGAAAAAGCGACCTCGTCAAGGCCGCGCTGCGGCGTCACCTCCTCTGGCTTGGGCTTGCGCATGCGTAGCCTGGCCGCACGCTTTGGGGCTGCAGCTGCTGTGGCCCCGGCTTCTGCTGCGTCTGCCCCTGCCTCAGTCTCCTGCTGGCTGGTGCGTGCAGGGGACTGCTGCAAGCGAAGGATCCAAGTGAGCGTCCCAACAACCAGCTCCTGGGCCGCCTTGCGCGGGACCATCTTCTCCTCAAACTTCGTTGATCTGACCTGAGAGCTGTCCAGTGTGAGCACGACAAAGCGCAGTCGTCCGCAGGAATCAGAGGATCCAAGCTCGTTCATGTACGCATTGCGCTGGGCAAAGACAAGGCGCCAAACATGTGGAGCAAGGCATGTGTCGTCCTGGCCGCGCACAGTCAGGGGCGAGTCAACGCAGAGAAATGCGCACACACGAGCGCGTTTGCGCAATGCCTTTTGTGTGTGTGTGCGCGCCTGTGGTGTGTGTGTGTGTGTGTGTGCGTGCGCGTGTGGATTTGCTCTGAGCTTGAAACTCCAACTGCCTTTTGTGTGGTTTCTCTCTCTTGTGTTTGGGATCACTCCACGCGACGACTCATGCAAGCGCGCACGTGTGTATTGGTTTGTGGGTGTGGGGGTGTGGGCGTAGGCGTGGGCGTGTGTGTGTGTGTGCCCGTGCGTGTTACGCATGTGCATATGCATATATATATATATACATACATATATATATACATATACAGATGTGTGTGTGATGTCAGGCCTTAAACTGCACCAACGAGAACACTCGGAGGATCTTGGAGGAAGAGTCCTGCTTGGTGGCCTTGCCAAAGTTGGGGTCGCCATCCAGGAGCTCGATGCAGTCGCCCTCCTGAAGGTAATTCGGGCGCTTGCGATTGACGAACTTCTTGAGCTCGCTCTGCAAGAGCTGCAACTGCCCCCCAGTCTTGCGAAGTTTTGCCATGATGCCGGACACTGTGAGATTCCCCTGGCTCCTTACTTGTCGACTCGGCTACAAAAACAACTGGCGCTGCACTCCGTGCAGCCACAGCTTCTTGGCCGGGCTTGCTCATGGTGTGCGTGTGTGTGAGCGTGCTGCTTACTGCGAGCGCGTGAACATTCAACGCACGCATGTAGCCCCTGCTGTGGCAGCCAGGGCACAAGACCACAGCAGCGCGCGGAAATTCACCCGATAACTCCGCAAGCCAGCTCTGCACCAAGGCCTTCAAATTGTCCTTCCCGGCTGCTGAAGAAGCGATGGCAACCAACGGCAACTTGGAGCCCGCCTGGTTCCAGCTGCTTTCACATTCCATCCTTGGCTGCCATGACCGCAACTATTGCTTCGAGGAAAGACGCAAATCTATACTCGCAAGGAGACAATGAGACAAGGCAATGCTCTAGACAAGCAACATTGCCCGTGCTGTCAGCTTCCCGTCGGACCCCATGACGTGGTATAGGCACTGCCCTTGAACGCAAGAATGGACCAAGTGACCATCTTTGGGCAAGCCATAGCCCACAGCGAGGCGCTCGCACGCTGAGGCCATCTCAATGGGCGACACTGCGCGCAAAGAGGTCTCTCGTTGGCTAGACAAGGCTTCCTTGCACTTGTCAGCCAACAGGCTGGTGTAGAAGGCATCTGCAGGTCGTACACCTTGCAGGCCCAAGCTGCAAAGAACGCCTCTTGGCGGTCTGCAGAGCAAGTGCGCAAAAACTCCCGGCATGCCTCGACTCCCCCAGTAACTTCTGGCAAGAGCTTTTGCGCAAGTGCTTGCAAGCGATCGCGCCCAGGGCAGGGTCAGTTGAAGACCCCACACGCTGCCTCATGCGGGCCCACTCAGCTTCTCCCTCTTTCTCCAGCCTGGCAAAGACTGAGCCCAGCTAGCTTGACCCTTCATCAGGCGGAAGGTGTTCGGAGACCCTGGGAGGTGTGGCTTCCTGCCGCGCCGCGGAGAGTTCATGACGGCACAGGGCTGGCAGGCTCCTCTAATATCAAGAAAAAGGCTGGGCTGCGGAAGACACATGCATGGCTTGCTGTTGTTGCGTGTCAAGATGCGCAGCAACGCATCCCTGGCACCATGTCCAAACCCTGGAACCGCACACTCAATCCAGCAAGGGCCTTGCTTTCATATTCTGGAATTTGTATTTGCCACTGAGAATCACAGGCTGCCTTCAAGGTACATGGCATAAATGCTGCATCATTCCCTGCCGGCAAAGCATTCGCGAGCCTTTCACCTGCGCTCCGGAAAGCCGCCAAGGCTGCGGCGCCTCCGTGGAAGTCGGCACCAGCCCCTGCACACGCACGAGCCTGCACCTCTCGAAGCCATCTTTCGACGCTGACCAAGTACACTGTTTCCTCGCTTCCCTGAGGCCAAGCCAGGTTTCTTGACATCCTTTAAACGTGTTGCGCCAGAACCGCTCGACTCCGACGGTCCCAAGGGAGATATTATAGCCTTGGCTGACGCACCATCGTTTCGCCTCATGGGCAGCCATCAGGCCGCGCACAATCAGCGGCTTTTGCTGCAGCTGCACTGCTTTGGCAAAACTGTGGCCACCAGCAACTTTTGAGGAGTCCCCCACACGAGTGGGCGTGACCTGGCTGCCCTTCAAGCCCCCCGGCCTTTTGCGAACACGCGTGAGGTACTGAAACTGCACCCTTTCAAACTTGAGGCTACCTGCAGCGGTCATCCCTTCAAAGAGCCGATGCGCAGCAAAGCCGTGTAGAAGACCCAACTCTTTGCAAATATTTTCGGGCGTCAAGGGCCCGCGTGGACCGCTTTGGCCGCCTCAGCAAAAATCACAGCCTTGGCGCACTGTGGCAACATGATGCCAGAGTCCGGATGGTTCCATTCAAAAGCCACGCTGCGGAGGAGAATGGCGTGCATTGCTGGGAATGACGGAGCCGTGGAAGTATGAACGCAAAATGTCTGGGAGATTCGCGGCCTCTTGCAAGTGGTTGCTACTGCAGACAGCCAGCCGAGGCAGTGCGTCATGGGCGCGCTCTGCCCGAACATGCTCAAGCTCTTGCTCCACACCGGTGACTTCCAGCTCGTAATTCCAAGACCGCAAGGGCTTCTGCAGGCATCTCAGAAGAAAGCGCTGCCAATAGATCTGAAATCCGCAGCCTCAACAAGCCGGAAATAGACATACAAGGGGTCTTCCCAACCAGAAACCAGCCATTTGTTTACTGCGGGAATGTATCAGAATTCCCCCATTGTTGGGGAATTCCTGCTGCTCCTCCGTGTGCCCTTCTGAAGCACTCCAGTGGGTCTTCTGAACCCTGGCAGGCAGCGCAAGTTCCAAGGCACAAGCAACGAGGTTGAAGCGGCGTCCAAGTCATCTTCCCACAGGACGTGACCCACTTCGTTGACCCAACCGCAACACCAGAGACGTGTGTAGGTGTCTTCTGAACAAGGGGGGGCTGTGCAGGAGCCCCATTTTCGTGCGGCTTGTTGCTTGGAAACCACAGCTGCCCTAGCTGTCTGGCCTAAGCGTGCACCGCCCTCAGCTTGCTTTTGCGGCGCGCTGGTTTCTTAACAGAAGCCTGCCCAGCGCGCCGCTGCTGGCCTGGCCGCGGCCCCGCTTCTGAAGCTGCTTGCCTAAGGACTGCCCATCAGCAACGAACAAAGTGAAAGCAACATATCTGTCAACACTTTTTGCAACTTCTCCACCTGAACATGTAATTCCCGCAAGCTTGTGGTGGATGGATAAGAACAAAACGCGGCCTATGTGTGGGGCGAAGTTAAATCATGAAAGTGCGGTGCTTAATACAGTCCGGGCACCGTCGCTGGACGAAAAGTCAAAGCAGCATATGGCACCATGGGAAGCCACCACCTCCGCAGCCAAAGCCGCCACATCCTCCGAGCTCATCTGCGCTGACATGAAGCTCAGCAGCCAGGTCTTCAATGTGACCGCGTCGGGCGTCTGCGAGCAATGCTGCAACAAATGCCAGTGGATCTCACCCTTGTCGCATTGTGGCAAGCTGCTGGCGCTCGGGTGCTCCGCCAATGCCAAGAACACAGCGCTCTCTACCTGGCGACGTACGTGCCTTTCTAACGCCACGTACGACTCCGTCGCTAGAAACGTTTGCCAGATTGGTGGCCAGAATGAGCTGTGCGCAATCCAGTCGCCCATAACGTCTCCGACAAGTGTCGCGCCTGCAGACGATGCGCCGACAGGCAAGTTCCATCTAAAGCCCCCATGTGTCTTGCAGGAGTACGTCGCCGCTTCACACCGCCACATGCCAGTAGCTGTCAGGAATTTGCAGCCCCGCCGCTTTCCCCGGCAAATGATGTGGCACACGCCGCCGTCCGCTTGCGGGCAGCTGGCTGGCATGACACGGTACGCCAAAGGCCGGCTGCACACATCTTGCAGCACTTGAGCAACTTTTTGGGACAGCCGTGCCTCGGGGCGCAAGCTGCGCGCAAAAGACGTCTCCACCAAATTGTCCAACTCACCAGCAGCTGGCCGGGCGCGGGGCAGCCCTGGCACGCTTTGCCTAAAGCAGCGTGCTGACAGCGGAGAAGACACTGACCAGCTCGGCTGGGGAGCTAGAATGGGCACGCAAGGCACTTGCATTCTGTCGAGCCGTGCCCGCTCAAGCTTGCCAGAAGGAATGGCTCGCCAGCAGCCGCCTGCTTCGCCACCAGCTGGAGGGTGTATCCGACATTCTCCTGCAAGAGGGAACGGGCGAAAGCGCAAGGCCAAGACCTCGTTGTCCGAGCAAATGCTTTGAATTTGTAAGAAGGACTTCTTCATGGCTGGATGTGGGACAAAGTCGCCCGCCCGCGCTGGACGCTCTGCCATGCAGCATGCCCAGGGCATGGCGCGTGGAGGAGTTGTCAAATCCAAGGACTGCAGTCTCCGAGCCACAGACCTCTTGCTGGAAACCATTTCCGCCAGCACAGGGGCCAAGGGCGACTCCTCTGAACCGTGCGCCGCTGCCTCATCAGCTGCGGCGCCAGCGCCGGTCACTTGACGGGCTGCGGCTGCCAAAGCTGCAGTAGCTCGCCGGCACCGGACTTGGGCAGGCAAGCGTGGCTTGGCGGCCTTGCACTTGTGGTTCAACCGCCTGGACAACTTCCCGTGGAAGAAACCGCACTCACAGCTAAAGCCGCCTGCGTCCCGTGTGACCTTGGCAGCCAGGGAGCACAAGGCTTCGCAGTCAGCCTCGTTGCTGGCGTGCTGCTCTTCGTGCCGCCTGAGTGTGCGGGCCGCGTTGGGATCGGAGGGGTCCACTTGGAACTTCCATCCAGCCTGCTGGCCAAAGCAGGCCTTGCTTGGCACTGCGCAGCATGGCAGCGAGGCAGTGTAAGTGCATTCTCGCATGGTGTGGCTGCGAAAGACAGGTAACATCTGGCAACACGCGCTGCGAACATGTGGCAACAGCCTGCTGACGCCCTCTTGCCCCCAACCCGCGCCCCGCGAAAGCAATTTACAGCCGCCAGCGACACGCTGCGGACAGCAGAAATTGAGAAACTGGCCCGGCGAAAACGGCGAGAACGGCGGGAACGGTGAACCTGTGGCACCGTTTTCGCCGTTTTCGCGTTTTCGGCGTTTTCGCCGTTTTCGGCGTTTTCGCGGTTTTCGGCGTTTTCGCCGTTTTCGCCGTTTTCGCGCTTCTGCGGTGTCATCCGCAGGGCCTGGGACACGCAATCGCAATCCACAGGATTGGACGAGGTCTGAACGGGCGTTGTTACGTCACCCCTCTCAGGCGTCCCCTTCGTGGCATTCCGGCCGTATATAAGTTTCCGCAAGTACGTGTCACCCCGTGACACAGTCCGTGGGTGAACTTTTTCACGACCTGAAAGCGAGGCCGGCTGTGCGGCTTCGGTCTTGGAGCGAGGCCGGCTGTGCGGCTTCGGTCTTGGAGCGGGGCCCTCTGGGCGGCTTCGGTCTGGAAGCGAGGCCGGCTGTGCGGCTTCGGTCGTGGAGCGAGGCCGGCTGTGCGGCTTCGGTCTGGAAGCTCAGTCCTGGAGTCCGGAGCAGGTATCGTATTTCCGATACGTGATCCGGACTGAAAAAAAAGCGCAATCGAGGCCCGCACCAGGCCCGCGCCAGGCCCGCACCAGGGTTTTTCGGGCAAAATAGTCAAGTAGCGTGGCTACAATGATTTGACCGATGGCGCCGGTCAAATCGTGATGACCTGCGCACGACGCTCGAAAATTTCGGGACAAATCGCCGAAAATTTCGGGACAGATCGCCGAAAATTTCGCCTCGAGGCCGTGGCGCGGGCTCGGCAGGCTGGTGCGCTTGCCGCTACATAGCACGTGCTCGGCTACCAGGACATGAATTGAGGGAAAATATCCCTCAATTCATGGTTGGCTTTCTGGCTGGCTTGGCTGGCTTCTGGCTGGCTTCTGGCTGGCTTTCTGGCTGGCTTGGCTGGTTTGGACCCTTTTTTTTAGCTCGCCTTGCAGAAACGCAGCTACGAGGCAAATTGCAAGCATATCTAGGGGTCGTTATGTTGCAGCCACACGCCTGCACGCAGCATTTTAGATTTCGAATCCTTCGCAGGACGAGGTCGTTTCCTGGACGGACGTGTGCCAGGAGCCTACCAGGTGGAATAGAATCCATTTGGGAAACCCCCTCTAAAGAGAGAGTGTTAGTTTATGTTTGTGCGGGCATTGCAGCAAAAACAATGAACTTGATGAAATTTGATGAAGTTTGATCAAATTTGATCAAATTTGATCAAATGTGGATCCAATTTGATCAAATTTGATCAGGTTTGATCAAATTTGATCAAAATTGATTTTTTTGGAAGCATGTGGAATTGAGAGCCCCCCAAAATGGAACTCCCCAATGTCTATTTTGAGTCTGGGGCAAATCATGTTGAGCCATCCCATCCCAATTAAAATCAAACCCTTGAAAAGAGGGCGTTATGGCCGAGCGTAGTTTGACCATATAGATCAAGAAAATGTTTGATTTACAATTTCCTGCGGCCTCAAACATTGCATGCCAAATGTTTGACTGAACAATTGGTGACCACACATTTTATTGGCCAAAATATGTTGAACATATAGTTGAGGCACATCTCTGGACCATATTTTCCTGTGCCTTCAACATTTTGACAGGCCACATGTTTGACACAAGAAATTGGTGACTACACAATTTTATGGGTCGACATATTTTGAAAATAGAGCTACACGATACTTATGGACTACAATTTCTTGTGGCCTCAAGATTTTGCAGGCCAAATCAGACTTGTGAGTACATGTTTCAATTGACGAACATATTTTGAACACATTGTTAAGGAACACTTTGTGTACTACAGCTTCCTGTGGCCTCAAAAGTTTGCAGGCAAAATGGTTGACAGAACAATTGCTGACCACAAGATTTTTATGGGTCAACATATTTGGAATATATAGTTAAGGAGAATCTCTGGACTACAGTGTCGTGTGGCCTCAGAATTTTGCAGGCCAAAGATTTGTCAGACAAAATACTATGGGCCAACAAATGTTGAACAATTATAGTCAAGGGAAATGTTTGGAGTACAATTTCCTTGGGCCTCCACATTTTGCAGGCCAAATGATTGACAACAGGAATTGGTGACTACGAAGTTTTATGTGTCA
This sequence comes from Effrenium voratum, assembly GCA_963377175.1. Lineage (NCBI taxonomy): Eukaryota > Dinophyceae > Suessiales > Symbiodiniaceae > Effrenium > Effrenium voratum. The sequence continues at coordinate 284,380 of CAUJNA010003704.1, read as the reverse complement.
AAATACTTTGAACATGGGATTAAGGGACATGTCTGCACTACAATGTCCAGTGGCCTCAAAATTTCACAGTCCACATACTTGACAGAAACAAAGGTGACTTCATTATTTTATGGGTCGACATATTTTGAGAACTTGATTCAAGGAATTTGTTTGGACAACAATTTCCTGTGGCCTCAAGATGTTGCAGGCCAACTAGTTGACAAACAAGTTCATGATTACAACTTGTAGGTAAACATAATTTGGAAACTCAAAATTAAGGAAAGATATCTGGACTACAGCTTTCTGTGGCCTCACGAATTTGCAGCCCTAATATTTGTCAGACAAATTGGTGACGACATTTGTTCTATTGGTGAAAGTATTGTGACAAAATAATTAGCATGGATGACACCCTTTCCTCAAAAACATGTAGTCAGTCAGATTGTTTGTCAATCATTTGGCTTGCAAACGTTTGAGGTCACAGGAAGTTGCAGTCCACAAAATGTTCCTTAACTATAAATTCGAAACATGTTCACACATTTCTATTTGTAGTCGCCATTGTTTGTCAAATATGTGGCGTGCGATATTTTGAGGCCACAGACAATGTGTAGTCCAGAACTTTTCCTTAACTGCATTTTCAAAGTTGTTTCATCCATAAACATGTGTGGTCCCCATATGTTCTATCACGGTTTTCCTCCAACTTGGTTTTTTACACCCGGCCAGAGCGAGGTGTCTGAAAAATATGTGGCCTGTAAATCTCTTTGGCAACCTGCAGTTGCGAAATTCGTTGCTTTTTGATGGTGATCTCTCCATGGGATTTCACTCTTGCTACTCCAGCAAGATCGACGAGTGCATGTCCTGTACCACTGCTTGACGGTTCATGCCAAAAGCCTTACACGTGATCTTGTCACATTGAGGTGTGTGATGGTCATGCACAGGTTCCGCACCTGACCAATGCTCAGGAGGATCGGTACAGTTCCTTGTTCAAGGATGTCGATGTTGGTGCTGCATGGAGGTGTCGTATGTTGGCTGTCTCTCCATTTGCAAAAGTGAACTTGGTCTCGGCCGGGATGTACGAGTAGGAGATGAGGTTTTTCATAGGTTCGATGGCCTGGGTAAAACGCTGGATTGCATGCCAGCTGCCCATGGATCTGGTACATCCGTTGTCCAGGATCGCATAGGTCGGATTGTGCTGCGGGTTGATGACAGGCGCCGTCAGCTTTGTTGCCAAAAGGCTTTGTTTTGCTGTCGCCGCCATTGACTGTTCAGAAGCTGCATCAGCTTGGATCAGCTTCTCATGGATGGCGTCCTTCTCATGCTGCTCATATGCGTCATGGAATGCCATCATCGCTGGTGCGGCGCTGGATCATGGGATGAGTACCAGCCTTGTTCACTCCAATTCCAGGATGCATCCCAATCCTGATCCGTCCAACCGGCATATGTAGGCTCTGTGGATGGTGCAGTCGGCTGAATGGCGGGCTGCTCCTCCGTCTTCTCTGCGATGGCTGCGAACGTCTTGGATTTTCCTTTTTCTTGTCCGCCTTTTCCTTTGCCATTGTCATAGGATGGATAACCTTTGTTTCCATCATAGGGATATTGGAATTTCGATTTTCCTTTCTTTCCCTTCTTAACCTTTGCCTTTTCCCCAATATGCCTGGTCGTAGGATCCTGATTTTCACTGGCCATATTGGCCTTCCCGCCAGAGCTACCTTTTCGAAAGGGTTTGAAACCACCTCGTTGGTGACTGCCCTTTTTGCCGGTCGATTTTCCTTTTCCTTTTCTCTTCTTGAATCTGAAATTCCGCCCAGACACCTTTCTCGCAATGAACGCATCGTTCTCCTTTAGTACCCAAAAAGTCTCCTCATCGTTGGTTGACATGAAACCTTCTTGTCCTTCTTCGTCTTCCACCCAAAAGCCTTCTTCTCCTTCGTATTCTCCTTGTTCGAGAATGTAGAAGGTGTCGCTTCGGTTTCCTCCGGATGGCCGGATGGACGGATCTTGGATGGATGTTCTGGTCGTGATGAAGAGGTTGTGGTACTGCGTTTTCATCATCTCGCAGGTATAATTCTCAAGCGAGATGTTTTGCTGATCTGACAGTTTACTTTGGAGTATGAAGAACTGTGCAGTGAGGTTGTCGCTGAGGGGAAATGCGTCCCGGTGCCTTGTCTGCATGCCTGTAAGGTACTGCCTGAGTACTTCTGGATTGTCTGGCTGCAGCAGATCTGGAGGCGGTGCTCGTGCGCCAGCGGCTTGCTGGTGCGCGGCAATTCTTCTTGCGTTGGCCTCTTGAACTGACTGTGCCGTATGAACTGGCATCAGGTCCATCCAAGCTGCCTTCAATCTCATCAAGAGGATCTGAAATTTTGATGTAAATATGAGGAACTCGGTGTTCTGCCTCCTATGATTGAAGAAACTGAGGAGTCTGTATAAGTACACGTTGGTCGACCCTTTCAGGAAGAACTTCTTCAGTGTGTTCTGACTCCTTCGTCAGGATCTTGCAAGAGGTCGTTCTGGAGGACTGCCTTGTACATATGGGCGTCTCCTGTGAGACGACTCTTGAGGAGTGGTCCTCTCTTGGATGCTTCAATGGTTGTGAAGGTCACCCAATCATCTACAAGTTCTTCATATCGAAACCAGCTGACGCTTCCGTCGTTGAGTGCTCTTCAGTGTAGCCGGATTGTCGGCCAACACTTGAATAGGCTTCCACGAAGCCTTCTCCATCGGATGACATTGTGTTTGGATCTCTGCGGAAAACCCGCTCCGCTACCACAGTTGAGACCCACTGCCAGGGGTACCGTATCCCCGAAGGGAGCAGGTACCTTGTGGTAGTAGAGAATGTATTGGTAGGTCCCCGGATCTATTCTGCAAGAGAGTCCAATATGCCAATAGTGGAGGAACTGAGAATGGAAGTCCATGGTTATGGAAATGTGCAATATATACCTGCAAGGCGCTCTGCTAGGTCCTTTTGTAATGGCTGCAGGATGAATGCAACGGTACTACAAGATAGGGCCTTGAGCCAAATAGCATGCTTGTGGTGCAGGGTCAATTGCGAAGCAAAAGCAACACAGGGGGCAGGGGGGGTGGAATCCATCTATTGTCATCCAGGGGCCAAGTGAAGGCTGGTTGGATCAACAGTGCCCCACATTTGCAGGAATTGTCAGTCAATGGCTGATTTTAGGGCTTCGCCAGGGCGGCTTTGGGTCGGGCATCCGGGGGGACGCCTGAGGCTAAGACGACTGCGTGGCTGTCCTGATGTTTGCATTTCATTAGCGCATTGCCAAAGATGACAAGCGACTGGCCCAAACAACTCATATTGGCCTTCATTGGCAGCTTTGGCCCAAACATGCGAGAGTGAATGATATCATGCATACCTTGAAGCATTAGTCAGTTCAACCCGGAGCATGCGGTTCGCACTCTTTGATGTTGTTTTCAATGGAAGTGAGGCCAAGCAATTCCTGTCATTTCTGTGCATTGACCACCGCCATGGCCCTAAGAGCTGTCGGTGATCAGGAGCGCTGGCTGGATGGGAGTGACTGTCAAGGTTGTCAAAGGGTAAAGGGATTGAGTCAGGCCCTTGTCCCGACAGTGATCCCCAATTTCGAGAATCACGATTGTTACCAGCTGTCTCGAATAGAGGGATTCCTGAAATGTTTTTTTTTGCTTTCGGGTTTTCTGTAAACCCACAAGAACACGCCAAAACATATGGCGATCCGAGGCCACAGTAGGCCACAGGAAGGGCATACTGGAGGTGATTCAACCAGATTTGGGTGCTGGCTCAGATAAACACCTTATCCTGTTGCGCCATGCGCAACATCTTCATTGCATGGAAAATGGACCAAGACGACAAAACAACGCAAGAGAGCTGGAAACACCATGAGCCAATCCCAAGGGTTTGGCTTTCGTTACGTTATGCTCCCTGGTTCTTCTTACTTTCGTTTGTGATGTCCATCCGTCCAGCGGGGATGTTGCGCAACATTCCCAAATTGCAGGTTAACATGGCAATGTTGCGTTTTTCCACTTTACGATGTGGGGTTCCTCGCACATATTGCGCAACATTTGCACAAGCTATCTTCTCAGGTAGGTTGTGAATAAATATATACATATACAAATACCGTACATACAAACATGTCACCAACATTTGACCCAGCATGAATGTGGGTAAGTATTGAACACCGTGACATGGGGTGTTTGGACTTGGGAGCCTTGACCGCACAGACGAGCCAGGTCTCCTCTCAGTCGGTGAAATCCATCACGCAGGCGCAAGTCCGAAGTGGCTGTGGCTCAATCTCAAACAGGAGGGGTTACGCAGGTTTTGGTCCATGTTTCCACTTACCAGGGTACCGGTTTTTTGAGCCACAGCCAAGTCTCTGCGAGCCGAACGATTCTTCTCGAACACCTGATTAGATTGGCGCGCGAAATACGGTGGTCACATGAAAACGGGATAAGAGTGTCACAAGCACCCGCAAAAACAGACTCCCATTCAGAGATTGTGTTTATTCTGGATCGACAAGCACACTGCTTGTCGGGGACTCGGCAAAGCAAAGGTTGGGCTGCAACAAACCGACGCCCTATGAGCTGTAGAGTAGTGTTCTTTTGAAACTGCAGATATGATATGCTTGATCACTCACCAATGGCAACTCCGCAAACTACCTAGAAAGATGCTTGAACGGGTTCTTGCAAGATGACACTCTTCGCGAATTCGCCCAGATTTCCCACAGAGCCAACGTTTCGGACAGGTTTAAAGCCTATGCGTCTCCAAACCCATGCATGTTAAGCTGTTTTCGAGGGACTACGACCTGCGCCGCCACAGCATCAGCATTGCCAGCACACCACCTGCCAGCTTGCCAGCTTGCCAGTTACCCCCTCCCCCCCCACCAATTAGCTGCCCCCGTTGTGCTTGATTCGAGCGCGCAGGCTGTGCTTTAGATATTTCTGCAGTATCAAGCAGAGACGAATGGGCCTACAGGCCATCATGGCAAGAAGATGATTATCTTGGATAGCTTGCGTAGTTATAGTTGAGCTTTTCCCGCTGTCAAGTTCTTTTTGTTGAACACAAATGCGATTTAGGTTCTAATTGAAGATAGACAATCTAATTGAACTCTTCCCTTAGTAAATTCTATGTGCAGTCTGCTTAATGTTAAGTCAAAATAATATGCGGAAAGGAATGCCTCTTTAAATCAGCATTCCTCTTCTTTAGATTATCAGTGAATACGGACACTCTAGTTGAAGTATGCCCATATCAAATTCTGTCTAAATTCTGATCAAATGATTTAATTAGAATTCAACTTGGTATAAGGTGCCATACAAGGAGCTTTAGGAAGGCTTATAAGGAGCAACAACTGAGCTTTACAAGCTTTGAGATTCGTGCGCTCATCATTTTGCAAACATGCTGGCAGTCGAGCGTGGGTGCGGTCGGGCGGGCGCCCTTGTCATGTCGCAGGCGCGCTCATCATTTGGTGAGCGTGCTGGCAGTGGAGCATGTGTGCAGGCGGGCGGAGTCGGGCGGGTGTGCTGATCATTGAGCGATTCGCGACGCCGCATCACTTGTAAAGCTGGGCTTAATTATGTGTGATGGAGCGAACAAAAAGCAAACACAGGCCTGCAGAAGTATGAACACGTTAGCGGAGTTTTCAACTAATAGCGATGTTTCACTTGAGCCTGGCAAGAACTATAGTGGTCAATTTGAATGTAGACCCAGCCACAGACACAATTTTGGCATGAGGGGCAGCTGCTTCCCGAAATCAAAATGACAGTCTTTTGTTCACCCCTTGAATTAGATACAAGGAGAGGCCTTACTTGCTTGCCTTTTGGGGTTTGCCGCGCGATGGGTTGGCCAAACAAGCTGGTTGGTGCGTTCGGCCAGGAGTCTCCCAGATGGCTGAATATGTCTGGGACAGCATGCCACCTGGTGCGAGAATGATTTGCGCCCGTTGTCAGCTGACGTTCTAACATTGCCTGACACATCAGACACGTCCCATCACACAGGCGAGACAGGCGAGACCGTGAGAATGAGAGATGGGAACTGACGATTTCCCCACCGTTTTTCTTATGTGCCGACTATGTTGTGAGCTGGTCAGCTTTTGATGAGACATTTGTAGCGCTCCAAAAAGATCTGCCAGCGCAATCCTGCACAATCTTTTCTGGGCATGTCTCCAAGTGGGAAGAACGCATCCTAGTGTCACGCCTCACGTGGAGCCTTGGCTTCACCTTAAGTCCAATGCCTTTTGCTCAAACCCGAGATGTCACTTTGTGTGCACGGGGCAAGGCTGGAGTCTTGTCCATGCTGCCGCAATTTAGTGACAGCAACGGAGGTCTGCGTCCAATACACATCTTGGATATATGAGGAAGAAACCGGCAACTCGCGGCGATCATGTGAGTGCAACTAAGCCAAGAGGCAAAGTGGAGTGTGCGCAAAAACATGAGATGCATTGAACAGGATGGGCGGACAACAACTGGGCAACAGAGACCAAGAAAGCAAAGCTCATCACTGAATGCTCTTGAACAAGCAAATCATCACCGCATGCTCCCGTGGAATGTCCTTGACGTTGAATGATTCAGTCCGTGGACCCTTTTGTCGCCAAACAAAATGCTTTGCTGGATTGACGGCTCAGCTTGAAACGCAAGGCGAACTCCGAGCCTATGCGGCAAAACAGACTGATCGAACTTGCAAGGCGTTTCCAATCAGGTAAGTGGCACGTGCATTCAAGCTTAGCATGCCACCGAATAGATTGAGGCGCCCAGGAAAACCAAGGGTGCAATTGCTTCAACAAAAGGCATGAAGCAAGCACGCTAAAGCTTTGGGACGCCTAGAGCTTTACAATGACAATGGAGAACATAAATCGTTTTAGTGCAGCAAGTCACCTAAGCCTCAAACAGATTGGGATTCTTGCGTCACCGACTGTGCTTTGCCACTCTTGATGATACACTTGCAACTCCGAAAATCAACGTAAGCTGGCGGCGTGAGCAAAGCCTCTGCATGTGCCGCGTAAGCCAAACCGTGCATTGCGCAAGGTTTGCCGGCCACCGGCGGCTACCAGGCTGAAGCTTGTTTGCCTTGTTTGCAGGCTTTGTTGCGTGAGAGCAACAAGGTGCAAAGGGCCCCCTGCGTTTGCGTCCCAAGCTGCAGCGAAGCGCAGGTTCCTTGCTTTGTGCGAGTGTGCGAGTTTTGTTTTCTCTGTGCTGTTCGAACTGAGCTGCCATGCTGGCCGCAGTCTTTGCTACGGAAGCTGACTCATCCTCGCCGTGCAGAAGGGAATGCTGATTGGCGCACGCCATGTGCTGCACCTGGTGCCTACCCGGCCTCGCCATCAGCATACAATTTCGCCAAAACAGTGAAAGCATGCTTTTTGCTTAGCTTGTCTTTTATGCGGCTTGGGTGCAGGTTGCCCAAAGTGCAGCAAAGGGTGCTGTGACACTTGGGTCTGCCTGTTGTGACTCAAGTAGCCAGGCTTGTTGGAGCACACAAGGGTCAGATGTAACAAGCGGCGACCGAGCAGCTGCAGTGTGTCAGAGGAGGTTGGTTTGCAGCACGCGGGAGCCAAAGGCCGTGTTATCACTTTTATTACCTTGGCAATGCCGGTTCATGCGCACAGACTGTTTACCCTGATCTGCTTTCCATTTTCCGTGCCTCTTGCCTCCGGCGTATGGCTCGCTCTCCCGCCAGGTTTGTCGGGTGCTTGCGCACAGGCTTGCTGATCAGGCAGCAGTCAGGCTGTCAGCAAGGCCACTGCTTTGTACCACAAGTGCCCAGCGGGTGTCCAGCGGGTGTCCAGCATGCTTGACCGCCGAATTCGGCTTGTTGCTGGAGAGATTTCCCAAGCGCGCTGGTTGTGTTTCCTTCGCCGCGCAGTATCAAACAATTGCTGCTGTATCATGGCGGTTTCTCGGTTTGGGCAGGCCACGCTTGCTGGCCACCAAGCTGATGTTGGCTTGCCATGTTTGGCACACGCAGAGGCTACCTGTTTCTTGGCTTTGTCGCGCCAGACCAACAAGGCACACAGTGCTGGCTGCTGCCGCCAGTGCCTGAGCTGCACCAGGGAAGCAGCAAAGCGCAGGTTCCTTGCTCTGTGCGAGTTTTGTTTTCTCCGAACTGAGCTGCCATGCTGGCCGCATTTTTTGCTACAGAAGCTGACTAATCCTCGCCGTGCAGAAAGGAATGCTGATTGGCGCACGCCATGTGCTGCACCTTGTGCCTACCCGGCCTCGCCATCAGCATACAATTGCGCCGACACAGTGAAAGAATGTTTTTTGCTTAGCTTGTCTTTTATGCGGCTTGGGCACAGGTTGCCAAGAGTGCAGCAAATCATGCTGTGACACTCGGGTCTGCCTATTGTGACTCAAGCATCCCAGCAATTTGGTGCAGGCAAGGTTCAGATATAACAAGCAGCGACTGAGCAGCTGCAGTGCGTCAGATGAGGTCATTTTGCAGCATGCGGGAACCAAAGGCTTTGTTCACTTTCATCGCCTTGGCAATGCCGGATCATGCGCACAAATTGTTTGACCTGATGTGCTTTCCATTTTCCGTCCCTGTTGCTCTTGTTCGCTGGAGAGCAACAAGGTGCAAAGGGCCTCCTGCGTTTGCGTCCCAAGCTGCTGCCGCCTGTGCCTGAGCTGCACCAGGGAAGCAGCGAAGCGCAGGTTCCTTGCTCTGTGCGAGTGTGCGAGTTTTGTTTTCTCTCTGTTGTTCGAGCTGAGCTGCCATGCTGGCCGCAATCTTTGCTACGGAAGCTGACTCATCCTCGCCGTGCAGAAAGGAAGGCTGATTGGCGCACGCCATGTGCTGCACCTGGTGCCTACCCGGCCTCGCCATCAGCATACAATTTCGCCAACACAGTGAAAGCATGTTTCTTGCTTAGCTTGTCTTTTATGCGGCTTGGGCGCAGGTTGCCCAAAGTGCAGCCAAGGGTGCTGTGACACTTGGGTCTGCCTGTTGTGACTCAAGTAGCCAGGCTTGTTGGAGCACACAAGGGTCAGATGCAACAAGCAGCGACCGAGCAGCTGCAGTGTGTGAGAGCAGGTCGGTTTGCAGCACGCGGGCGCCAAAGGCCGTGTTATCACTTTTATCACCTTGGCAATGCCGGTTCATGCGCACAGACTGTTTACCCTGATCTGCTTTCCATTTTCCGTGCCTCTTGCCTCCGGCGTATGGCTCGCTCTCCCGCCAGGTTTGTCGGGTGCTTGCGCACAGACTTGCTGATCAGGCAGATGTCAGCTTTTACGTATTCGGACTTTGTTGACTGGCAGTCAGGCTGTCAGCAAGGCAACTGCTTTGTCCCACAAGTGCCCAGCGGGTGTCCAGCATGCTTGACTGCCGAATTCGGCTTGTTGCTGGAGAGATTTACCAAGCCCGCTGGTTGTGTTTCCTTCGCCGCGCAGTACCAAACAATTGCTGCTGTATCATGGCGGCTTCTCTGCTGGCCACCAAGCTGATGTTGGCTTGACATGTGTGGCACACGCAGAGGCTACCTGTTTCTTGGCTTTGTCGCGCCAGACCAACAAGGCACAAAGTGCTGGCTGCTGCCGCCAGTGCCTGAGCTGCACCAGGGAAGCAGCGAAGCGCAGGTTCTTTGCTCTGTGCGAGTGTGCAAGTTTTGTTTTCTCTGTGTTGTTCGAGCTGAGCTGCCATGCTGGCCGCAATCTTTGCTACAGAAGCTGACTAATCCTCGCCGTGCAGAAAGGAAGGCTGATTGGCGCACGCCAGGTGCTGCACCTTGTGCCTACCCGGCCTCGCCATCAGCACACAATTGCGCCAACACAGTGAAAGAATGTTTTTTGCTTGGCTTGTCTTTTATGCGGCTTGGGCGCAGGTTGCCCAAAGTGCAGCCAAGGGTGCTGTGACACTTGGGTCTGCCTGTTGTGACTCAAGTAGCCAGGCTTGTTGGAGCACACAAGGGTCAGATGCAACAAGCAGCGACCGAGCAGCTGCAGTGTGTGAGAGCAGGTCGGTTTGCAGCACGCGGGCGCCAAAGGCCGTGTTATCACTTTTATCACCTTGGCAATGCCGGTTCATGCGCACAGACTGTTTACCCTGATCTGCTTTCCATTTTCCGTGCCTCTTGCCTCCGGCGTATGGCTCGCTCTCCCGCCAGGTTTGTCGGGTGCTTGCGCACAGACTTGCTGATCAGGCAGATGTCAGCTTTTACGTATTCGGACTTTGTTGACTGGCAGTCAGGCTGTCAGCAAGGCAACTGCTTTGTCCCACAAGTGCCCAGCGGGTGTCCAGCATGCTTGACTGCCGAATTCGGCTTGTTGCTGGAGAGATTTACCAAGCCCGCTGGTTGTGTTTTTGCACCAAATGCGTAAATGGCGCGATGGCTTGGCACTAGGAGCCCTTGTCGCACGACGCTTTGCCGAGGTATGTGCACCAAAATCCCCCGCTGCTTGAGTCACAACTGGCAGACCCAAGTGTCCCAGCATCCTTTGCTGCACTTGGTGATTTGAGAAAGTCAAGCCATGTCAATGTTCCAGGCCTGCGCTTTAGTGAGAGGTAAAGAGCCCCAAGAGCGCCCCTTCTTGGGGCTCTTTGCCCACTTTTAGAGCTGCCACCGCCTGAGCTATGCAAAGTCCTGGTTGCACCTTCCTTGGTGCGAGTCTTGGTTAACTGAGCTGACTTGCCATGTTGGACAGGATGCTTGCTACAAAGTCTGACTGGTGTTCGAAACGCCTGAGACAATGTGCAGGAAGGCATTCTGCTTGGCGCGCACCATGTGCTGCGCCGTGTGGCTGCTGGGCCTTCGACAGCGCCAACACATCGAAAGCGTGTTTCTTGGCCGGCATGTGGTTGATGCGTTGCGAGTGCAGATCGGCGTAGGCACGTCCAAGTTTGCGGTGACACTTGCGTGTTCATGTCGTCAGTCAAGTAGCCGAGGATGTGTGGCGCACAAGTTTCAGAGATAAGAAGAAGCAACCAAGCCACCGCAGTGTGTCAGATCAGGTCGTTTTGCAGCACGTGGGAGCCAAAGGCTGTGTTTTCATTTGCGTCGCCTGACAATGCTGGATCATTGGCTTGACAAGCTGTTTACCGTGATGAGCTTTCAAGTTTATCTGCCTGTCGCTTCCAACATATGGTTCGCGCTCCCGCCAGGTTTTAAGGTTGCTCGCGCACAGACTTGCTCGGACAGATATCAGCTTGAACATTTCGGACTTTGTTGATTGGCAGTCGGGCTGCCGGCAAGACCACTGCTTTGCCCCACAAGCGCCAAGCGAGTGGCCAGTGTGCTTGACTGCCACATTGAGCTTGTTGTTGGACAGGGTTGGCAGCGGCGGCCGTCCGCTCGTCGTGTTTTCTTCGCCTCGCAATAGTTATCCATCATTGGTTTCTGGGTTCTGGCTGTGTCTCCCTCTTGGCAAGTCACGCTTGCTGGCCACCAAGCTGAAGTTTGCCTGCCACACTCTGCAGGCGCAGAGATGCGCAGAGGCTATGCGTCTTTTTAATTTGTCGCCAGAGACCAGCAAATCCCAAGGAGGCCACTGCACCAAAGTCCAAAGTCACCTTTTTCGGTGCGAGCATGCAAGCTTTGTTTCCTTTTTGTTGTATGAACTGACTTGCCATGATAGACACGATGCTTGCTACAAAGTCTGACTGGTGGTCGAAACGCCTGAGACAATGTGCAGGGAAGCATGCTTCTTGGCGCGCACCCTGTGCTGCATCTTGTGCCTACCCAGCCTTGCCGTCAGCATATGACCTTACCAACACATCAAAAGCGTTGCGAGTGCAGATCGCCGTAGGCACGTCCAAGTTTGCGGTGACACTTGCGTGTTCATGTCATCAGTGAAGTAGCCGAGGATGCGTGGCACACAAGAAAGAGGTATAACAGAAAGCAACCAAGCCGCTGCAGTGTGTCAGATCAGGTCGTTTTGCAGAACGTGGGAGCCAAAGGCCGTGTTGTTACTTGTGTCGCCCGACAATGCCGGATCAGTGGCTTGACAGGCTGTTTACCGTGATGAGCTTTCAAGTTTATCTGCCTGTCGCTTCCAACATATGGTTCACGCTCCCGCCAGATTTTAATGTTGCTCGCGCACAGACTTGCTCGGACAGATATCAGCTTGAACATTTCGGACTTTGTTGATTGGCAGTCGGGCTGCCGGCAAGACCACTGTTTGCCCCACAAGCGCCAAGCGAGTGGCCAGTGTGCTTGACATTGAGCTTAAGCTGAAGTTTGCCTGCCACACTCTGCAGGCGCAGAGATGCGCAGAGGCTATGTGTCTTCTTAATTTGTCGCCAGAGACCAGCAAATCCCAAGGAGGCCACTGCACCGAAGTCCAAAGTCACCTTTTTCGGTGCGAGCACGCAAGCTTTGTTTCCTTTTTGTTCCATGAACTGACTTGCCATGATAGACACGATGCTTGCTACAAAGTCTGACTGGTGGTCGAAACGCCTGAGACAATGTGCAGGGAAGCATGCTTCTTGGCGCGCACCCTGTGCTGCATCTTGTGCCTACCCAGCCTTGCCGTCAGCATATGACGGCACCAACACATCAAAAGTGTGTTTCTTGGCCGGCATGTGGTTGATGCGTTGCGAGTGCAGATCGCCGTAGGCACGTCCAAGTTTGCGGTGACACTTGCGTGTTCATGTCGTCAGTCAAGTAGCCGAGGATGCGTGGCGCACAAGAAAGAGGGATAACAGAAAGCAACCAAGCCACCGCAGTGTGTCAGATCAAGTCGTTTTGCAGCCAAAAGCATAAAGCATGGAGCCGTCGTGTTTTCAAGGAAGGCAGGTCATTGGTGTCACACGCCCGATCCTGACAGCCCCGGCCTTGATGCAGGCGCCGTGGAAGGCGAGGCCGCAGGGCAGCTGAGCGGCTCGTGGGAGCCGAAGGCCGTGTTTTCACCTTTGTTGCCCTGGCAATATCCGATCATTTGCACAAGCTGTTTACCCTGATGTGCTTTTCAATGTCCCATGCCTGTTGCTTCCAACGTATGCCTCCCGCTCCCGCCCGGTTTGAAGGTTGCTCGCGCGCAGACTTGCTTGCCCTACTTTGCGCGTGCAGATGCTTAGGCTTTGTCGCGCGTGACCAATGTCCAGAGCGCCCGCTGCACCCGTGTCTCAAGTCGCTGCTGTTTGAGCCGTCAGCTCGAGCTGTAGTGGTTCACCACGGCATTGCAGTGCGGGTGCGTGACCTGTAGCAAGCAGTGACGAAATGCTAACTGGCCGCTCTCTTTTCTACAGGTGTTGCTCAAAAGTTCAGGTTCAGGGGTGCAGGAGGAGTGACAACGCGTGTCCACTCCCTATCCCTGCACCCCCATGCTGAGCCTGCACAGATGCCCCCAAGGTCAACAATGCATGTTCGACCTTCACACAAGGTGTATTATTTTTGGGGTGTGAGACAAACAGGAAACATGCTGGCGCAACAAGAAGCAATGCAACCTGTGTGTTGGCACTGAGGAAAGCGTCCTCTGCGAATATCTGCTGGCGGGACTAGTGGGTATTCGGCCTGCATATCAGCAAAAACGTGTGCCAGCGCACTTAGTTCTGGTATATCCTCAATGCGGCTTGCAGGTAGCTGTTTGCGACGGGTCTTAGTGTCGGGTCATGTCGGGTGTGACACTTGAGTGGTGTGTTGTTCCCGCGCAAGCAAACATGTCCAGACGTGGACACATGAACAAACAAGCTAGAAGAGTCGACTGGCTCTGGAAGCGTGTGAGAAGTTGTGCAAGAAGGCATGCTGACTGGTGCACACCATTGGCTGCACCTCCTGCCTTTCCGGCCTTGCCATCAGCGTGCAACCGCACCATAGGTCGGCAAAGGACGCTGCGAGGACAATAGGAAGCAGACGATTGCGTCAGATCAGGTTGTTTTGCAACACGTGGCAGACAAAGGCCGTGATTTCACCTTTGTTGCCCTGGCAATATCCGATCATTTGCACAAGCTGTTTACCCTGATGTGCTTTTCGATGTCCCATGCCTGTTTCTTTCCAACCCATGTCTCATGCTCCCGCCAGGTTTGAAGGGTGCTCGCGTGCCAGATGCTTAGGCTTTGTCGCGTGTTTGCCAATGTGCTGGGCATGGGCAGCAGGTATCCTTTTGGAAGCACCCCCCGTGCCATGGATGGTCTGCCACCTCCACATGGTCCCCCCAAGCCTGCCGAAGGCATGGGCGAAGTTTAGCAGGTCCGGCACTACCTTTGTTGTTACCACCTCCGCGTGTAAGGGAGAGGAGTGGCGACCTCGGCGTCATCGCGCGACATGCGCTTCCCCGTATGCAGCCCGTTGTACCTCTGACCGACAATTGAGGGAGTGGAAGTTGGGTGGTTGCGCTTCGAGCCACCCCATGGACTACCTGGATGGGTGGTGATGAGGATAGCCAGAGGGCAACGAGGGCATTTTGCCCGTCGCAAATCGTTTGTGTAGGCAAATTAGTTTCGGCGGGAGACAGCCCCGGCTGTCACGCATATGAGGCTGAGGCGGCAGCTTTCTTTGACTGCCATTTTTGAGGAAGGGGCGTCTACCACTGACTTCGCACTGGCCACGCCTAAGGTGATGTGGTCTACCTGGCCCATTGCCTGCCAAAACAAGCCCCGTGCAGTGGCTGCGGGATGAATGTCCATATCACGACATAGTTTCCTTAGAACATTGGTCACCGCCATAGGGCCAGGAACGAACACCACCCTTTCCATTTGCCCCATCAAACAAAAGGTAAACGGCGCGCCCCCCTTCCGGCTACGGTAGGGGGGATTTGCTGTATTGGAGCGAATCGGTGAAGTATTCCGAGATCTGTCGAGAAAAACCGTCAGAAGCTGATGCGAGTCTTTGCCTTTCCAGTGGGCGTGTAGAGAGCCGTGTGATGCGCCTGAGATTGGCGTTCCCGCTGCGTCGCGCGTGCAACTGCTGCCAAACCTCAGAGCAACACGGCGCCGCCCTGATGCCCAGGGCCGCGACATGCGCGCTATTCTGACAAAAGGCCCAGAATGCTCACAGCAACACGATGCAATTCTTGAAAAGCTTTCCGTGCTTTCCAGTCGAGTCTCTCGAGGCAGGTGGGACATTTCACCCTAGTATTTTGAGCGTGCCACAAGGAGCGTGCTAGTGTTGCCCAGCGTGGTATCAGGGTACAGCAAGACGTTCAAGGCCGACACGCAATGAAGCCGAAACGCAAGGCACACATGGCTGTGTGTGTGAGCGGGTACCCATTTTGGGATTGTTTAAAGGGAAGCCATGGTAAACCACCTTCAGTCATTCTTTTCGGGGGTCCGCTATTTTAACGCAAATCCACATGCTGGGGTGTCAGTCGTGTTATTTTACTGTGCAACCAGGCGCAGCATTTATGCACTGTTCCGGTCGTATACATTCGGGTGGTAGCCAATGTCCGGAGCACCTTGCATTTGTTTTCACGCTTTCCTTCTTTTGGCCTGTCAAAGATTGATAGGTCCATCTTTTTTAGAGCTGCTGGACAGACCATGGCACACACATCCCGAGGACTGGGAAACGCGGTTAAACCTGATCCAAGCTGAGTCAACCCTTCCGAGCTGTTTCTTTTGCATTCCGAAGCGCGCGCCCTGAAAGGCCCCTCCTAGAGTGTTTTGACTATGCTGGGGCTGCAAGTGAGCTTCCCTTGCATGGGACAGGGAATCCTGGCGTTTTAATTTGAGCTAGGTATATGTCAAAATCAAAATAGGGGGCTAACAAATTTATGTTTGTTGATTTTCCTTCAACCTCCAAGACCAACTGTTGTGGTTTGCTTTGTACGCGCATTCCTTGGACAGCTCCAAATATCAGCGCCGAAGTAGCGCGCATGTACACATGAGTTCTTTATGCGTTTCAATTGTGGCTCAATGGGATGATTCCAACCATTCCTTTCAACCAGTGTTGTTTTCAGAAGTCAGGTGTTTCCCCTGTTTTGTTGTTTCTGGAAGCAAGGATGCCGGAACGGAAAGAAGGTATCCTGCGACTTGTTGTCTTGGCAATATTCAGCTTGCATGAATTGCTGTTGGATGATGGACGGCCAATTAATATAGAATGTTTGGATTTCGGCAGATTTGACGTGTATATGTGTAGTTATTTACTATGTATTTGCCCAGCTTATAAGGCCCGCATGTGGGGCATTTCCATGGGGGGCGCTCGTGTTTAGGGGTATGCGCCGAAACTATGGGTGCTGATGTCGTTCCCCCCCCCTCTCTTGTGTCTCCTTGTTGTTTTTTCGACCTTGCGCTCTTGTGGCTAGAGATGCATGACCAAACAGCAGCTTTGGCCGTCAAGCGGAGCGGGTGCATCCCGGACTGTTAGGCGCCAATGCTCAACTCTCATTGCGATGATTGAAGACAAATGTGAAATCAAGATTCCTCAGAACCATTCTGTTTGGTCATGGGGAATGCAGCATGCAGCATAGTTGATTTGCAGATACATGAGGCACACACTGTTGAAGGAAACGCCGTATGAATGTGCATTTGGAAGGCCTTACTCTGGTAAGGTGACGGCTTATGGTGAAGCGGTTTACCTTCTGCAGAAATCAGTTGGACAAAATGCTGGTCCATTGTGGGTCTTTGGCATTTGGCTGGGAAAGACGAGCGAAGATTTGCATGTGGTGTGTACAAAGTCCGGCATCCAGCGTGGGCGCGCAATTCGGCGAACAACAAGTCCTTGGAGAGGTGATTTGGTTTTGGCAATAGATGTGCAGCCATATGGAAAGCAGAAGCAGAAAGAGGTTAAACATTTATAGAGCAGTTTGGTTCTGCCGAGTATTGTGGAGGAGGTTGCAGACAACAAGGAGGAGGATTCTGTGACACCAACTTCAAAGGGTGGCAGTGATGGTCAGCTGTTACCGGATGATGCGATGCTTTCAGATCTGGTTGGTGGGAATTCTCAGGCAGGTGGGGCAAGCGGTTCAGCTCCATCTGGCGTGCATAGGCAGACGTCGACTGCCAGTGGCGAAATGGTTGATGATTCAGAAGTTGCAGAGAGACCCGCTAAGGTACCTCGAATGGGCGTGAACCAAGTTCTTGAGGCTTGGGATGATGATGAGCATTGGGAAGATGCTATGGACGATGAAGAGTATGAACCCATGGAGCTTTGTGAAGAAGAAGGAGAACCTGAAGGGCCACCCAAGCTGTCGGAAGCTGAATTGGCCGAAGTAGAAAGGAGAGCTGGAAAGGATGAGATTGTGAAATTGATGGAGCGGCTTAATGTGATTAGGCCGGCGACGGATGAGGAGGTAAATTCTGGCAAGATCCTGGATACAAGAACAGTTTGGGATTGGCGGTTTCGTTCAGACCAGTGGAAAAGAAGATGCAGACTTGTGGCGCGTGAGTATCGGGCAGGTGAGAGCTCGACGTGTGACACTTTTGCGCCAACCTCAACGTCAGTGCTTATTCGACTCATTTTGACGTTGTGCTGTTCAATGGGCTGGTCAATCATGTTTTTTGATGTTCGAGAGGCATTCTTATTGGTGAATCAGAAGGAGCTTACTGTGATTGAAGTGCCCAAGTGGTGCAAGACGATGCTGAATGTGGAAGAGGACTACTGGACGCTGCTTTTATGCCTTCCAGGACAAAGAGCGGCCGGTGCAAATTGGTTTGAGTCCCTGACACTTGTACTCATTGAGTTTGGTTTTGAGCAGAATGTTGGAATGCCCTGTTTGTTCAAACACCAGAGCAGACAGTTGGTCTTGGCAGTACATGTGGACGACATTGCGGCAGCAGGTTGTCATACAGATTTGCTTTGGTTGCAAGACATGTTTGAGAGCAGAGTGGAAGTGACTGTTGAAGGTCCAATTGGCAGGCGAAATAGCAATGCAGATGAGCCGGTGATGTTCCTGAAGAAGCGGCGTTATTTCACTGAGAAGGGGATTGTGGTAAAACCCAATGACAAGTATGTGAAACAATTGTTGAAAGCCTTCCACTTGGAAGATAGGCGCGGGAAGCCCACTCCAACCCCATCAACAGTTAATCACGAAGATGAAGAACTTACTGGTGAAGCATGTGGTCTTTTTCGCAGTGGTTTGGGGACAATGCTCTATGTGAGCCATGACCGGATGGATTTGCAGTATGCAGTGAGATTGCTTGCTATGCGCATGTCTAAGCCAACGAAAGGTGCGATGCAAACGTTGAAACATTTGATTTTGCATTACAAGCAGACCGCAGAGTATGGCATTTTTCTTCCATACACTTTCAGGGGATTTTCGCAGTTTGCACAGGTTGTTGGGAAGGAGCAGCAGCATGGTGAGAACCATTGTTTGGAGATTTTCGCAGATAGTGATTGGGCGGCATCACAGAATGGCCGACACAGTACTTCTTCGAGTGTCGCCTACATGAATGGAGTGCTGATCGAATCACACTCTCGATCGCAGAAGAGCATCAGCCTTAGCAGTTGCGAGGCTGAACTGTTAGCAGCAAGCGGTGCAGCATGTGAAGGGTTGCAGGCAAAGGAGCTGTTTGAGTGGATGACCAACAGCAGTGTGGATATGACAATCGTTTCAGATTCCTCAAGTGCCCGTGCTTGGATGCAGAGGCAGGGGATTGGCAGACTGAAGCACATTTCTGTGAGGATGTGTTGGACGCAAAGAGCAGTGAAGCAGAATATTTTCAGAATGCAATGCGTATCGACACGCATGAATTTGTCCGACATCAACACGAAGCCTTTGACTCGCCAGAGGAGGAACTTTCTTTTGTTCCCGAAAGCATGGCGAAGGGTTCTTCCGCTGGGTTCACTTGAGTTGTCCTCATGAGAGTCATTACAAGGTGTCATTGCAAGGAATCAGCATCATGAAAGTCATTGCAAGGAGTCATTGCAAGGAATCATTGCAAGGAATCATCATCATGAAAGTCATTGCAAGGAGTCATTGCAAGGAGTCATTGCAAGGAGTCATTGCAAGGAGTCATTGCAAGGAGTCATGGCAAGGAGTCAGGAGTCATTGCAAGGAGTCATTGCAAGGAGTCATTGCAAGGAGTCATTGCAAGGAGTCATTGCAAGGAGTCATTGCAAGGAGTCATTGCAAGGAGTCATTGCAAGGAGTCATTGCAAGGAGTCATTGCAAGGAGTCATTGCAAGGAGTCATTGCAAGGAGTCATTGCAAGGAGTCATTGCAAGGAGTCATTGCAAGGAGTCATTGCAAGGAGTCATTGCAAGGAGCAAGGATTGCAACTTGCACTTGACTCCTTGCACTTGCAACTTGCACTTGACTCCTTGCACTTGCAACTTGCACTTGACTCCATGCACTTGCAACTTGCACTTGACTCCATGCACTTGGCTCCTTGCACTTGGCTCCTTGCACTTGCAACTTGCACTTAACTCCGTGCACTTGCGACTTGCACTTGACTCCATGCACTTGGCTCCTTGCAACTTGCAATGGCTCTCATGACTCCTTGCAATGACTCCTTGCAATGACTCCTTGCAATGACTCCTTGCAATGACTCCTTGCAATGACTCCTTGCATGACTCCTTGCCATGACTCCTTGCAATGACTCCTTGCAATGACTCCTTGCAATGACTCCTTGAAACAAGCAAGGAGTCAAGTGCAAGTTGCAAGTGCAAGGAGTCAAGTGCAATTGACTTGCGAGGAGTTAAAATCTCTTCTTAGGGCGGCGGGGTAGTGCCGACGACACTACACACGAAAAATCGACCCTCTGCGGGATCGGCGTGGTCGAGGTGCAAAAACCCAGGTTTTTTGCGATTTCTAAAGTTCCCCCCCCGCTCGAACCCACCTGCGGGCTCGGCGTGGTCAGGTGCAAAAACTCGAGGTTTTTTTGCGATTTCTGCGGTGCTCGCGGCGACCTCAGCGGGATCGGCGTGGTCGAGGTGCAAAAACTCATGGATTTTTGCGATTTCTGCCCTGCTGCGCGCGATCGGGTCTTTTCTATCGGCGATCGTGGCGAGGTGCAAAAACTCGAGGTTTTTTGCGATTTCTTTCTAAAGTTCCCGCGCGACCCTCTGCGGGGATCGGCGTGGTCGAGGTGCAAAAACTCGAGGTTTTTTTGCGATTTCTGCGGTGCTCGCGCGACCCTCTGCGGGGATCGGCGTGGTCGAGGTGCAAAAACTCGAGGTTTTTTGCGACTTTTGTTGTTCGAACTGGTCCTCGGGAGTTGTCTCGTGGTTCGCGCGCCTGCTCCCGGAACCGGGTCGCGGGTTCGATTCCTCCCTGGTCCGCGGGCGGGCGTCGCAAGATGCAACTTGCATTTTAAAGCAACTTGCGCAGAGCAACTTGCGCAGAGCAAGTTGCACAGAGCAACTTGCGCAGACCAACTTGCACCGACCAGTTTGCGCAGAGCGCCTTGCCTAGAGCAACTTGCGCAGAGCAACTTGCGCAGAGCAACTTACGCAGAGCAACTTGCGCAGAGCAACTTGCACAGAGCACCTTGCCTGGTGCTGTCTCGCGCTTGCTTCACCAATGCTTCGTGTAGGGAAAAAGAACGCATCCTGCAGCGTTGGGCCGACCTCGCTTGCGATGTTCTGCTTTCGGGCCAACCGTGGTCTAGTTTCTGATTGGCATGGTGGATTATGACGAGGCAGAGAATGACCATACGAGTCCTGTCGGTGAGGATGAGTTCCAATATGAGTGCCAGAAACTTTGCTTGAAAACAGAGATGAATCAGGCGCGTTGTGCTTTGCTGAGTGCTTTGGAGAATGGTACAGTGGCGAGAGTACCAAAGAATGTGGTGCGAGCAGTGGTGATGGCAAGCATGGTTCAAAGGAGATACTGGAGTTTTGAGTGAGACGAATTTCATTTATGATTTCGATGTGGTATTCGTTTTCATGGCGATCTGCACAATTCTGGTTTTGCTTTGGATTTCAGTGAGAGTGGGACAGTACAGATGTGTGCAACTTTCAATTTCGAAATGCTTCGAATGGAAGGAGGCATGGCAGCTACGCAACAAGCTAGTTGCTGTTTCACGGAATGGCACTTGTTTCCATGAACTTTGGCGCCATAGGATCAAACGGAGCAAGACTGTTTCAACTTTGGCTATGTATGAAGCCAAGAAACAGAAGTACAAAGCATGCAAAGTATGCTTTCCGGAATGTACAGGAAAGAAGGACCACTAGCGAAGTTCCAGAAGATTTCAGAAACTTCATGTCCCTGTGTATAGACCGATTTGATGTGTTGGGACACACTTGTATATGTTTGACTCACAGCGGCTCAAGTGGTCTTGGAAAAAGTCCGAGATCTTAACATTCATTGATTGAAACACTGTTCTTGGTTTGACAGTCTGCATCGCTGACAGAATCTGAAGAAATTCAAGTCAATCGGAGCAATTGCGGCAGGTATCCATGGACTCGTCCGAGCCGGATGTGCTTTATCTTTGGCCAGGCAGGGGCGCAGGGGCTGACTCAAGTCAACGGTCCCACTTTACGGGTTTCCATGTCGACTTCTTAGTTACTGTTGATTGATTGGTTTGTCAAGTCAACTTAAGCGGATTGACTGATGAAAACAGTTAATAAATAAATATACCGCTGCAGCCTTGGCTCGAGCTTAAGTTGTCTCATTGAGTGTATTGAGTCTAAGGTCGTAATAAGGTCTCAGTGACAATTTGAATCCATTGTCAACGATGAAACGCCCTTCGCCATCAGATTCATCGGCGGCGAAGCAGAGCGTCCGAGTCTCGGACAAGGGGCTGAATGCCAGCCCGCCGGCTGCCGCGGCGCGAGGGGCACCTCCAAAAAATTCATGCTGCATCTCAAATCAGCGTCGCCCCCACCACCTGCCGCCGCCGCCAAGCCTTACATGAGGGGGACTCTCACTGTGGAGGAGATGCTGGCGGAAAGCCCAGTGGAGCCGGTCGACGACCCCCCGCCCCCGTTGGTGTGGTACACACCAATGATCCCCGGCAACAACGAAACTTGACGAGACTCATTAGATTGCGGTGTGTGAGTCGCTAAATGTAATTGTGAATATCTTTTGAAGGTCTATTTTTATTTAATAATTGAAAATGGTTTACTACATTTGATTGAAATGTGAGGGCCACTGACGCATTTTGTGTCGGTGAACTTGGGCTTCAGTATCATCCCGCTGGGGATGATCATGTTGCGGACCACTGGAGCCTTCGGGCGTGCTGGACCTGGCCATTGAGCGGGCTGGGTGGTGGAGCCATGAGCTCCTTGGCAGCAGCATCAGTGAATTGCGTCAAATGCGACCTCGCTCACGTTTATGTATTCTTTGTGTGTAGTGATGAATCTAGGTCGGTGAATTAATTAAGCATTGACATTTGTTGCGACAGTTTTGCTGCAAGCGCACTGAGGGACGGATGCTGGTTTGTCAGGATTGAGTTCACGGAAGAAGGCCTGGAGTATTTTCTCAACCGTGAGCGCACACACAAGAAGAAGAAGAAGGCGAAGGATAAGACGTTGCTCTGCATTACTTGGACTGGACGGGCACGATTCTATGTGAACTTCCTGGGGCCTAAGTGTGTTGGGCCAGGCGGAAAGACAATGTTTGAGGCAACCATTGTCGACGCACAGGGAGAAGAGATGCTTGAGGCTGTGCCAAGCCCGAGTGAGTGACAGTCTGAGCAGAGTGAGAGCGGGGGAAAAATCGGGGCCCAAGTGCCACCCCCGCTCACCGCCTGAATTGAGAGCCTTGACTTGGGAAGGGACATTATGTCACAACTGAATTTGCGAGTTTGCTCTGATTGTCAAATTGAGTCATGATTCATTCCTAAGTGTTAGCTAAATTATGACAACATTTAGTCTGCGGTTGCTGTTAAGTATGTATGAGCTTGTTGTTTTTGTGAGACATTCAATGGACCAACATCATAGCATCATTAGGTGGATTGATGTCGTGCCCGCTTCAAGCAAGTCAAGGACTCGCCGCGGTTTGAACTTTGAACATTCATTCATTGTCATTCATGTTACATTGTTACATGACATGTTCATTGAATGTTTTGCTTGATCATCAATCACTGCAACTCAAAACTACTTGGCGTGTAATGGCCAGCCATGACTCATGACTGGCCATAACTTACAGCATGACATGCTATTCCGGAACTCATGACTTGTGTGGCGGCCTTTCAGAAGCCGACGATTGAACACTCAATGAATGAATCTTTGTTTTTATCTGAATGCAGACAGGCCAGCAGCGCTTGTCTGACAGACAGACTCACAGAACTTGGAAAAAGGACACGCGTGCTTTGCAGGCAGTGCCTTCTATATAATTAGGGTTTAGTTTCCACCCGCAAAAATGTAACAATGTATCTGTCAAAGCCCTCCTGGCCCCGTGCCTAAATTGGGAAGCTGTTCTGAGGTGCATGTTCTTGTTGATTAAGTATCCCATTGGACGCCACTTTGGCTCAAGTCACAAGTAGGGCTCAAGGTCTTGCATGAACTACGTTCGCCTGTGATCGATCAGTGAGAGAGAGAAAACAGGTTCAATCGCGCTGCTGATACAGAGTGTACAATCGTGGTTATTGGTCTTTACCCCTTACAACAGTTTGCACTGGTTTGGCTATAACGGTTTGGCCGTATACCCTTTCTACGTGGTTGAGTGTACACAGCTGGAGGGTTCGGTGGACAGCGTCCCACGGGACGTCATCTTGCCATCTCTTGACAGGTTATCAGCCGTATCGCAAGCTCTACACTGGACGGAGAGACAGCTGGTTTATTGCGGGTACAGGAACTGCAGAAGAACAATAACCTACACAGTACAATGGCATCTTCAGCCAGCCCAAGTACTGCAATGCAACTTTTGGGAATGACAGTTCGGAGGGATCCAATGGATTGATGGCTATTCCTGCGCTAATGGATATGGTCGCAGATTCACAGGATGAACCTGGGAGCGGTGGATCCGCACTATTCAGCGACATATCCACACCCACTAGATCATGGAAACAGATTGCCGTTCATCAGGAGTCGAAGCAAAGAGATTCTCCACCGAGAAGATCATCATCTTCACCGGCGACCCCGCGGGCGTCGCAGAAGGGCGTGAGGTCGACATCGAAAAGTGGGAGATCCAAATCGCCCACGAGTGCCGATTTTCGTGCCGCAATCAAAGAAAAGAACAAGATGGAAATGGAGATCGGGGAGCATCAGAAGGCAATTGATGAAATGTCGGCGGCAATGGCGAATCTTCATCAAGAAGACTATGGAAGCACCATCCGGATCCAGGAGCTGGAGAGACGATGCGAGATTGCCAGCAAGCAATCGGGACATCTTGTGAGTCATCACCAACACCACATGGCAGAGGCCTGGCGCAAGTTTGAGGAGGAAGCCCAACAGATGCGCAAGGTGGAAATGAACGCATATCAATACGGGGAAAAGAAAGACATGGAGTCGAATGCGATGATGCAACAAATGCGACAAGCTGAGGGAACTATTATGGAGCAGAAACAGGAAATTGCAGTGATGAGGTCCTACATGGCAAGCGAGAAGGCAGCCGCACAGGGATCAGCTTTACATGCAAATCAGATCCACCGTGAAGCTTCACAACAGATTTCCGTTGATCAGCAACAGATCAGAGAGATTGAGTCGTCTACATCTATTGAGAAGTTCAACGAGGAGGAGATGGTTCAGAGCCTGAAATCACAGTTGGAGCATGCACTTGTCAAGCGACCCGAGATGTGCTCGATGGAGGACACCAGGGAGCAGCTGATGACGAGACTGAATGACGTGACGACATTCGCAGAGCAAGAGTCGAAAAGAGCAGAATGCTTGCTTCGTGAAAAAGAAGAGATCGTCAAACAGTATGAATCCGACGTGTCGAAGAAGGATCAGATGATTGCTATCGAGGGTGGTCACCGTCAGGATGCAATCTTGGAATTGGCCCAGGTCAGAGAAGCAACACAAGAAGAACGGTGCACAATGGACGAGAAATCGAAAGAGGCCGAGTTCTGGAAGTCGACAGCTAAAGGGATGTATGATGAGTACCTCGATGAGATGCGCAAGCTTCAGGAACAACTGAAGGATCGGGAGGCGACGCCCAAGCAAGAAGAGAGCTTCGTCCGTCAGCTCGATGCTGACAATGAGGAACTCAGAACATCCAAGAAGCTGGAGATACGGGAGGCCTCGAGCAGTAAGGATGAGCATCGTGAACGAGCAGTAGTGAAACGCGCTGAGGGAGGACCCCAAATTAATTCGATTAGGGAGGACAAGAAGATGACCGGGACATACCCGTCATCATCATCCAATTCGATCCCTAATTCGTCACTAGTGCCGGGTTCGATTCTATTTCCGTCTTTCGGTGATCCAATGATCGATGTACACCTATCACAGATGCAAGGGTTTGTCGGGCTAGTCCCACAATCTACTACTACAACTGGTGGTGGTGGTAATGGAGGAGGAAACAACGGTATTACACCTCCATTGGATTACAACGGATTCTCATCCCGCGGGAACCAACAGGGACCGGGTCGACGTCATTTGAGTCTGGCAGGTGGTGGAGGAGGACCTCCGGATGATCCACCCGATTATGAGGATGAGGATGACGACGAAGAAGAGGATGAGGAAGACGAGGAAGAAGAAGATGACAGTCGGGCACGGAGGGGACGCAGAAGATTGAGGGATGATCGTGAGATCAAGAACGAGAGGCCGAGGATTTCAAGGAAAGAGGCCGAGAGGGTATCCATTCCCAATTGGCCAAGGATCCATCAACTCGATAACTGGAAGATGCAATTGCTGATGAATGTGCTGAGCGCATGCGCGGATCCGGATACCGATGCATGGACGAAATGGTTGGAGCAGGCTCTCGGGTTGAACCCAGACCTCAATCAACTAAGCGACTCCGGCGGTGACAGGTTCGCTACGATTGACATCAAGATAGCCATGGGCATGCAGAACATGCTGAGACAAGCACCAGACGAGGCCAAGGATGTACACCTCGATGCTACACGACATTCAGAACTACGACATCAACAAGGGGTGATCGTGAAGGGACGAGAGTTGGTGGCATTGGTTATGCAATCATTCAGAACATCTGATCGAACGGATCTTGTCTATCACATCGAGCACTTATTCAACCTCGACTTTCCTGGAGACAAGAACTTGGTTGTGTTCAGGAACAAGTGGTATGATTTGCTGCTGAAGATGAGGAACGAAGATAGACCCAGTACGTTGGCTCTCAGAGATATCCTTTACAGGAAGATCAAAGGGAGCAAGAAGATGGAGTTTGGTCTGAACGCCTACCATAGATTACCAGACAAGCACCCTCAGAAGTCGTATGAATTCTTGTTGGCATTGATCGATCATCAAATCAAATCGGATCGAGAGGATCTGATGCTCGACATGAAGGAGAAGTCGGTCAAATCAATGATGAAGTCAGGCGGCAAAGACGCAGCTCCGGCTGCTGGCAAGCAGGAGGGCCAGGGTGGCAAAGGCAAAAAGGGCAAATCCAATGGACCTGATGCTGCTCCTGTGCTCCCGAAAGCCAAAGCAAAGGGTCACGCTGGCAAGAACGGCAAGTCCGATGGTGCCAACGACAGGGGCAAGAGTCCGAGCGGAAGCAAAGAGAATCCATGTTGGTATCACTTCAAAGCGGAGAAGGGATGCTTGAAGGGGAACGAATGCACATTTTCTCACAGCAAAAAGACGGAGCACAAGCTGGAGAACATGCCCAAAGGAAAAGGGAAGGGGAAGTCCAAATCCAGATCGTCCTCGCCAAAGAAGGAGGATGGAGTGTGCTACGCGTTCCAGAAGGGAAAGTGTGAGAAAGGGAGTGCTTGCAAATTCAAACATGAGCTCTTCAAGAACAACTCGGCTCCGGCAACGTCAGGAGACAAGGCGCAAGCCAAGTCGAAGGCTGCCCCCAAGGCCGCAGCACCGGCGATTGTGAGAAGGGCCATCGCCATGCCTGCGATAGTCTTGAAGCAATCGGTACCTGCGGGAAAGGTCAGCTTCAAGAAGGGCGTTGATCAAGTTGAACCGGATGAAGCCGAGACTGTCTACCACGAGCGTGATGACGATGCCATGAGTGAATCGTCAAGATGGTCTGGCGAGTCCGAGATCCCCGAGAAGATGGTATGGTTCAAGGAAGTACTCGACGTCGACGAGAATGGGGAAATCACGTGCACATCGATGCGAAGAAGTTCAAGAACAGTGAACATCGAGAATTATCAGCCTATCAAGTCCAACGATCATTGATAAGAGTAAGGATACTGGAAGAGGTGGTGGACGATGTTTACAGAAAACACGACTTTCCGGTGACCAAGGAGAACACCATCGTGTTTGAGTATGATCGGGTTGAGGACGAGATCAAGGAAGCGGTCATAGACTGGAGGAAACAGCATGGTCTGCCGAAGAATGTGTTCGCAATGTCGACATGTATTAGCAAAAGGGTGAAGTGGTTGATGGACACCGGATGCGGTCATGATCTCATTGGACGAGCCAAGGCGAAGAGCCTGGGCGTCGATATCGTGAAAGATGATGATGAGATTGTGTTCCAGACCGCAAATGGTTCCACATCCACGTCTGACGTGGCCAAGATAGTCGTGGACGAGTTGGACGAGACTGTCGAACCACATGTGTTGGATGAGACGCCCACGGTATTGTCGATAGGGAGAAGATGCATGAAGATGGGGTATGCTTTTCACTGGATGCCTGGTAAGCTACCTTTCATGGTTACACCAAAGCAGGGATTCGTACATTTGCAGGTCAAGGACGACATCCCGTACCTTGTGAGATGGTAAGCTTCGGAGTAACAGGCATCGCCCTACAATCGATGACCTCAAAGAGCACTTTTCAGAAGTATTGGCATTGGTCACGAACGATGAGGCAGGTCAGGACGATGATGGTGAGAATGATATACCCGCCTCTGCCGGTGAATCCACCGAGGTTGAGGGTGAACATCATCATGGAGCGTTCGACTTCGGACCACCCGGAGGAGCCGGTCCGGTGCATCCGCCTCCTGTAGCCGAGGAAATCCCAGAGGACGTCGGGCTAGACCCACGTCGTCATGGTGATGCCGAAGCTAACGAAGAAGAGGCTGATGAGGATGATCCAAATGCTGGAATCGAGGTTGATGTGTACGAAGGATCATCAGTGGGAGTCCTCAAGAGGGACGCCAACTCCGTTGCTCACTTGCTTACCCACAGATACCGAAATCCTTTCTGCGAGTCGTGTGTCAAAGCAAAGATGAGACATCAGATCACGAGCAGGAGCCTTCAAGAGGGAGGTCAAGACGTTTGGTGACCTGATGACGTTCGACTTCGTGACGGCATCAGGAGATCATGAAGTGGAAGGCAGGCACGCGCTCATCATTCGGGATATATACACCGGGCTTATTATGGCTTATCCAACTGCGATAAGGGACACTGACTCCGTTGTCAGGGCTATCAAGCACTTCTGCGGTAGGAGGAAAATCAAGCAGGTGTACTCGGATGATGGCCCAGAACTGATCAATGCCTGCGTTGAGCTGAAGCTGAACCATGACTTGTCCTTGCCTGGACGACCGCAGAACAACCCCCTTGCTGAAAGAACGAATCAATTCATGATTGACCAGACTTCGGCTTGTCTTGTACATGCCGGTCTACCCACGTGCTATTGGGTGCAGGCCATCACCACGCTGTGCCATCTGATGAACGTTGAAGAGGTGAATGGGTCAAGCGCCTGGTTGAGACTGCGTGGCGAAGAGTTCAAAGGCGAGAAGATACCTTTTGGTGCGCTAGTGGACTTCAGGCCGAGCGAAGCGAAGTTCGAGCCTAGGGGGGAAACTGGTATATTTGCCGGATATGTGCTGAGCACCGGGATGCGTTGGGCGAACAAGTATAGGGCTTGGGCCCTCACTGCGTTCGCGGGTGCAGAGCTGAACATCAAGAAGGCAAAGGTTCCACCTCGGTTGAGAATGCCACATCAAACGGAGAGGATGATCCTCAAATCGCCTCTAACATTCCCAATACAGCAGAAGTACAAAGCTGCCAATGAGACTTTGGAAGGAGTTGAGATGTCTGTCGACGCAATCGGTCTGGATGCACGTGATCGCCTGATCGAAGATGAGGACTACGAGCCCGAGTTATTGCAGAGTGACGAAAAGCGACTGCTTGACGATGAGGTCGATCAGATCGCTGGTCTACTAGAAGGAGAGGATGCTAGACCGAGCTCGTCAAAAGGGAAAGGCGATGGACATGCCAAGGACGATGAAGAGGTTGTGAAGCCCGACCTTCCACATGTGTCAGCTGGACTACCTGGGGATGGCATAACACGTTAATGATGATGGCAGGGAGGTTAAGATCGACAAAGCCGGAAGACCATATCCCGTCGGGAAGGATGGCTTCAGGCTGATGAAGACGACGAGACCTCCAGAATATACTCTCGTCGAATGGGCAATGATGAGAAGGTACACCGAGGAAGAGAAAGGCGAGGTGAAGGGTGGTGGCAAGAAGAAGAAAGAAGAACCCAAGAGCAAAGGATCTGAGATTTCTACGCCAGCTGAAACGCAGACGTTGCAGATGCCCGGTGCTAAGAGAATTCGGGCTATGCTTCGGAACCGCTGGTGTGGCGTTGAATGGCAGTACAATTGGGGATTGCGAAAGAACGTGTCCAAGATCAAGAACCCACAGGATGGGAAGCACTTGGCTGAGCTTGATTGGGTCAGGATAGTCGTAAATCCGGTTGACGGAGTGGTTGTCCTCATGGATTCCAAGCAATCCCAACATGTCTTGAGACAGAGCGTTCAGTTTGAGAAAGAATTTGTATGTCTGGTAGTAATATATGCCTGGAAGTTCAAGTCTGAGGAGCGGTCAAGACCGACTCCAAATTGGACGAAGGCAGTTGCATCAGTCACTGAGCGTCAGAAAGACGAAGCTGAACTGATATCGGGGACGGATCCTGCGGATGATACGCCGACGGATTTTACCTGGTATGAATGGGAGGAGTCTGCTGAGGTGATTTCGGGAAAAGTGCCACTTGCGCTACCTGCAGTAGGAGAGGAAGGCGAAGCTAAGAAGTACCCATCGATGCCGTGTGTGACCTCTGAGCTAATACAGCACAGAGAGAAAGCCGAGAAAGTTGTTCGATTCTTCGACGCATTGGTGTCCAGGCCGGTTGGCCGAAAAGAAATGTTGACCAACCCTGACGCTCTGGCATCAATGAAGAAAGAACGGTCGGGATTAATCGACCAGGGCGTCTTCGACCTTGGTGCAGTGCGGGAATATGACGCTGTAGCCAAGGAGGCAAAAGCGAAAGGGGAAGAGATACACATGGCTCGCGCGCATGGTATTTGCGTTGAAAAGCACTCACAATTGCCTGTTGGCGATCCCAAGAGGAAGTTCAAAGGTAGAGGCGTGTTGCTGGGGAACCAGGTGAAGAATCAAAGCTTTGAAGCTGCGATGTTTCAAGACTTGGGGAACTCTCCTGCTTCGTTCGAGGCCTTGCGTTGGGCGGATTTTTTGGGTTGTCATGATGGTTGGGATGTGCAGATGGCCGACGCTGTGCAAGCGTACATTCAGGCCACACTGAGAGGCACGCCGTGTTGGATTGAATTGCCACCTGAGGCTGTGCCGAGTGAGTGTAATTGAGGTAAGTACAGGAGGCCTGTTGTTCCATTGAGGAAGGCACTGTACGGACATCCCGATGCAGGAACATTTTGGGAGCAGCACTGTGATGAGTCAGTGCGTGCCGTTGGCTTTGAACCCATCGGCGAGGAATGGCCGTCAGTGTACATTCATGAAAAGCTCCAACTTGTTCTGGTTGTGTATGTCGATGACTTCAAAATGGCAGGGCCCAAAAGGAACCTTGCCCAGGGATGGAGCATGCTGCGTACACGTTTGAAAATTGAGCCCGAGACTGGACTTGACATGTACCTTGGTTGTAATCAAAGCAAGGGGAATGTCACTCTCGGGAATGGACACCGCGTCACAACGGTGACCTATGACATGGAACAGTTCCTACGTTCCTGTGTTGACCGCTATCTTGAGGTGGCGGGCGACGTAAGGTTGAATAAGGTTGTCACACCTGAAATACATGAAGAAACAAAGGGTCACGTCTCACGGAAGCCTGCAAAAGAGGGCCCGTCAGTCGTGTGCAATTGGTGTAACAATCTTGTGCCCACCGACGGTTCTGCCTCAGTGCCGGACCAGCGGGGAGGGACTCCTGAGTTGGCCATGAAGGAGCCCGTGCGTGGACACCTTGCTCCGCATGCCGCTAGCGTACTGATGAAGTTGCTGTACGGCGCGCGGATTGCTCGCTTCGATTTGTTGCGGCAAGTGAATCGCTTGGCACGAAATGTGCACAAGTGGACTGACTCCGATGATCGGGGTTTGCACCATTTGATGTGCTATGTACATCATACGAAACATTGGCGCATGGTCGGATGGGTCGGAGACCCCATGGATGACGTGCGCCTGGCCTTGTATGCTGACGCCGATTTTGCAGGATGTGTTGAATCGTTGCGTTCCACCTCTGGTGGGCATTTGAATATACAAGGGCCCAATACTCGGTTTCCGTTGTCTGGCAGCTCGAAACGACAGGGTTGTGTGAGTCACTCAACTCCTGAGGCCGAAATTGTCGCGGCCGATGTTGCCATGAGAGCCATGGGTATGCCTGCTCTTAAGTTGTTGCAGCGGATTCTCAAGAAGTCACCGAACTTTGTGTTCTATGACGACAACAAGGCTATGATCGGGGTTGTGCGATCGGGGAGAAACCCTACGATGCGCCATCTTGAGAGAAGCCATGGCGTTTGCGTTTCGTGGATGCATGAGATGTTCACGCGTGATTACATGTATCTGGCGTACGAAGTCACCGACCGGATGGCGGCTGACATCTACACCAAGGCGTTCAATGATGGGCGCAAATGGAAACATGCATGTTTGCAGATTGGTCTGCTTGACCCGAGTTTGCTGTCTGACCCGGATACCCTCAAGGCGCTCACACCTACGTGTGATCCCATAAAAGGGACCATGCAGACTGCTTCGGGGACGGTTGACGGAGTTCCCACATTTCCGTACACACATATTCCGATCATGCCCCCGGACCTGTGGTGGCCCGGCCTGACGTCTAAAGAGGGATTGCATGAGCATGAAGGACATGATCCGGTGGTTGTTGCCAAAGGGCCCAGACTGATGCGTGTGAAACCTCCACTCGCGGTCGTGACACCGTTCGGGAGCAAGTGGCTTCGTTCCACTTGGTTTCTGAGGAATGGGTCATGGCTTAAGGTTGAGGACAGAGTTGATCCTGGGTTGCAATGTGAACGGATTGATGGGTGGGTTGAACGCGCAGTTTGGCAATTCCATCCCGTTCCGGTTGCTGTACCGGCGCGGGAGCGATCTCCGCGACCACGACCAATTCATGTTGGGTCCGGTGATGTTGATATGCAGTCTGTGCTGGCTGCATTCGTTGAAGAGTTGTCAGACGAACGTGTTGAATTAAAATGCATCAATGATCTTGCTTTGGATACTTTGCTCCGGTTGAAGCTGCTTATGCGTTGTCTGCATACCAGTCATGAGCAATTTGTTCCTGGTCGTTGTTTTGTTCCATATCGCATTGCGGTGAAGCACAAACCACAGTTAGCGCCGGGCATTGAGCTCGCGCTGGTTAACCATGACGGTGGTGTGCTTCGCGCTCCGTTGCATGTCTCGCTTCCTGGTATGAGAACTCGCACAATCGTCACCTTGTATAGCGTTGACTTGTCCCGGCCCATCGTGCTGTTAGCATGTTCCGAGCCTCGCAAGTGGTTCATTACCCTTGCCCGGCATAAGGGGCCTCAGGTCGTGACCATCACTTTGGTCGATGACTTAATGAGCGAGTACGGGGGGAGAGTCGCTAGACATGTGCTCACTAGATCTTCCGATTTGTTGTTCTTCGCCGGGCCTTGCACGGGAGGATCATCATGGGCACGCCTCAACAAGACTCGCGGAATTGACACCGCAGAGAAAATCGAGGCCAAACAAAAGGAAATTTGGAAGTTGTTTGGACGTTTTGTGGAAATCAAACGGCATGCCATGACGAAACATGCTGCTGTTCTGTTTGAGTTGCCTGGAAGTTGCGATTATTGGAAGGATGAGAGACTGCATGAGGTTGTTCATGATGGCACCAGTCATGAGTTTGACGGGTGTCGCTACGGTTTGAAACAAAGGTACGCGAAGAAACCTCTGCCAATCAAGAAACCGTGGAGAGTTTTTTCCTGGAACTTTGAACTTGGAAGTTCGTTGTCTAAGAAATGTAACGGGAACCATGAACATGGACCTTGTGCTGGTCGGGAAACTAAAGAAACCCAGTTACACACGTCATTGATTGTGAGTGTGATCCTCCGGCGTTTTCGTGCTCGAGCAAAGTGCCTTCAACGCGTGTGGAAGTCACACCACTTCGACTGTACCAACTAGGTTCCGGGCCAGACCCGAACCGAGGTTCCGGGCCAGACCCGAACCTCAGGCTGCAGCTGGGTGCATATCGAAGCCATTCAGTGGTTTTATATATTGCTGCCTATTTTGGGTTTTCCTGGTTCTGGAGAATATCATCAAGATGACTGCCAATGCGACCGTCGTCAATGCGAATGAATTCTTCTGCGTGCCTGTCGGGAAATCCAGACAAGCAGCGATATTCCTGGGGAACCTCGTGAAGAACGCTGTTGAGGAGGGCAAGAGAATTCCCAGGAGAATGGAGACGAGCAGTGACCTGGGTACATGCATAAAGTGGGTCGAGGACATTGGCGTCCCCGTCATCTATGCATACTCAGCGTACTACTCTGCGAAATGCCGTGGCATGATGAAAGGTGAAGGGCAATCCATGAGGATCGCGTTGGAGTTCCTCAGCAAGATCTTCGGGCTACTTTCTGCCGATGAATGCATGCTAGGATGGAGAGAGTTCTGCAGTAAGGGAAAGAAGATAGTGGCAGCACTGAACCAGCTCTGTGGGGAGGCCTCGCTACTTACAAAGAACCCCGAACTGCTGAACGTCACCAAGTACTGCGTCGAAGGAGCCGACATGCTGAGGTCCATTGCGGATATCTGGGACCTCGCTTCGGGTGTGGCCGAAGACAATGAGGAGCGATCCTTCAAAGCTGCATTTCACCAAGACACTCAGGTAGGAGCCGTGTACAAGGAATTCATTAGTGATGAGCCAACTAGGGCATCATCATCGAGGCGGTGGAGGAGTTCAGAGGAGTTCCTGACAACCGCCGAGCTCGAGAGGGCCGATCGAAGAATTGCGAAGTTCAGAGATCGGAATTCGGGGAAAGTGTTTACGCTGAGCGTAATCAAACCTCCCAAAGTCGACCCCTACGAGCGGAGCACAAAGGCCGACTACCAGAGGAACTGGGACCTTGGGTTGGTCTACCAGAAGGAGCTGCGCATGTCAATGAAGAACCTGGCGTTTGCAATGAGGAGAGCGCGCTCACCAGCACAATCTTTTACGCTGGATGATTTGCGGATCAATTCCCAATGACATCTCAGATGCATGCATCGGGGCGGTGAACTCACTCATGTGCGTATCCTTCATCCTGAGGAGGTTGCAGCCATTGGTCGGAGAGAAGAACGTTTCGGATCACTCGTATAAAGTCTGCTTTCGACCGGACAAGTCTGAGTTGAAGGACCTGTACTGGGAGATCGAGGCTGCAAGGGATTTCTTGTGGTGTATCGAGATGATCTACAAGTCCACGTTGCCCGCAATGAACATCAACTCCATCAGCTTAGCGCCACATGCGGCCGACAGGGCTGCTGAGAACCAAGATCGGCGCAAGTGGGTCAATTGGCTGAAGGAAATCGAGAAAGAGGCAGTAAAGGGGCATGTGAATAACTTCGACCAGAACAACTACTGCACCTACAATGAGAAGGACAGGGAGCTGGAGAGGTACCCTGAGGACTTGAGGAACCAACATGGTGGGTGATGGGCTCATCGAAGTCTGAGCCACCGCAGAAGACAGAGCGACAGCGGAAATCGTCATCCAGCTCTGGGCAAAGACAACAAACCTCTGGCGGGTCAAACCCGCCAACAAGACTGACAACAAGATTATAGACTCCATCTTCCGAATGAACTCTGGCGGTGATGATGACAGATGGGAGATCAACAACGCCACGGCTGGACACGAGACATACACCTCATACGAGGGAGGTGTCACCCTGGGTGGCGCAACAGTCAACGTGAAGTTCAACATTGACGTCAACACCGGGTACCCAATCATGCAAACAGTGTTTGGGCCATGTCTCGCCGAGGGGAAGAACGCGACATATTGGGAGTGCATGCTGAGGAGTCTGACTTCATCGCTGGTACATTTCGAAGAGAAGACCAGTGCTGAAAAGATCATCCTTGCATACGTGAACAAAAGCAACACAGCATGGCTTCAGCTATATGCGTTCTTATGTGCTCAGACAGGATGCTTGATTACGGGGCGCCTTCCGGGTGCCAAAGCCATCAACGCGTTGATCCAGGCGGAAAAGAACCCTGACAACGCACCTGCACGGTTGAACCGGATCATCAGAGATCAGAGAAGGGGTCCGATTGGCGGGGCAACGATCCGTGACATGATGATTCAGAAGAAGAGCTTCCTGGTCCTGGATTGGCCCCTGAGGGCCGTCAATGCAAAAGGGAGCACGAAGACCTTCCAGATGATGGTCAACGAGCAGGGGTGGACGAACATCGAAGAGAGATCGTATTACGGGTCGAGCGAGCCAGTCTCATCGACTTCGGATACGGTGAACATCATCTCCCGATTGGAAAAGCTGGAAAAGCTGATCGGCGAACGACGGAGGCGTGATATGGATGATTCACCTGTGTCGGTGCACATCTGGATGTCGCTCTACGATTGGATATGCATGAGGGGTTGCGGCTGGCAGGTGACCGCCAGGCCCATCATTGACTCCCTGTCGAAGACGATGTCGGACCTCGTCAACGTGTGCAAGGGCATGGTCGTTGTGTGCGTGAATCGCGATGTAGCTTTCCATGGTGGAAGAGGGGACTTGGGAACGATCGCCAACAAGGTGAGCGAAATCTGCAAGGCGGCAGGCGCTTTGGTGACCGAGAATGACCGTATGTGGCGCGTTGCTCATGCGCTTGCGGGCAAGAACTACAAGATCCCCGGGAGCTCGAATCTGCAACACTACCTTCTGAAGCGGTTGTTGGTGGAGAAATCCATTGACGTGCTTGCGCCGAACCTATCGTTCGTCAATGATCTGGAGGAGATTTGCATCAATGAGCCTGACCTTCAGTTCAATAGTCCGAAGAACATGGAGGAATCGAAGGTGAAATTCGAGTACAAGCCGACCTTCACCGCTCAGTCAAGACGGAAGCAGGAACGACAGAGCGAAGGTTGCAGTGAACAGGATGCATTTGGGAACGTTGATGCCAATGATCAGCGTCTTCGATGGTATACGGTCTCCGAGCTTAAAGAGTTCATCTGCGAACTATGCAGAAATGAAATGCAGAGGAACAAGTCGAAGCTGCTCGGATCAAGTATGACCTTCAACCCTGATACGTGCGTGAACTGTTGCACGAACTGGAATGCAGACACGAACGGTGTCGCGAGGTCAACCAACGGGAGAAAACTATACACGCGACTTTTCGCGGAATGCAAGGTTGCGATCCCAGACCTCCAACATCTCATGGTGAACGTCAACAATGTTCAGGCCATGACCACGATTATACGGGAACTTGCATATTCCAAATTGAAGAAGGAGCTGTCCCACGTGGGTTTCGTGAGCATGACAGTGGATCAGGCGGCACAGTTTTACGGTCACAAACACGGAAAGCAATTGTCTGCAGGCAGAGATGTGGTCATGTGCAGGAATTCCGAAGGGGTTGAGGAGAAGACCTCCATCTACGTGATTGACAGAGATCTTGGCAACGTGGCCTATTCGTCATGGATCAAGAGCGTGCTTGACCAGGGGACGATGTATGAACTCCTGGGACAGACTACCAATGAAGAGTCTTTGGGGGACGTCGTCGAGATGGTGTTGGGATTCTTCGAAGTGATGTCATACTTCCAACACGAACTTCCATTGTGGAGAGATGCATGGAAGATCAAGAGGGAGTTCGAGCAATCCATCGTGCGGCACCTCGCAGGGAACGTGAGCCACACGACGGGACAAAACCGGAAGCGGAACAAGCCTTCTGCTGAGCTCGGAGCACCCACAAAAGAGGTATTGGACATCATGAACACGATCAAGCCCAAGCATCCGTACTCCCTGGTGATCGAGCACGCCAACCAAGGATCCAAGAGGAAGGCATCAGAGGGTGGAGACGATGATCGCGGCCCAGAGCCAGATCAGAGTCGAAGCTCTCAGCCCAAAGAAGAGAAGGAGGAGAAGAAGCAGCGCGTGATTGATGGGCTAAAAGCTGCACTCAAGTTCCTGGACTCAATGGAGAATTGCATGGAGGAGAAGGGAATTTGTGCAAAGTGCGCGAATTTAGCCCACGACGGCGACTGCAAGAAGTTTGAAGAGGCTGCTGGAAATGAGAGGGCGATGAGGAAGATTCGTGAGCTTCTCAGCAGCGATCACGTGTCCTCGGATGAAGAAATGGGGGATGCTGAGGAACCATCATCATCGACATCCAAGGGACACAAGAAAGGGGGACAAAAGGGGAAAGAAATAATAGAGATGTATAGCTATACCATCAATCTGGTGGAAATGGCTGACACGGCTGAAGGAGGTGAACTACAATGCGGAGGTGTGGACCTTACCTTCAACCCGTGCGGGGATCACAGGACATTCAAAACAACGTTGGAGCGAGGATGTGACACCATTCCATGCTACATCCCAAGGTCTGGTGACGTGAGTAGCGTCTACATGCCATGGGCGTACGCTTCAATGACGGATCCCAAATTCTTCCCCAAGGGCGCCATCTTAGAGCAGATCGATGTGATACAGCTTGGCAAAAGCATCAACTTCTGCATCTACCCCTTCGATGACGCTCCACATTGCAAGATCGGTGATGAACACTCTGTGTTCGCATCGAGAGATCAAGCTAATCAGCTATCTCATGATCTTTGCAGAGTCCTTCGACACAAGATCGGCAATTGCCGAGGAAGTGCTTTCAAGTGTGATGAAGGTGGATGGGTCGATATTGACGCAATCATCGACGACCGGCAGAACAACATATTCCCACCGAAAACTTCGAAAGCGAGACGCTACATGAATCGAGATTTCAGACCCTAGCAGCAAGGTTTCCGAGCATCATGAACCCGAACGACGCGAGGGCCGCTAGACAGGAGTTGAACTACATGGGCCACGATCAGAGTGAGATCGACATGATATTCGGCAGATGCGATGGATGGTGCAGACCTTGGTGTATTCGGGTCACAACTGGTCACAGCGACTTTGGTTTCATGAGCTCATCCGCACTGGCAAATAGGTATTCCGCAAGGATGGGTGACTCACTTGGAGGAGCATTCCATGTGACATATGCGGAAAACCTGCCAAGCATCGTACGTTGGCTGGTCCCCGGCGGAATCGATGGCGGAAACAGATTGGCATTGCACTTCGGGGCATTCGCTCCATGGGACAAGATGAACGTGGCGACGAAAACAACGCTACGCAACCTGCGGGTTGGGGATCCGATCGCAATCATCTACATTCCCAGTGCAACTCTTGCACGATATGGAGCTGGAGTTGCGTTCAACGGGACGTTTATGGTCTTCGATGTGATCCCGTTCTATGAAGTCAAGTCCATTTGGATCGGCAAGAGCAACGAAGGAAGATGCCTGGAGATCGAGGACGTCAAGCGGGCGTACTCGAAATGCGTCGAGAATGAGATCTGTCCTGGATTCGTTGGATCATCCCAAGAGTCGGCCTTGATGTTCCTTCAGCACGTTGCAAAGGTCATCGAAGAATCGCCGGAAACAGAGGCGGGCGCAGACAATCTACACTACGTTCAAGAGATGGTGGATCGTGCCTGCAAACTGTTTCGGGACGGCGAACGGGAAGAGTTGGAAGCTTTAACCAACGAGATCAGAGATGAGATCAGCAAGACCATCATCCTGAACGACGAGACTTGGGAAGGGCTCAGATGCCGAATTTGTCCGTCTTGTGCAACCGCAATTCCTACGTGCTTCTGTATATGCCTGGAGTGTGGAGCGCAACTGATCTCTACCGGGAGATTCTGCGTCAACATCAGCTCCGATGACGACGATGATGATCATAAACCCAACGTGTCCGGAGATGCCAGGCGAGCACAAGAGGAAGCAAACGACAATACGGCAGCACAGGGGAAAGATGGTGGAATGGAGGATGATCCCGAAGATGACGATATGGGCACACAAGGATATACATCCGGCAACGTGTCCGAAGAAGAAGACAATGAATGGGATTACCGCGACAATGACATGGCAGCACGGGACATCATCAACTCCCAAAGGATGGCAATCTGCATGGATGAACCTCGCGAGGCTCAATACATGGCAGGGTTCATTGCGCTGCAAATGTCAAGAATGTGGGGGATGTTCGAGGCTGGCGAGAAGAGAACAATCAATGCCGCACTCGAAGGAACCCGCGCGTGTCCACACCACAATGACTTTGGACGCTATCCGAACGATTCTGAGATTGATCGGGATGGTATCATACTACCATCTGATGAACTCAAAGTTTCCCGATCTCCGAATGTTCGGACAAGGACCTTCAGGACGGTCGACAAGCGCACCCAATACATTCGTTATTTGGCGCTCAAATGCGAGGGGCTGTACATTTTCTACAAATGTGGATTGCAGCAAAGATCCTCGACATTACCAAGGATGAAATGAAGCTCCTGGTCAGCGAACGCAAGCGCCCAGTGGGGGACATTGTCTACAGATGCTTCTCCCTGGCGTTCAACTGCAAACACATATCGTTCGCAAGGGCTGGGCTGAACCTTGGTAAGCATGGATACGTGGTCAACGTGAGCGCCATCATCGCGGCCACAGACCCGGGCAAGTGCGACGGACCCCTGCTTGATTGGTGTATCCGAAAGGGACACTGGCTTGCAGACGAGCGCCACAAGAAGTACGTCCGAGCACGAGAAGCCCAACACAACTTGGACGAAGAATTCCGTCGACGCATCAATAGGATGGCCATTGTGGATCGACCTATGTGATGCAAGTGTGGATTATCGTTGCTTTTACGGCATGGTGCGGGCCAGACCCCATCCATCGCCAGCAACATATTAATTCCACTGCGATGTGATTTACGGCATGGTGCGGGCCAGACCCGATCCATCGCCAGCAACACATCGATTTCACTACGATGGAATGATTTCAATATGATGTGATTTCATTTGTCCAAGGAACATGAATATGTATGTATTTACATATTCCGACGACTATGGCATTCCGGATATTCATGGATGGGCACTATTATCTCATGGATGATTTCTTTTCCTTATATTATTCGTGGTATCTGGAATGGCTATTCTTGCATATGTATATTGCTCGCCAAATTTCTTTGCCGGTGGTATTCAGATGGCTTATGGCCATGCGCTGCTATGGATTTCTATGGCCAACCCATTTCTGTGGATGACGGCTGCGCGATGCGCAAATGCGGCAGCTGGGATTTCCAATGGTTGCGTGATGGTATGAGGCAGAATGCCTCTTGCCTCTGTGTGTAGGATTGTGCTACGATTTGCGGATGCACGTTTCTGATTTGATTGAACCCGGCCAAGTTTCACAATGAATGAACGGCGTTGCAGTAGTGAGTGAAAGAATGTTCGACACAGTTTCGTAGTCGGAGCCGTGGCCATTGGGACTTGTTGTGATGTTTGGACCGCATGATGAACAATGCGACCCAAATGGGGGATGTTAAAACCCTCCTGGCCCTGTGCCTAAATTGGGAAGCTGTTCTGAGGTCCATGTTCTTGTTGATTAAGTATCCCATTGGACGCCACTTTGGCTCAAGTCACAAGTAGGGCTCAAGGTCTTGCATGAACTACGTTCGCCTGTGATCGATCAGTGAGAGAGAGAGAAAACAGGTTCAATCGCGCTGCTGACACAGAGTGTACAATCGTGGTTATTGGTCTTTACCCCTTACAACAGTTTGCACTGGTTTGGCTATAACGGTTTGGCCGTATACCCTTTCTACGTGGTTGAGTATACACAGCTGGAGGGTTCGGTGGACAGCGTCCCACGGGACGTCATCTTGCCATCTCTTGACAGTATCACTGTGTCATCTCTATTTATCACTGACTAAACCTCTTGCAGCTGGGCTTGAACATGCAATTCTTCAAACTTTGTCTGCGCCACGCCCCTTTTGTTTGTCGACCATTGCTGAATTTGCCTGCGCAGCCAGGCTGACTGAGCACGCTGCGCTGGGAGCCTAAATTTAGCCAAGTTGCTTTGTTGTGCCAAACTATGAAGATGACTTGTAGGGGGGTAGGCTGTGCAATTTCGTCATTATGAAAGCCTCATGATGTGAACTATTCAATTCCAGCTCGCTTGCAAACTGTGGCACTGCAAATTGATCACTTTCAATGGATTGTAAACCATCGGAATCGGAGCTTGACCGTACCGCGTGTCTGATTCTGCCGGCCCTGAGCCTTTGGACTTTGAGCGAAGTTTTTTTGCTCAAATTGCAAATCGCAATTTGATAATTTGCACTGTGGAAAATGTCCCAACTGTGGGACTGATGTGTCGGACGGGCCAGTGCTACGTCGATGGCACGTCAAGCCGCAGCAGCCTCAGCCGCAGCCGACTGAAGACGAGTTCATCATGATTCAGAGTCATAATAAGAGACTCAAAGTCAAGAGCAAGGAGGCATTGCGGCATGACTTGGAGTGGCAAAACCTGCCACTGGAACGGCCAGTGTTACAGCCTCCAAGGAAAGACTCTGACAATGAATTGTCAGACATGGATGCGATCGTAGACGAGGACTTGGAACTGGAGTCACAACCGGACTGGGATCTGGACGAGTATTATTCCAGTCAGATTGAAGCAGCTTCGGATCAGTTTGTGGGGTTTGCCAACCTGCCAGATGTGGACCCAGAATCGGTCGAGCATCGACGGAATGAAGAAGTGCACCGTCAGAAGTATCAGGATGACGTTGCCGAACCTGCCGAACCTGCCACTGTGGCAAGGGCAAAGCCCAGGAATTTGGCGCACTTTGAGGCAGAATTGCCTGCCGGGGTTGCACGCAACCCCAACTTTCGCCGCCCGAGCATGACCAAAGAAACATTGTGTCACTACGCAACTAACGCGGTCATGCGGGAGGAGCTATTTAGGGCCTGGCCCGCACTGCAGAACAGGATGATCGCCGCAGCATCATCGGACTATTGTCAATTTGCAGGTAAAGGAAGAGGTATTGCAGTCTGGCAGCTGTTTCAGGATGTGGAGGTTGAGGAAATTCCGTCAGGGAACCCCCCGTCCACATGGATGTCGTATTTCAAATCCCGCAAGAATGGTCATTGACGAACTGGTGAACTGCATTTTGCCCAGAACGTGGATTCCAAAGGCGGCTGCTTACTGGAAGAATGACAGGGACCCGCAGAAGCGACGGCTGTGGCGGCAGAGGCTTTCTGTGTGGCAAGACGTTAATCAATTTTTCTATGAAAGCTGGATGGCAGAACAAGAGATTCAGAATTTTCGGCTCCAGGTCCCTGCAGAAATCACGGCCCAATTCCTGCAGCAGTTTGCCGAATTATGTGAGTGGTTGCAGTATGGGCGGACACGGCCTGCCAGTCACACATGAATCAGGGCTCAGTGGCAATTTGCCAATCGCCCGACATGTGCGAAGATTCGATGAAAAAGAGCGTAACTACATTCTATTACTATTGTCAATGACGCCTTTCAAACCTTAACTCAGTCCAGCGCAGTGAAAGATTTGCTCAGGTTCAGCCATATCCGTGAGAGTTAAATCAAATAGCCTGACTACTCCATTCCTTTCACTTCACTCACACACCCGCACTGAACTGAGGCACGGTCGTGGCTGGGGCCTGAGTGAATCATTCACTGCTTTGGCATGTGGCACTGTGTGGTCATGCAACTGATGCAAAGCAAACAAACATGCTGCATGTACATGGCTACCATTCCTTCCTTTAGCTCACAGCTAAAGGAATGGGTTAGCCATGTACATGCAGCATGTTTGTTTGCTTTGCATCAGTTGCATGACCACACAATGCCACATGCCAAAGCACTGTGGTTTTCCATGCAATGACTCAACCATGCCATGCCTGGTGAGTGTGGTCCTGTCCATCCTGAGTCACTGAGGCACCTCGTCATAGTCGTGGCTGGGGCCTGAGTGAATCATTCACTGCTTCGACTCGGTTCAACTTGGCCCCCGTCAAAAAGTAGCCTTGGACCCCGGAGCCCGTGAGAAAGCCACAGCTAAAGGAATGGATTTGGGTCAGACTCAGGCTCACAGGCTGACGTGAACTACTGAGTGGATGATTGGAGAGACATCCGTTTGCCACAACTTAAAATACCATGGCAGAGTTTTTGCACCATGCGACTCCGTGATATGTGGATGTGGGTCAAAACCCCGGATTCTTTTTTTTTTTTAAAAAAAATTTGGGCCAGTAAATAACTGGGTGGTTACCCCAAAAAAGGGTATCTACGTTTGACCCACGCCCAAGTATATTATATGTTGTTGATGGCAAGTTAAGCCTTGTCAGGACCTGTGCCGGGAGGATCAGAATCAGTGTTTTCATCACTGGCAGGCGTTCGCTACTGATCACACAGTCAGAAACCTACTTACCCTTTGATTGGCTAACTTATTATGATGTGTTTCCGACCGAGTAACTTGCTGCGCGCGACCTCCCCAACTTGGAAACAGTGAGTGGTTTGGACAAGTTGCACACGTATCATTCGTGTCAGACTGTTTGAACGCATTGGCTGTAAGCGATATTGCCCTTGCGTAGCTGCTGGCCGGCCTAGTCAGCCACCCGATGCCCATGGCCAAACCTGGCAAGAAGCCTAAGAAGGCAAAGACAATGCCAGGTGAACAGCTTGCAGGGCAGCACCTTCAGGAGCATCTTCTTCTTCTTTGCTCTCTTCTCTGCAGACACTTGCCCTGCCGGCTCTTCATCGCCAGAAGTCTCGGACTCCGCCTGTCCTGCAACTTGCGGCACTGAGCCCTGACTACTGAAATTCCCAGGCGGCATGAACATGCCGCCAGGCATTCCATGGAACATGGGACTTGGCCACTGCATCCCCATCCTGGGCCCCACGGACGTCTCGCTGTCAAACTGGACGGTTCGCCCCAGCAGCGGCTGCAGCGTGGTCCTGGCCACGCACACCGCGGGCGCAGTGAGCGTGGACGGCTACACCCTGACCCTGGCGGTGAACCCCTGGAACATCGTGCGCACCTACAACTTGACGCCAGGCCAAGAGCTCCTCTTCGCCTGCCGGTACCGGCTCGGCACGGCCTCCAACTTCGTGGTGTACATGTCAGAGGCCGACAACGTCTACGACCCCCTGTACGGCAGCTTACTACACATTTGTAAAAGAATGTGTAGTAATTTTGTGTAGTAACTGTGTGGTAAAATTGCCCATTTTTCTACACAACGATTTTAAAGCCATTTTTGTGTAGTATTTTTTTGGGTACGCGTGTAAAATGTAAAATTACAACACTTTGATCCTTCAGGTGCCCTTCCAGGTTGGTCAGTCGGAAGCGCAGGTGCCTCAGGGTGACGGGCCCCCTCACGGCCACGAAGTGCCCGTCGTCCGAGCCCATCTCCACAATGGTGCCCACGCCGCTTTTCAGCGTGATCTTGACAGGATGTCGTCTGAAGCTCGGGCCGAGCATGTGGTCAATGCTGAAGGGCTTGGACGGGGAGGCGGACGGCGAAGTGGGGTAGTCCGCCGCGTCGGGGAATTGCTGCTGCAGC
The DNA here is from genome assembly GCA_963377175.1 of Effrenium voratum. NCBI lineage: Eukaryota > Dinophyceae > Suessiales > Symbiodiniaceae > Effrenium > Effrenium voratum. Next base: position 239,846 of record CAUJNA010003704.1, on the reverse strand, counting down.
TCCAGGTTGTTCAGAATCAGTCGGTTGCCGTCGTAGGCGACGCCCGGCACGCGTTTGGCGCACAGCGATGGCCCGGCGGCTTTTTGGGCAAAATAGGAAGCTTGGAGCAAAGTCGGAATTCCGACCTCGGTGGAGAGCAAAGTCGGAATTCCGACCTTGGTGGTAGTTTGTCTCACGGGGTAAGATCGACAAGCCGTGGGTGACCTCTGGCCAGCTTGGAAGATTACGATAGTTTGTGTCACGGGGTGACACGGACCGTGGGCGAAGTTTGCTGCAGTCGGGGTTGCTGACCCCCATTTGGGAAAACCTTGTAGGGGTGGTGACAAGCTAGGCTGGCTGGCAATTGCCAGCTGAACAAGCTGGAGAAGAAACTGAAGCAGGTGAAGACCTGCAAGCCGACGGTGAGCAGTTTTGCGAAGATATGCCCCGTGCTGTTTCAAGCATGGATGTCAGTGAAGAGGAGCTCGAGAAACTTTGGTTTCCAGGCTCAATCGCCGAGCCGAACTTGCATGAAGATGTGCTAGCGATGCTTGACTCGATTGCAGTTCGGGCCGAGCTTTCACGTTTGGAGAGAATTGCAGTCATAGCGCCTCTGCCCGATCAGGAGACCCGAGCAGCAGATCACAGACACTTGAGTACGAGGTTTGTGATTACTTGGAGATCTGAATTCAGGTGTGTTCATGGAGACAGACAGTTATTCTGGCTTCGACGGGCGCGTCTGGTCGCTCGCGAGTATGCTTGGACAAGGGCAGAGAACAGCTCTACAGCCCGGCGTCAAGCTCATGTAGTACGAGGGTAACCCCCAGCATCTATATGCGCCGCAAGTCTGAAAATTGGTGCATGGCAGCGGTGGATGTGAAAGATGCTTACCTCAAGGTCAAGCAGAAGATCAAGACGACTATCAGCGTTGAGCTTCAGGGTACCATTTTGGGGTATCGCCTTTTGATGTGTGTGCCAGGCCAACGTGATGGTTCCGCAAATTGGTATGAAGACTTTTGTGGATATGCAGTGCAACATTTGAATGCAGTTCCTTGTGTGGAGTCGCCAAATTTCTTTCGTGTGCAGGATGGACTGGTGGTATTCAATTTGCATATTGATGACATGCTTTTGACCGGCCAGGCCACAGCTATTGAAAAGTTTCTGCAGGGTGTGAGTGAGCGGTATGAGATGTGGAGTATTTGCGGAAGCCTGGAGATGAGATTTGGTTTGTGAAGCGGAAACATGTGTTGTTGCCAGATGGTCGATTGGGGATGGAACCTCATCCCAAGCACGTGGAGAAGATGAAGGACGCCTTGAACCTTCATGGAGTCAGGCCAAGGAAGACTCCTCTCCCTCTAGGAGAGCTTCCGTGCGATGCAGAGACACCCGCTCTGAATGCTGAACAGGCGGGGATTTATCGGACATGTGTGGGAGTGCTTTTGTATTTGAGCGCAGATGTGCTTGAAGCCCAGTGTGGTATTCGTTTGCTGTCGCAAAAGATGTCCGTGCCAACTGAAGGAGAGATGAGGACGTTGAAGCATTTGGTGAGTTATCTAACTCAGACCACGCACCGCATGCTTGTGTTTGACGAACCCAAGCGAGGAGTCGGGGTTTGCAGGTGAGTCGCCGACCGGCGAGTTGCTTTTGGAAGCATTCACGGATAGCGACTGGAGCGGTTGCAAGACTACGAGGCGAAGCGTTTCAGAAGCGGCCATTCTGCTTGATGGAAATTTCTTGAGCAGTTCGAGCCGAACTCAGAAATCGATCAGTTTGTCAACTGCAGAGGCCGAGTACAACGCGGCTACTTCGACAATGGTAGATGCTTTGTTTCTGAGGAACGTTTTGAAGTTCCTGATGCCTGATCAGCCGCTACACTTGAGACTGCTGTGTGACCCAGCAGCTGCACGTGGAGTAGTTGCGCGAGATCCGGAGTCGGAAGGGTGAAGCATTTGGACGGCAAGATGCTTTGGTTGCAATCCAAGTGCAAAGAGACCAACATTCAATGCTCAGCAATTGCGACGCGTTTCAACATTGCAGATTTGTTTACGAAGCCCCTGGCTCGGACACGCATCAATGCACTCTTGAATTTTTCAGGCATGCGCGACGAGGAAGGTGCACCGATAGGTGCATCAGACGTGGCAGAGATGGAAGAGCAGTTGCATCTGCGAAGCACGGTTCGGAGGATCCAGCAGGAGCTTCGGGACCAGCATGGATTGGTCGGCAGCCGCGGCATGACCTTGGCAAAGCGGATCCTGCTGTTGGGAATTGTGAGCAACTTGATGGGATATAGTACAGGTGAGAACAGCCTTGACGAAGCCTTGAGCCCGGAAAAGAGCCCAATCTTTATGAGCGAGAACCAGTTCTGGATTATCCTTGATATTGTGATGTTCAGCGGATTTGTGATTTTCTTGCTATGTGCTTGCTATACATTCTGCATGTATGCGCGTGGATATCGGTTGCACAAACGGAGCGTCTGCGAGGACCGCAGTACACAGACGGTGGATGTGCGAGTGGCCAGCAGCTTGCGTTTTGAGGAAGAGCTTACAGCTGAAAGGTCGTCAGCGAGCAACGACCTATTTGCAGACAGGACTATTGTTTGGGTGACAAGCGGCGGTCGGTGCTACCGCAAGCCAAGTTGCAAGTGGACCCTGTATGGCCACATTGAGATGACAGAGAGCGCGGCCATTTTGGCCAATTACAACGGGTGCCAAACATGTCACAGCTTTGGGGCGTGGTAAAGCTCCACCGGGAGTTTCTGGTGGGGTACTCCGGAGACGATGAGTTCGGAGGCCACTTTTGCCCATGGAGGATCCTTTCGAGATCCGGTTTTCACATGCGAGTTTGATGAGTAGCGCTGTGAAAAGAACAGTGTGCTCGTTTCAAGTCAATGGTGTTTGTACAGATGCTTTGAGTCTGGTTATCATGAAGAAATCCAGATTCAGCCTACAGGATTCAGCAGAATCTGAGGCGGGGTGCTTAAATATGCATCCAACACACTTGGGGGTTCATGATGAGCTCCGGTTGAAACCGTACTTCATGTGAAACATGTAGTCTGTTATGCATGCATCAGCAAGGACTGAGATTCGCTGCAGGCTTCGGTGATCAAAATTGTTCGCAAGGCCGTAGGGTGCGAGCTTGGAATTCTATGGGATAGCTACTTTGACGACTTCTCAGTTGTTTCCCACCAGCTGCGACAATGGCTAGTGCAAAGGGCCTCTTTTCGCTGTTTGGATTTTGCATTTGCTGTCGACAAGTTGGAGCCCTTTGGAGACTCTGCTGAAGTGCTCGGGGTGGTTTTCGACCTGACATACAGCGCCAGTGGACGCACCTTGATCAGGAATAAACCTTCGCGAGTGAATGAGCTCAAGCGCGCCATAGATGACATACTTGACGATGGTTTCATTGTTCCGGCTAAGTTGCCTTCGATTCTGGGGAAGCTACAATACGCCGATTCTCATGTGTGGGGACGCGCTGGCCGATGTGCATTGGCAGACTTGCGTGAGATGGGACATGCGTCACTTGACAAGAAAATGCTGGATCCAACCCGTTCTGGGAAAGTCGAGGTTTTTGGCAGCTTGGTTCCGTCAGCCATGATTGAAAAGTGGCAGGCCAAAGGGAAGTCGCATGTCATTGGACTGGTGGAGCTATATGCTTGCGTGGTGGCAACGCTTCACTGGAAACCCATGGTGGATACAAGGCGCTTGATCCTTTTTGTCGACAACTGGCCTGCCCTGGATGTGCTCGTCAAAGGTACATCTTTTCAGGCGGATTGGCGAGACCTGTTGCTGTTGCTTGAAGACCCGGAGGAGGACCTTTTCTTGCTGTGGATTGCCCGTGCGCCGTCATCATCGAATGTTTCAGACCACCGCAGTCGCGGTTCCCTTGGCCCTCTGGCCTGTTCTCACTGAGCTTGTTTGAAACGGGCTGTAGCTTTAACCTGAGCGGACTGATTTCTGAAGAGGGGCAAGTAGTCAGCTTGCTTAACAGGCTGCTTTTGAAGGCCATTTTACTGCCTGTGTAGCTTTGACGCGCAGTGGTCTTGAAAAGGGCAACAAGTCTTTAGTGCCTGTGAACTGTGTTGTTTTGGACACCTTGCGCTTAGAGGGCTGATTCCTTAAAAGGGGCAACTGATTGCTTGCGCACCTGATGTTTAGCAGGTTGAGTTTTTGAAGGGGTCATTTGATTGCCCGTGTAGCTTTAGACACCTGACATCAAAGTTGTATCAAGTATGATTGGAAAGGGCAACTAGTTTTTAGTGCCTGTGTAGCTTTGGACACCTAGGACTGATTCCAACTAGTCAGCTGATTGCTTGCACGCCCCAACATGAACACGACCGTTGCCTCCGAGCCGACAGACATCAAAATGCCATCGGTATGCCCATTGGGTAACAGTCGAAAGAGACTCAACGCAGGGTTTGGGCGAAAGCCGGGTTTGGGGGGGGGGGGGGGCAAACGGGTCATTTTATCATAAGAGGGGCAACTAGTCAGCTGATTGCTTGCACACTTGATGCTTAGCGGGCTGAGGTTTTTTTTACAGGTGTCATTTTAGGGTTGTGGTCATATCGAACATCGCGTTTCACTACTTGAGTTTAGGATGACACATCGTATCTTTCAGCCTAGCTTCGGGGACCATCAGCGCCCTTTGACCTCGATTTGGAAGACGCACCTATCAGCGCGCCTTTGACCCTTAAGATAGGCAACTAGTCAGCTGATTGTTTGCACGCCTGATGCTACGCGGACTCATTGCTTGAAAGGGGCAACTACAATTTGGGGAGCAGGAAGTCATAATAAACACAAAGGCTGGAAGCTAAGCCCACGCCTCCCTGATCACACTCGCCTTTCAGGGCACCGAAGGACCCGCATAGGACCCACTTTTGCACTGTCAAACTGGTTCTGCAGAAGATGAGTTGCAGAAACCACCAGAAACCAAATGCTGTTGCCCTTAACCATTCCAGGTTGGAGCCAGACACGGTAGGCCGGCTTGAAAACCACATACCGCAAAACAGGTGCCCTTATTTTCCCAAGTCCTTCTTCAAGAAGCTTTGAAGTCCCCAAGCTGGGCGCCTGTAGGCCGAGAGCCTTGACGTCGCGTGGCCGCAACCTGTCCAGCGTTTTGCAGTAGTTAGTCCAGCGCCTTGCAAGCAGGCGCAGCCGCCGTGCGCATGTGCAAGCGCGATACTGAGCTAGGCATCATCCACAGCGTTTGGGGTTTTCCTTTTCCCCCATGTTTTAATCTTGATTGAATCTTCGGATGCGTTGCCGTTTTCTGCTTCAAGCTTCTTAAGGGTCATGCCTTTGCGCCCGCCATGGAACCTGCCACTAATGCATCGTTTGCCATGACCTTGTATGCATGTGCCTAGATGAGCACAATTTGCATGCCTTGCGCGCCGTCGCCTGGTGCATGCATAACAGCGTGCCAGACGACACGCCCCCCACATCCGTGGCACCCGCAGCAGTGCATTTCCCACCAGCCTGGGGTAGCACTTATTTCCTGACGCCTGCAGCCGCCGAAACCCTCTGGCCTTTCCTCACTGCCGGTGAGCGTGCATCTTTTCAGGCTGCCGAGTGGTGGGTGCATGCCGATTTAAGGTGGTACATCCACGGCATGGGCGCCATCCCAGACTTGCGTAACAACTCTTCAAGCGACGCATCCGAGCAAGACGCATTGCGCGCCAGCCGCCCTAGGCGAGCCGGCTGACGCATGCCTTGGCATCCTTGTGGGCATGCTTGCAGAACCATTGTACCTCCACATTGCCGCATGCTTCGCATCAGTACCTTGCAGGCCCAGTCCACGCACTGTGCATTTGATGGAGGCGACCGCTTGCAGGTGTATGGCATATTGAAGCCGTGGGGGCAGCGCCCACGGCCTCCAAATTTACAAGTGGCTAAGCCATGCGCCGTGAGCTCCGCGTGTGAGAAATAATCGAAATAGTCGAAACCTCCCTGCTTGGTGCTTTGGCATCGTGCATGACACACGCACTCAACATGCCTACTTTCTCAGATGCCCCTTTGCGTTCGCATCGTTTCCGGCATGCGCCCGCGTTTGGACAGCCCAAAACCAAGTACACAGCATCGATGTCCCTTGCGTGCTTTGCAAGTCGGGCCCTTCTTTACAATAGTGGTGGTTGCCTGCGCATCTGCGTACTAAGGTGGTGAGCCTGCATCAAGAGGCAGTGGCATGCACTTCGATCAGTGACCCACTCCCCCCCGTGCCATTGATGCCCTGCCAGCCTCGTGCGCTTTGCTTGCAGTTTTTCAGCTACAGCCTCAGTCTTGCCACACTGCGCCGCAGTCGCACTGCATGGCAACATTCAGGAAGGGCTGATGCACCGCAAATGCATCCCAAACATGCCATGCAAATGCCCACTCACTGCACCGCAGATGCTGTGATGGCATGCCTTATGCTCAGAGCTTCACGAACTTGAGCCCGGCATTTCCAACTCGCCGCGCGCGGGCCTCAATTGCAGCAGGCGTATTGCATGTTTTTTCGTACAGTGCGCCGCAGATGCGTCCCAAACATGCCATGCAAATGCCCACTCACTGCACTGCAGATGCTTTGATGGCATGCCGTATGCTCAGTGCTTCACGATACTCGAGCCTGGCATTTCCGACTCGCCGCGTGCGGGCCTCAATGTCACTTAATGCACCGCAGATGCACTTTGACAAAGTCGAACACGCATTGGTGACCGTGAAGTCAGAGGTTTCATACCTTGAACCTGTGACCCGCCGCGTGCGGGCCTCAACACCACTCGGTGCACCGCAGCTGCACCGGGCCGGCCCAACACATTTTGTTAGCCCGGAGGTCGGATCCCGAGCCCGCTCACCATCCGAAATGAGGAGGCAGGACACGCTTTGTCAGCCTCAACTGCGTTCGGGCCGGTGTGCCGCCTAACGCATGCCTGACTTGAAAAAGAATGCTCTTTTTTGCATGCACTCCCATTCAGCCAGCCACGCCCATTCACTGTGCGTGCGTGACGCCGAGGTGGCATTGGCAACATGCCCCTCCCTCAGCTGCGTATGCCTCCGCATGCCCACAGTTCCTCTTGAGCTTCAAAAACTGGTCACTCCCCGTCCGTCTTTGCAATGTCACTGGTCAGTGATGCCAATGCTGGCTTCGCTTTCGAAGACGCCGACACTCCCGCACCGCAGCCGTGGCCCCAGTGCCATCGCATTGATGCATCACCCTCCCGCAACGCACAGGACGGCTTCGCATCCCTCCTCAATGAGTGGCTACGTCGCATGGATCGCACTGATCGTTTGGCACGCATGAACCGCATGGGACATCTAGGCAACTTCTTGCTCGACATCCTTAGTGTCCTCGGGGTGCATGGCATGACTTTTCGCATCGCACGCATGCACTCGCTCATTGCTTACTTCATCGACTACTTGCGCGCTGATCCACAGATCAACGTGGATGGCATGCTGGAGAACCGCAAACGGAGCCTGGCAGGCTTCCGCATGGCAGGGAAATACCTGGCTATCCTCCAGCCCTTCTCCGCATTGCTTGCCAATCCCAAATTCCGCTCTGAGCACAGCATGCATGCACACATGCAGCCCAGCTTGGACTTGCTGCGTGAGTGGGAATCACGCCTCGGCATGGAGGACGTCGCATTGGTCATCCGGTCTTGCATAGCATTGCTTGAGAGCATCAAGACATACGTTAGCGTGCTTCCTCAACCACGCAGCCCACAGTTCCTGCACTGGACGGATAGGCATCACGCCGACGAGTGGACGCACTGCATGCCCAGACCTGGGAAAAAATTGGAACTCGTATTCCGACATCGGCATGCACGCCGCAGTCCTGGATTCTTTGAAACTGAATTGCACCAGGTACGATGCCTTATGCATCGACTGCCAAGGAGGCTCTGGCATCCAGCGCGCCGTGCTTTTCGCTGTTTGTTTGTCTCTCATTGCCAGGAGGACACGCGCACAGCCCTATTCGGCCTTGACCTTACTGTGCAGCCACACTTTCTCCATACATTGCCGCTCCTTGTTTTTCCTTCGTGCATGCCGTGGTTGTTTCGAAACCCTTCATAAACTAGGCCGCCACCCCCTGTACTGTCCTCGCGTGTATGCCATGGCGCATTCGAGAACATTGGGGTTCCGCTTGGTCTGCCAAGAGAGACCGTGAGACAGACGAGACCTTGTGCACCAACAATGACTCAGCATCCGCAGACCTTTCGGCGATGCAGCCAACAGCCAAGCCGAAACCTGCACGAGCACCTAGGCTGGTGCCCGCACATTGCATTGCCAGCCTGCATTCGCCCTTGCGTGCAACAACAAGCAGCGCGCCCGCTGCTGACGCATTTACACCGCACTCCTCTCAGCCCCCCCTACATTGGATGCCATGACACAAACAAGCGCTGGTGACAGGAACGCATGCTAGGAAACATACCTTGCACTCCAGTCAGCCTGAGGCCCTACAGCGGCGGAGACCAACTTCGCCCCACTCGCCAGCCCGGCATCGCCGGCCTGCAACTCAGAGCCTCAGGAACTGAAATTCATTTGCATGCACTCTTTCTGTCCCAGCATCAGTTGCTTTGTTCGATTCATCAGCTTTTTGTTGCGCAAGCCACCACTGCTCACCGTGCCCATTCCCCGGTCATGGCAGATTTGGAGGCATCAAGTGACACAGCAAGCGCGCTGCGCGCCTTGCTAACCAATGCCCGAGTGCCGGATATGCTCGCCGAACATATCCTTGGCCTCGGATTTGAAGATATCGCCGATTTTGCATACGCATATTCGGACGCATCCGACCTGAGCACACTCCTTGACGAGGTGCCTGCTGAGATTTGGACCGCGCTGGCAGTAACGGATCACGCACACTCCATCCCAGCCGCACGCATCAGGAAAGCAGTCGAAATGGCCAAAGCCGCAGCGTTGCAGGAAACGCATGCCCTGACACCCAAGGCGGCTGGCGTGCAAACAGGCCAATCATCGATGGAAGCGCATGCATCGCCAGCCATCGCATGGAGCACCTGCCCCCGAAATTGACTCCAGACATCGTGCAGGACCTGGTAGACAAGTTCCAAAAGAACTACCCAGGAGACATCCGCCCTGACAGCATGCCAAGCATCCGATTACTCAGCATGGTCTATGAAATGACCAAATCAAAGCACTTCAAGTGGATCCCATAGCAATTGCGGCTCACAGCGCGCCAGTACCAAGAAGCCGTGGAAGCACGCTCCCACAAAGCCGCACGCACCGAAACACAGCTGCTGGCGCACGCTTTTTTCGATGACACCCCGAAATAAACGTGGAAGGCAGAGCACTGACCGCAAGCTGGCTGCGTCGCATTCAGCAAGTGTTCCGCAACGCTCTTGCACTCTGCCAAGCAGTGCATCTTGCCAAAGCACTGGACCAGCAAATCGCCAACATGTGCCTGTCTCAGCCGGATCCGGCACTTTCGCTTCGCACGGTCACGACCTCGGAACTCTTGCATGCCGACCGCCAGATCTGGGGCACGATCATCCGCCTAATGCAGCGCAAATGGTCGATGGATGATGCCTTCCATGAACTCACGCATGGCCGCATGGAGATACACTCACTGCTCATGCTGCGCCCCAAGACCGCCAAACCACCTCTGGCGTCGCAACCCGCCAAGCGACCGCATAAAGCAGCACGACCATCCAAAAGACAAGCCCCTAGGCAGCGCAAAGCCGAGCCGCCCCGGAAAAAGGGGAAAGGTAAGGGCAAAGTAAAGGCAAAACCCGCGACAACTGGGCGGCGTCGCATCAAGGCAAACCAATGCCGCAGATTCCAGAACGGATCGTGCAAGTCAGATAAAACTGCCAGTTTGCGCATGTCTGCGCAGTAAAAGGCTGCCAGCAGGCGCGCGGAGCCTCGCAGCATCCAGCCAATCGCACATGAAACAGTCCGGGGGACGTTCCGGCTGCCCCTCCGGACAATGCGCTCACACTGCCGGCAACACTTTGCACTGCCCACCCTGACCGCATCACACGCTTGCCTGCAACGCCTGCACTTTCGCCCGCAAGAGAGGCGCTCCCACCCTTGCCAGCTGCCTCGACGTACGGCTCCCAAACAAAGCAAGCAGCGTCCGACTCCGCATTCCTGCCTTGCACCGCGCAACCAGCAGAGGCGCAGACGCACCCACTCACAAAGGGAGGCCTCCTTTTGGATGTCTTCGCAGGCATACACGCACCGATCTCAGCAGCCGCCGACAGACAGGGCCTTGCACGTTTTGAGGCCTTCGATCTCGATGCCAACGCAGAGCATAACATCCTTGACGACGCATGGTACGAACTGCTGATGCGCATCTGCTGGTCAGGCATCGTCAGCATGTTAACCCTAGCTTCGCCATGCAAGGAGTACAGTAGACTTAAACTCCGCCCCGGCGGTCCTAAAGCATTACGCACTCCTGCATGCATGCAGGGCGTGCCTAACTTGTCTCCCGATGAAAAATTACGGGTAGCACAAAGCCGAGAAACCCACAGAAGAAGTAGAGAACTCTTTAACGCAGTAGCCACACTGTGCGGAGTGGCGGTCTTGGAACAGCCACCCTCCAGCATGGCGTGGCTCGAGCCAGAAAATTTTCAGTGCCTCAAAACTTTCCACGGGCACTTGGCATGGGTGGACGCATGCCAGCACGACATGCCGATAGCAAAATCATGGTGCTTCGCGTGCAACAACCCATGCATCCAGCATGTGGCAGCCCGTTGCAATCACCAGACCAAGCACCCTAGCATCGCAGGAGTGCGCAACAGTTCAGGCCAATTTCTTAGCACCTTGACAGCAGAATACTCAGCAAGCCTGGCCGCAAGCCTGACGCATTGCGCATTCAAAGTCAGACGCGACCGCTGGTACGCGAGCTTCCGAAACCGTCCATTCTTGCCCTTCACCCTAGCAGACTCAAGGTCTGTGACGGAGCGGGCATGCGCTCCACGGCAGATCACTCAGTGCCCCAGCCCAGCCATCCACTTGGGACAGTGGCGCAAGCTTGGCTGCAATGGGCAGAGGCACGCAACTTAATCCCCAAAATTCTTTCTCACGTGGGGTCCGGCAACCCTGAGCCTCCACTATCAGTCCAGGAATCAGAAGAATCGCCTTTGGGGCCGTGAACACTCCAGCCCCGGCCAGCATAGCTCCCGACGATGGCCAACCATACCGGCTGTCACTGCTGCATGCGCTGGCCACTGCATCCGATGATCCAGACATCAAACTCCTTCCCCTGCTCTCAGAGGGAGTGCCCGCACGGGCCCTTTCCGAATTGCCGCGCAGCATGCAGTGGCCGCCCAAAGAGCACGCAGACTTGCCTAGCGAGCTCGCAGAATGCGTGGGAAACTGGAAGCCCGCCGAAGCAGAGCCCGAGACAGTGTCTGCTCTATCTGCTTCAAGCTTCTTAAGGGTCACGCCTTGAGGGTCTATCCCTCTTTTTTTGCGCCCGCCCACCCACCCTTGCATATCTGAGGTGGAAGCTTCCGGCACAAGGCTCGCAAGCCTTGATTAGCCTCTGCATCCAGTCACATGATGCGACAACACGCGTGCCCTCATTGCATCTGGCACTGATCAGGACAGGACACAGCCTGGCATCCTGCATCGGCCCGATAACTCGGACCTCGCCGTACGCATTAGACCTCTAATCGGTCAGATGATTGAGGACGCTTGCCTCATCATCACACACAAGCTGCACGCGTTGCATCTTGATGCATCTCAATGTCACCCTTTTGCATTTCACACCCCAAGGGTAACACACCCTGTGAACAAGTTGAACACGCGCTGTTAACTTGGGGGCGTGTGAGCAGGCTCCACATGGGGGTGCAGGCACAGGGAAAGGACACGCATTGTCTTTCCCCCTGCACCTCCGAGCCTTGACTTCCAAGCAACGCCTCATAAAGAAAAAGAGCGGAGCGCACCTTTTGTCGATCGTACTCTTTTGTCTTTTGATGCATGTTCCTTTACGGCTTGAAGCAGTGATCAAGATTCTAACATTGTGTCTTGGGCGCCACGGCCTGCCAGCCGACACAGCCATGCTAGCCATAGCTCGCCCAACCAGAGGCTGCTCAATAGCTAAGCATCAATGTGCCGCAGCCTTGAGCACCACGCCGGCGGGCGCAGCCGCCGCTTGTGTGTGAACGTAATAACGAGCTTGCTGTTACCCGCGGCTCTTAGGTAATAATGATAGATAACTGAATAATATAACTCATAATGATAGGTAACTGAATAATGACTAAGCGCCTGTGTGCTGCAGCTCCCGGGCATTGTGCCCTGCCAGCAAGGTCACCGCCGTGCGCTCGCAGCAACGAGCTCAGCGCCAACACTTCAGGCCGCAGTGTTTGGCGCCGCCACGCAGCGATGGCATTGGAAAAAAAGGAGCGCGAGAGAAGCACAGGGGTCAGAAACAGGGAGTGAGCTGGTTGCCAACAACAAACAAAGGGATCAGAAACAGGGACGCAAAGGAGACAGAAAAGAAAGAAGTTTGAGCTGTTTGCCAACACAAAGTCGTTCCTATAGTTGTATACTGTTTTGAAACTTCCGCCTCCCGGCTTCGCCGGCTTTCCTGGTAACAGGCTCCGCTTGGGATGCAGAAGACATGAGTTGAACACGCTTGTTGATTCATCTGCGTCCCAGAGCCTGCACCTCTGAACAACGCATAGAAAAGAAGCTGCGCGCTTGTCCATCACATGGCTTGTTTATTTCCGACACGTCCTTGATAGGTTTGAAACAGTGAACAAGTTTCTAAACGCTGCGTGTTGCCTCTTCTTCGGCAGAAGGTTGTCGGCGCACGTCCACATGGTGCTTGGTCTTTGCGTAGGCTTTGTGGACCAGGGAGGTATGCTTTTTCCTTTTTTGGTGTGGCTCCTGAGCGTGGAACGGCGGGCTTTGCTTCAACAGTTCCGAGCAAGATGGTCATTGTGCATGAGCCACATGAAAAGCTTAAGCCACTGGGTGCAAAACTTAAAGTACGTGCTTTCGACCTCCGGTCAAGCTGAAGAAACACGTGGGACGACCGCTCCACTTCGCGTTTTGCCAAAGTTTGCAGTGCGGCGCACTTTGCCTTGGCTCACGCGTTGCAAGTTCATGTTGCTGTTCCACGCAGGATGCACGATTTCTGGCCAACAGTTTTCCCTCGGTTGTCGGTGTTTTGGTTTCCTGCCAGGCCGTTGCTTCTTGCTTGTGGGTGCGTGTTGAAATTGCGTTTTGAGCCGTATTTTCATTTGCTTCGTTTGCCAAAATGGCGGACCTGCGTGGTCAAGCTGAGACCGCATGGTTAACACAACTTTTTTGGCCAGCGGGGGGTGCTCATCATTCCGTTTGTGAGAGCGCCCTTGCCAAGGCAAGCACCACCGCGCACCGCCAAACCGAAGTGAGGCGCTCGAACAACCCAAACATAACAAGGCGCGTGCTGTGGTCAAGGACTTTGACACAACATAGGTGGCAATAATGTGTGTTTTTTAGAGCCCTCTTGACTTGGCAGGGCTGCGCTTGATTTACACATGCTTTTGGATTGCTATATCAGTTTGATGTGCGTTTTGATGTTTGCAACCGGTCCGACAACAGACGGTCTCTTGCATTGCGCGCCGTCAGTGGCAGTCTGGCCCGCTTGCAGCGAAAACGCGTTTGAAGGTTGAAAGCCAAGCGTAGCAAGCAGATCAGATTTGTTTCACACTCATGCATGTCGAACAAATCACCTGATGCTGCCGCGTCGCAGTTTCGCAGAAATTGTAGGTTTTGCACAACAAATTGATACGTGGGGAAATGCAACCACAGATTGGCTTCACTACGCAGCCAATGCTGCGATGGTAGCTTCAGGTTCAGCTTGCGCAGAACTGCCGTGCAGGTTCTGTCAGAACAATTTGCGCAAAACAAACACAAAGTCAAAGAATTGTGAAGTGGAGGCAACGGGAATTCCCTTCCTGGACGCTGAACATTCGGAAGATATGATGGGCGACACTTCTTCGGCCAGCCGCCAATCAGCCAATCAGCGAAGTTGCGCGATTGGACTTGTAAAGTTGGGACTGCTGGCAACGGGATCATGCGTGAGAATCATGATGCATCATTTGCAACACCTGGAACAACAAATGGGTTGATGATTTTTTTGTAACCCACATCGCGCTAGCTGAACAAACACCATACAAAACTGGTTGGTTTTGACCGTTGGGTGAGGCTCTAGCAATCAGCCAGTTTCATGCTTCTGCACTCGGCGACCGGCTCCCAGCTTGTGCAGAAGGAGCCATGCGTTCAACAGGTGAGCCTCATAGGCCCTCCACAAGCCAACCTTGAGGCGTGCCAACACGGAGCGCATGTCGATGGTACAGAGCTCACGGCGCATGTCGTGCAACGAAAATGTGCAAGGCCCTTGTGGTTTCTTGTTTTTCCTGATTCGGGCGAAAGGGCTCCCAGCCTGCCAATTCAGACAGCCGACAAGCGACACAAACATCCCTCAAGTCGCTGCGGTGGGCCATCCTGGCAACGTGGAAGCCATGCTGCGACAGCAACCTGTCTGGAAGTCACACTTGATCTTTTAGAGTCGTTCGGGAAGACTGACATCACCAGTTTGCTCATTGATTGATTGGGAACTTTGTGAAGCAAGCAAGGGATCGCTGAAGGCACTGCTACTTGGAGGATTTCCACAACGAAGTACACCCTGCAGCTGTTTTTTGGATGCTTGTTTGTTTCGCAGAATTTCCAGTCCCCTCTTCTCCACATGCTGTTTGCGTGCCACCCGAGGTAAGCTCTGCGGCAAGGTGGGATGGAAGGTGTCAATCTCACCGTGCTCCCTGGAACCTCCAGGGTCGGTCTGGCTTTTTTTTGCGGGCCCTGAAGTGATCAGGAAAGACTGAATACTGTAAGTTCGGTGCACAGGCCACAAGTACGGACTCCACGAAGCTTGGTTTGTCGCTAAAAATCAGAAGACTTCCAGGCTGTCATTGTTTCTTTAGGTTTGTTCTAAAGATGGTGGTTATAGTTGCAGGGTCGCATTCTCGAGTCAAACGTGCTTTGCCTGGTGGAGGCTTGTGAAATCTGCTAGTTTAGAACAGAGTGGTTGGAACTAGGTAACTTGGGTTAGTTCCCATTTCTGGGATACCACGAAACCCTGCCTTAAGTTGGGGAAGGTCTGATGGATCACAGAAGTGGCCAATTCTCACAACCTTACTAGGTGTTTTCTTGTTGTTTGTATTTTTCCTGAGTGATGCAGCATCCCATCAAAGCATTCGGAGTTATACATTGGCTTATGGTATCCCGGGCTCTGGTGACAGAAGTTGAGCTGCCAGCATTTGGCATGCTTGAAATGTGAGACTTGAGGCCGACCCTTTCCAATCCTCGTTGCCTATGCATTGGGACTTCTCTCGCAGGATGGGAAACCAACTTCCAGTCAAGCCGGGGGCCCGGATGGAGAGAGGGGGCAGATGGCGCGGCCTTTTGCGCGGATGTGAAAGATGTGTCTTGGGGCTGTATCCATGTCAGGGGATGAGATGCGGAGCGAAATCCGGTGTGTAAAGTTGATGCTATGCCGGCACTGCGCAAAGCCAAACAGACAGCTGTGAAAATCACCTGCCAGTTTGATCATTGCATTGGCTACATTTTCTGTGTGCACGCTCAGCACCGACCATCAAGTGGTTCCCTAGGTCATTGATTAGAGCATGGGTTTACTGCAGGCAGCAGATGGCATACCAGTGGGCTGTTTGTGTTACATGACTTGAGGAGTCCAAAAGTTGCTTGAACCGAGGATTATCGTTTGACATTTGACAGCATCAAAAGAGTGCTCAGGTGATGCAAGGCATGCAGACAAGTTTGGTTCACATTTTGTACCCACGCATGATTCTGACAGCTCAGCTTGCCTCGCGATTTTGCAGCCGCCGGCTTCTGAGAGCGCGGGCTCCCTTGCTGGATGGATCTTTGGGCATTCTCTTTCGGGAGGCGTGCAGAAATATGTGACTTCTTGGAGACAGGACATGAGAACATCATGGTCAGGCTCAGAGCTGAGATGTGTGCCATGTACCCACAAGTAGACAAGCAGCTCATGTTCCTGCCCTTTGCGTGCCCATTTCATTGGCCATGGCTGCTGCAGCTGTTGCGCAGCCAGAAGGTGCTTCTGGTACCTGGGTAGAAAGCTGCGGGAAAAAGACAAAATTCCTCGAAAGTTTGCGACGGTGTTTTGGGGAGGCGGGAGGCATGTGGGTTCAACAAAGGCGTCTCCCAAACAAGACATGGGACGGCCTGCATTGTGCTTCGCATGGAGCACGAGTCAGGGATCTTCGATGCAACGGGTGGCCCAAGGAGCCGGTTACATCAACCCGATCAGGATCCCATTCAAGGAATGCCCCGTATCTTTCTTTTCGAGTTAAGCTGTCGTATGATCTGAGGATACGCCGCCTTGCCTCAGCGCCCTGCAGAGGACAGCTGAAAGCAGCTTGCTTCAGAGAATTGACTGGCTGCAGCGAGTTTTTACTGGGTCTTTAGGAGATGGTTGAGTAGCAGCACAACGCGTGAACAGGTTGTGTCAGGCGCAAACTGAATCCATGAAGTTTTTTTGCTTGCTTCATGCCCTCGTTTGTCAGACAGGACTGGGTCTGCCACGTGAACAGCGCCAAGAGGAGTGGGGGCGGGTTTGCGGCCTTTCTTGCGCTGCCTGGCATGAAAGGTGTTGCCTTTCGTTTCATTGCCTCATGAGTAGACAGGGTGACCTTTGAGCTCATTCTGTCAGGGCACCGCGAGGCTTCTTCAAATGCAAAGGGAGCTAACTTGGATTGGTGATGAAGGAAGCAGTTGCCATTCCATTGTGAACACTCGGGGTCTCTTACGCAATTGGAGGCTCAAAGCCCCTTTTGAGAATGATCTCCAGGCCATGCCCTGTTGGTAAGCTTTGTCAACCTGCCAGGAAGATCCGCAGCGAACTCTCCCTGGAAGACTGGCAGAAATATGGCTTCGGGCACAGGAGAGCGTCTCGGCGAGCGAAATGGGGGTGAAGACCAACACCGCGTTTGGGAACGTCGGATTCCTTTGCAAGCTGGCAGCACGTGCTTCATTTGCTGAAGGCTTCGCATATTGAAAGCTCCCACCTGGATTGTGCAGATGGACCGCATGGTACAGGTGCTCACAAACATGCACATCATTGTTTCTTCTCCATTTTGCTCCTTTTTCGAGGGCCAGTCGGACTGTCTGGGGTGGGGGGCGCCGATTTCCGAGGCGGCGGAGTTCGAGGCGTTGGCGGATTTGGGAGGGCTGCCACGTGAACGCTGGGAGGAGCTAAGCGTCGAGGCGGGCATGGGAAGGCCCCACGGGGGGACCGGGGGGGGGGGGATGGGTTCGACCCCCTGGACCGCTGTGTCTCGCTTCGGGCTGGCTCCGCACTTTTTTGACTTCTCTCATGCGTGCTTATTCTAGCTTCAATTAGTGTCCGTACCACCTTCTAAACTTTAGTTGATGAGCAAGCAAGCCAAACGCAAGCAAACCCTAAAACCACTCCACGGGGCGGACAGGGCGTTCCCAAAACGCGCGCCAAATCAACCTTCCGAGCAAACTGTAAGCTGACGCCAACCAACCCTGGAGCCACCCCTAACGCAACCTAAACAATCTCCAACCAGCCCCCACCCACCATGCCACATTTGGCCTGAATTATCTTACCATCACAACGAGAAAAAGGCTGCTGCTTGTTCGAGATGCGTACTTGCTTCGCCCATGTTTTGCAATGTGGCATGATCCTGGTTCATGCACATTCTGGGCCCAAGTGAGCATGTGCAACTTTCGGGTTGTCAGTGCTTTTGTTGCCGGAAATACAGTCGCAACATCTCATGTTACTCGGCTTTGGCGCAAGCAGCGTTGGTCATACTGAGTAAGTGACAGCACCTCTGCAGAAGCGGGCGCAAATAAGCTAACCAAGCTTCCCTTAGCCCCTCTCTGCTTGCTTCTGGGAGTTGACCTCGATGCTTCACATATGCCGGGAGAACTCAATACTGATGCCAACAGCATGTCCCGCTAGCCAGACAAGCCTCTTCCAGCCCCATCTGAAAGACAAACAGAGTTCTGTTTTGGAGAGGGTCACCCTGAACATACCGTGCCGAAGAGAGACTGTCTTGCGTCTACAGGCAATTGCATGAAGACTCGGATGTGTGATTGATCACTTCTATGGCAAGCGTCGCGAGATCGTTGCAATCGAAGCCGATATCAACAAGGAGTGATGGCAGATGATGATGACATTCCGCCGTGCGATTACAAGCGTGTCCACAGAGCAGGTCTGTCAGTAGCAACGTGTGCCGTTATTCGCGTTCACCCTACTCATGGGGGAAAACCACACGCAGTGTGATTTGTAAGTGCCAACCCGACACTGTGATTGCTGCCAACTCGCAATCTCTGTCTGAAGAGACATACCAGCCAACAGTGTGACTCATGAATGCACGTTTTGAAGATCTCAAGCTGCGTTCCAATGGTATCACACATGTCACATGTGGCTCATCAGCAGGAGTCACATATGGCTCATCAGCAGTGACTCACTGCGCAGACCTACGTCTTCCACTGGATGACGACCCATGCGCAATTGAAGCAGAGCGACAATTGGACATTCCTGGACGATGAGATGGGGATCATCCGTGATCGCAGAGTGTCATCCACTGAGCGCATCAAGCGCCTGGCCAACGAGATGCTGATGAAAAGGCGACAAGGATTGGCGTTTCCCGCTCATGGTCGACTTCTTGAAAAGCTCCAAGCCGGGCGGGGAACAGAGGGAGAACTAGAAGGAGACCGAATACTCACGATACATGGACGAAGCGCAGGTACTACCAGGGCAACTGGAAGAACTACAGATGGAACTGAAGCGTGCGCAGCGTGAATCACTTCTTGCTCCCCTTGAGCAAGTGCGCCAGATATGATGCAGATAAGACTCAACTCCATGGAGATACAACCGAAGGCACCTTACTAGAATCAGCAAGAGACGCCTCACCAGTCAGTTTCAGTTACACCTCATTAATATGACCCTTCTTCATTTCTGAGAGCGAAATTGATGTGAAACAGTGCTACGGTGCCATACGCCATTTGGATGCGGAAGGCCAAAGGGCATTTGTGTCTGTTTTGCTCTGCTTTGCACAGTGTTGGCCTTCCAGCAGCCATCTTGATGCCACATTTTGGCTCAAGGCCTGAAGTATTTCAGCCTCAAAACGTAGACAAAACAGGCTGCTGCCGTGTTCCTTCCAGAGCAATCTGACAGAGAACTAGAAAGTAGAGGAATCAACATACACTCAGATTCGAATCTCCTGGATAGGACGTGTTAGCATCAGTCCACGGGGTGTTCGTTAGTCGAAAAATGGGTTTGACGTTTTAACGGGTTCCCGTGGGCATACAGGCGTTTTCTTGGTGGGGTTTCATGCTACCACGTTTGAGTGGTTTTCTTTGTGAGATTGCTACTATGGCTAGGAATGCAAGGGTTCGATGCAAAACAACCACCAAAGAGTCCCGAATTGAGAGCTGTAAGGACCCGTTCCTTTTGGTAGGGAACAATTCTTCTGGAACTTTTGGTTGTTCAAACTGTTGTGCATGTATCCCTGGCAAGTGATGTTTGAAGGGAAACCCAAGCAGAAACCAGATTTTTTTTTTCTTCCCCTCCTCTCTCTCTCTCTCTCTCTCTCTCTCTCTCTGTGAGCCCGCGCATTTTGGTGCAACTACATGTGGTTGCTGGTGCCTGCGTGTGGCTACCCTCCTCACCTGCGGTTTTTGAGTGGTTTCAGGTAAGCTGCTTCGATCAAAAGCCAAACGGCAGCCCGGATAGAAAGGCTTTGCAATACGTTGGACCTCGGAGGCTTGCCTGTTGTAGGCACAATGGCAGACGGATGTTGATTAGTTTCTGGATGTGAGCTTCATCATCCAGATCATTCAAAGCATTGGCTTTCGGGTTTGGCGGGGTATTTCAGCTTGGTGATGCTCTTCCAGGTGGTTGGCAGCCGTGCCATGTCCCTCCATGTTTTACACATGATGGGGCTGAGCAGGAGTTCTGGGACAAGTACGAGAAGCCAGGCGGGAAGCGCTCGATGCGCAGGACGTCTAGAAGACAAGAATTTGTGGACTAAACAAAGAGATGAGGCATCTTCCCCAGGATACATCGCTTGATGAAGTTTGGCTCAAGTATTGAGGTGAGGGCAAAAAGGGGAGGTGGCAGGCGCAATTTGCGCTACTCTTGGATTCTGCTTGTCCTTGTTTGATCGACATCAGGGGCAATGTGCCATCTGAGCGTGAAAGGATCTGTCGCAATTGACTTAAGTGTCTCGCCCACTTTGCTTGCCATCCCAAACAGCTATTGCCTCTCACACCTGACTGCAAATTCCAATTTTCTTCGTCCATCTTTGTGCTGGAAGCACTTAGGAAGTTGCACAATCCACACGTCGCTCCAGAGAACTGGGCAGCGTTGGTTTCCTTTTGCGATGCATATTCTGTCCTGGGAGTAAACACAACGCTAGGCACCTGCGTTGCGAAGGGAGTAACTCAATGAGGCAGAATGTTCAACTAAGCATCGGCCCCGTGTTGGGACTCGTCACTAGGGCAGCCGTGCTTTATCGCGGGCGTGCCCGCAAAGGAGGGCTGGCCTCGTGAGTGCCACGGCATGCACTGGATTTTGATCGTTTCTATCTGCTGATGGGGTAGTCACTTCAAAAGGGTCTGCATGCAAGTGCTCCACTATGTGGACGGGCGATGGGGCAAGAGGGCTTTCTAGCTCGTTCAATGCAATTTTCAAGTTGACTTGCGAGGCTATTGCTTTCAGAACTTTGCAGCACTTGTCGAGGCTGTAAATCTGGCAGTCAGGGATCCAGTTTGATGGTAAGAATCATGGCCATGTGTGCTGAGGAGATGGTCCTGGGAGAGCTTCTTCAAGAGGCCGATGCCCCCCTATTTCGCAGCAGATTATTTAAATATGGACATGCGCAATTGACAGCTCCCAAGAAGTGGATGTCGTCTCAATCCCAAGTTGCCTGAGCTACAGCGGGCTGTGCCAGGTATGGCAAATCCTCCTTCAAGGCCAGGGTTCTGGCACTCGGAATGAGATGGGTACATGCAAAATGTTGTTCTATCCAAAGGTGAAAAGTCCGGGATGATCGAAGGTGATGTTCACGGCAGGGCGGGCAGTCTCTTCGCGTTCCCAAGCAGATTCGTCGCTTTCGCGGTGTGTTGCGACTGCTTGGAGGTGGGCAAAGACGACCGTGGCGGCTCCGTGCGGCTACGGGCAGACCACTTTGAGCGCTACGCGCAGCAGTGCCTGGGAAGCAGCCAAAAGCCCGAGCGTCCTTCCCACCCCCCCCCCCCCATCCAAGCAGTTTGGACTGGGGAGCTAACCCATAGCTTTGACGGAGAACCATGTGTGCTTAGGTTAAGCTGCAATGGATCCTTGAGTTGTGGTGAGTCAACCAGCAGGATGATTTCCGTCAGGGTCCATGACAACATGGCCCATGACAGTGAATTTCCAACATCATGGCATGGTTTCCTGTTTGAGCCCCACAACCAAAAAACCGGGGACTCACGAATCTTCCCTTGATTTTCCTCTCCGGCGAAATGGGATTTGGGAACGGAGCGCAGCGGTCATCAGTTTTTCGGTGTGGATCTGGAAGCAACTCCGCATACTGGCAAGTGCTTGCTCTGGTGTGCTTCAGCTTGATGGCACTCATGTAAACCTCGCCAGCCGACGGCGGTCTCATCGGAGACTTTGCAGGGTTCCTGTTTTGGACAGCCTTCATTTGGAGATGAGATCTGTTGCGGACTTTGGAGTGGCGTGGGCAAGGAATGGATGCCACAGGTGCCCAGGGCTCGGGGCCGTTTCCGAGGCAAACAAATGCAATGCTTCGTGGGTTTTTTCTGCAAGCCTCGAGTGGTGCCGTTGCAGGAAGCGTTGCAACGTATTTCTTGACATATTTCTTAGTCAAAGGGTCCGAAGATTTGCAATGGTGTATTTCACAACGCAATGCTTTTCTATCTTGGCAAGCCACCCAAACAATATTTCGTTTGCTTTTTGTATCTTGGCACCCCAAAGGCCAGGGGACAAGTGCGAAGGCAGCAAGATGACAGCCCTGTCTACTTGTTCGACAACCAGTTCAAGCATGAGAAGAAGGCATTGTGCGACATCAAGCGAATCGCAGGCTTGAATGACAGCTATCTGCGTTGCTCAGACATCGCAGCGCCTTTTTTCATGTGTGAGTTTCAAGTCGAAGACATGCAAGTGGCTCGAGCTGGCCAGTCTGTAAGTGGAGGCTTCGCTAGCTCTACGCGAGTTCCAAGCAGGCGAGCCCAAGATAAGAGTCCGCCTCGCCAGGCCATCCTGGATGACTATAGGGTTCCGCAGGGAGCCCAAGGGTGGCGGAGAGGTGTGAGAACTCGCTTTTTGGGCATGGACGGGCCCAAGAGCGCATTTCCTCTTGTTTGCGTGTGAGTGGGGCTGATGGTAGAGCAGCTTTTTCCATGTGGAACAAGTGGATGACGGTGCCGCTCAGAGAGGGCTGGCACCGCATCCAGGCGAAAGCCAAACTTCCAGCGTGTCCCGCTCGCGAGGTCCTACTTCCCGGACGACTACATGGGCCTATGCGGAGACGACCGGCCGCCGTATCGCTGGGTGGGTGTGGGGCCAAAGAGGAGTGGCACCATCATGCATCAGGACAGGGAGATGGAAGAGATGTGGCTGTGGGTCAAAACAAGGTACTGAAAATGGAACCCTCGTAAATGGAAACATGGACTAAAGCCTGCGGTCCTCTAGTGGTTTAATTTTGACCCACACCCATGTGTCATGGTGAGAATTCCTGGGAACCAAGAGGATTCCCTTGATGATATAAATGAGAGGGCAGCGCAAGGGCTGCACCGTTCACCCTGCAATCCAGTGCGGGCTGCACCGTTGCACCCTGCAACCACCAATTTGCCCCCTAATTCTCAAGGATTGAGAGTGGTTTGCAGGGTGCAACGGTGCAGCCCGCAACGGTAGAAATCGGAATAGACGCATTGTCAGGTGCAAGTTGAGATACTGCCAGTCATGCAATGGCGAACAGTGTAAAGGCTCAAGGTCACTTGAGGTTCACTCAAAATTGCCACTGCAAGGCATGACGCCGTCCTCCAACTGGTTTCGAGAAAGGGGCAACCTGCCTGTGACTTCATGCGCAACACCCCGAAAACTGCTTGGCGGATATATCCGCCTTCAAATGATGTCCACCAAAGAGCGTCCAAGTGAAACTCTGACCTTAGGCGTCCTTTATAGTTATGGCACTGGTTTAGATTGGGTTTCATTTTATTCGCCAGGGCCATCTATTTGTCCAAAAGGCCACCTGTGATTCTGACCCGAACGCCGGTGGAGATCTCTGTTTGGAGAGGACCCTTTGTGCACCTCAGCCTGGAACACGCTGCTGGTTGGCCGGAAGCTCTGGCTGCTGCTGCCCCCGGAGACGCCCAAGAAGGCACCAAGGGGGGGAAATTGGGCATACAGGTCCAGATGCAGCTTGCATAGGTCGACAACAGGTCTTGGGTTTGAAGGTTTGTTTCTTCGTGGATGTTTTTGGTCACACCAAGCATATGGCTGTGGGTCAAAACCTATGGTCCCATTTTGGGGTAGGTGCGCCACCCCATTTAGTCTATTTGAGTGGTTGGATTGGGATGTTCACTGGGGGTACGATTTGGATTTTGACCCATGGCCATATCAGCGGATGCTGAGCTCAAGGCTCAAACACCTCCCAAGTCGCCGCTGGCGTTTGGCGTTTGTCGCGGATTCAGGTGGCCAAGGCCAAAGATGTCATGCTGCCAGAGGACGACGATGAAGCGTGCCGCCCGGCTAGGTGTCATGCGTGCCGGAGGCTTGGTGAGGCTGGGAGGTGTAACCCGTTCCCACACAAGTCACGGCCATTACTTGGCCTGTCCGGGGCAAAAAGTTGTTGTAATCTGTTTGAATGTGGTGGCAAGCCACCCTACTGCCATCAACATCAAACATTCGATGGTGTGCAGCGAATTCATTCACCAGCAAGCACAGGTTGCAATTCTTGCCCCGCAGCTGGCCAACCAGCATGTCAATGTACATCGGATATTCTTAAGGCCTTTTAAAGGCCTTCGTTTACGACCTTGACCAAGTCGTAGCTGGGAAGCAGCACTTTCAGGCCAATTGCCACAGTGCATCGCGAAGCCACCAGGCAACCACTTCCTGGACTTGCTGCCGCGGAAGCGCGCGAGGCCTGGGGGAAGGTATCAAGGACTTTGCGGTATGAGTTCTAGTGGGGAAGAGCTTTAAAAAGTCGACGGACAGAAATTGTCACGTAAGCCATGTCCTCCAAAGGGTCCTCAATGTATCCCAGTCAGAGAGCATCTTTGGTCGCTTTGAGCTGCGAGTGTGAGTGTGGGATGCTCCAGCTTGCGCGCACGTGAGATATCACAGGATTCTGGCAGTACGTTGAGCTAGAATCTGGCCGTTTTGGTGACCGTTTGGCGAGGCAGGATCCTGACTTCAAGCCTTTGGTGTGCCACTTGGCACAAATTGGGCAGCCCGTGCTGTCTGTGATATGGCAATTTGGGTGTGGGTCTTAAATTAGTTTTCATTTACCAGGGCAACCCATTTTGGGGTGACCATATTTTTGACCCACAGCCATTTGATTCAAACTTTTTCAAGGCACTTTCTCAAGGCGTGCCCAGTTTTTTTTTCCCCATCTTTTTTGGCTTTGGGTGGCTTTCCGCGGCCGCTACTCCACCTGAATCCACCCAACCAAACCCATCCGAATCCATCCGAGTTCCTCACGTCGGCCCCCAAGGGAAAAACAAGCACCAACAGGCTGCACAATGCTGGTGCATGGCATGGTTCCTGCATGGAGTCGCCACGCTGCGTGAGGTGTGCAGCATGCTGGGGCCTGCGGCTCAGAGTGCATGTGAGCCGGATGGTCTAATGGACTGCTTCGAGATTGGGTGGGTGAGAAAGGGAGGGCAGTTAGGGCTGGGCTTGGACGGCGGAACCTTGAGATGCGCGTGACTCGCGTGACGGTGTCCTATGTTTTGGCTGAAGTGGGTTTGGATTGATACTATGTTGCAAGGAAAACGCAAGGACTGTCGCCCAAGCGTGACATGTGGAGGAGACCATCTATGTACCGGGCAACTGGTGGCATTGCGTGGTCAACTTGGATGATACTATTGCTGTGACACTTGCCTCCGTCTCAATCCAAGCAGGTTGTTTTGGCATATGTCGCTGTGCTGTTCGATCCACGTGCACAGCAATTTTTTGAAGAGTGAAGCCTGCAGAAGATGCTTTCTGGCTTGGGTTAATGCAGCGCTCTCGCCGGAATGTTGCTGTCTTTTGCATTGCTTTACTTACGCTTCAAGCTTGTCTGAACAAGCGCTCAGGACGCAGAACTACGTTGGCCGCAACAACTTTCCTCAAGTTTGGCGCAGCTGCAGAACAGAGAGGCCTAAAGCGCAGGGTTGACCAGGACAAGGTTGGACTGGGTCAGCCGCAGCACCGGCAAACGAACTGACACACGCACGCACACACAAACACACACACACACACACATATGGCTGTGGCTCAAAATGCCAACAAGGAACCCTGGCAAGTGGAAACAATACACCAAAACCTGCGTAACCCCTCCTGTTTACTTTTGAGCCACAGCCATATATATATATATATATGTACACATTGATATATGCAATTGTATCTTTATATGCTATTCCCCGCTCCCAAAACCCACGCCTCAAGAACATTTTGCGGTATTTACAGTACTTTGGGTGATTTCCGCCCCAATTGCAGGCACCCCACATTTGAGCATTTCACTGTGCCCGCATCTGCCCATTTGACTGTGACGATGTCTGCCCGAAAAGGCTTTAAAGAAGCATTTTTGGATCTAAGATTCAAGACTCAAGATTCCCAGACTCTAGATCTTGAATCTTGAATCCAGTATGCCCCCCAAAACGCTTTAAAGCGCTTTAAATCACTTTTGGAAGAACGGTTCAAGATTGCCAGGACTCTAGATATTAAATCTTGAATCCAGTATGTGCCCCCCAAAACGCTTTAAAGCGCTTTCATCTCGGTAGCTCATGGATAAGATCCAAAGACAAGAGTCCTGGGATCCCAAAGTGCTTTGAAGCGCTTCAAAGCGTTTTAGGTGCCGCGTACTGGATTCAAGCGGGAGTCTTGAGTCTTATCCAACCGTGCTTTAGAACGCGTAAACACCTTTAAAATGTTTGCATCTAACCATTCCTCTTTAGGTGTGTGCACCTTATCATTGTTTCAAACTTGTGCGCGGCACATACACTTGATAGTTCAACATATGGACATTGGAGGGTAGATTCTTCAAACCATGACTTAAAGCAATCCACACCTACCCCTGGATGTCGACAAAAACACGGTAATTTTGTTAGCAGATTTCGTGCAGAGCAGATGTTGTTCAGGGAAATTAGTTGTCTTGTTTTACTTTGGAAACCTTGCACTGGTACCCTTAAAGAGATGCGTTGCAGTCAATTGAGAGAGGATACATTAGGCGTTGAAGACTATGAACAAGCAAAACTCATTGGACACATTCTAAAATGAAACATATGAGTGAGCATTGCAATTTCTATGTGAAAGCAGGTGATTAGTTGTTGGTTGACATGTTGCGAACTCTTCAGACTATGGCGCCTTTCTGACTATACCTAACTTTGCTTCTGATGCGATGGTCAAACTAGCTGGTGGTGAAACAGATGAATTGGTAACCGACATATGAAGTGTTTGAGAAGGCAAAGGAGGAAGTGCACGACAACCTCAAGACAGTAGAAGCAACTAATATTTATATGGGTTGCAGAATCGGAATCGACCTGACCTCACTTACATAAGCAGTAGGCGTTTTTTTTTTTTTTTTTTTTTTTTTTTTTTTGCGGGGGGGTGCATACATACACATATATATATATATATATATGTATATATATATATATATATAAAAACATATATATGTATATATACATAAACATGTATACACACATGAAACCGCATGGTACGATACGCTACGATAGGATAGAATATGATATGATACGATATGGTCTGACTCGGCGTGATGTGATATAATATGATATAGTATGACATGAATACGGTAGATTGTACTTACATCTACTTGTCATTCTCATCCTCCCACATCTCTTTGATTGGACGGCCACTTTTCTCAGGCCCTGCTGGAGTCAGCGCTGGCTGCGGGCCATGGACCGCCAGTGCCCGGAGCTCGCGGCCTGGGCGCGGCGCCTGAACGCAGAGGTGCGCGCAGAATTCATTGCCATGTCAAGCATCGTAAAGAAACCAACAAGCGACCAAGCAAACAAACAAGCAAACAAGCAAGCGAGCAAGCAAGCAAATACTAGGACAATAAATGCATGGTCATGCCAACAAATACTACGCATCACACACAAATACATTGCCATGCCCAAATGGTGCCAGTGTGTCAAACAAATGTCAACCGCAAACCGCAAGCCAAGACCATGCGAAACAGCGCAAGTTTTCGCACTGCGGGAAAGCCGCAGGCAATGACAACATGTGATGCACTTTCTCCACTATGCAGGCATCGCTTCGAGCGAGCGGAGCGTTTGATGCAAAGCAATCACCGGACCGCACCCCGGAAAGCCGCGTTAAGGGCTGCGTTAGTGAGAGAATCCCAAAGGGCGATACACGAAGAAAGAAGTTAAGGTGGGCTGTTGATTTCGCCCTAGCTGCGATTTTTCTGGGTGAGTTGGGCGAAGATTTGAATCATGAGCTTGGAAGGTTTTGAGTTTGAGAACGGAGGTGAAGTGGGATGTAAATTAGGAAAGTTTAGGCCCTGGATGCAGTAATCGGATCAGTAGTTGTCTTTCTGTCAGTGTCTTGCGACTAGCTAGATGTTGGAATGAAGAGCACGTGAGCGAATTAGACCTGAAGATGATAGAAATGTTTTCTTCTGGCGAGCAACTACATTTATGTTATGCGCACATGAGGACTGCAGGGTGTTGCCTTTCCCAAGCGAGAGGTGCCCGACATGTGTATGCTGCCGGCAAGCTCATATATCCAATGCACTGGTGTAGGAGGGCTGCTCAAAGTCTTACCCTCCCACCAACAAACTTGGGAGTGCACAGCGGCTGATCCAAAAGAACAGTAGTCTTCCAAAAGATGTCTTTTCATTTCCTTGTTCGTTTGGGGGATCTGACACTTCGGTGGCTTGTGGAGGATGGCTTTGACATGAACGAGCTGCGCCAGAAAAACAGCCACTGGGCAGCACTGTGTTCAACTTTCAGCTCCGCACTGATTGTTTGGGGGGTGGGGTGGGGTGCCAGTGTGGCTGGTGCGTTTTCAATTCTCACTTGAATGAGTGGGTCTTGTGGAAGTTGTTGACCTGGAGGTGGCACTTCTGCATAGTGCGGTTTGCAAGCATTGCACGGCAGTTGTTTACGCGACTGGTGCAACACATGCTGTTTGCACAAGTCACGTTTGTCATCCTCTTGCAAGCCGGTGAGTTTGTTGGTGGCAAACTTGGTGTGGAATGTAGAGGTTTGTCTGGTTCCCGCGCGGTTCGGGCAAACTCTATGGCGAATCCGGCGGACAGCTGTGTAGAGTCAGCAGATGGTCAGCTTGGAGATGAGCGCGAACTCTTTTGACAGTTGCTGGAGATGAGCGCGGCTCAAGTTACTTCCCATGACTTGTTCTGAGTTGTTTCGTTTCAATTTCAGGACATCTCGGAAAGAAGCAAAGAGAGAATTGCACCGTTGTGAGCTCGCAAATTCACACAGCCTTGCCCAGAAGCACTTCTGCATCACATTTCTGTGACTCCAAATGCTGAGAGCAAACCAAACCCGGAAATGCTCCACCAACCATTTTCTTCAAAACCAGATACCTTTGGACCAACAGCTGCCCGGCATCGCCTTTGCCTGCTTTCCCATTCTTTTTTGCGACCCTTATGTGAAGGACAGAATGGAGAGCCGCTTTTCTTTTTGGCCCAGGCGCACGGGTCCCATTCGAAACGGAAAGGCCATTTCGACAGGGCTGCGGCTCCTGCAGCACCAGCAGCGGCGCCTGCGCCGCGCGCTGCAGCGGGCGAAGCGCCGGGGCCAAGCGCAGGACGAGCAGGCGGGAAGAGAAGTTTTTGTTTCTTCTTCTTTTTTCTTTCCCCAAACAGTTTACTGTGAGGGGTTCTAAATTCATTTAAAGTGACTCGCCTATTGCCAAGCCCCAGCCGTGCCTGGCACGGCTCTCTTGGTGGACGGGTTCATTTGTCTCCCTTTGTCTCCCTTCATTTTTTCCGTTGTCTCCCAGCCTGGATGCCTGGCACGGCTCTCTGGGTGGACGGGTTCACTTGTCTCCCTTCATTTGTCTCCCGTTGTCTCCCAGCCTGGATGCCTGGCACGGCTCTCCGGGTGGACGGGTTCATTTGTCTCCCTTTGTCTCCCTTGATTTGTCTCCCGTTGTGTCTCCCAGACTGGATGCCTGGCACGGCGGGTTCATTTCTCTCCCTGTCTCCCTTTCTTTGTCTCCGTTGTCTGGGTGGACGGTTTTATTTGTCTCCCTTTGTCTCCCTTCATTTGTCTCGGTGTATTGTGCAGGCAAAAACGCGTATTTAAGCGCGCGTGTCTCGCCGACAAGCCCTCTGCGGAGATTACGCGTGTCGAGTCGCTCTCGCTGTGGCGCCGTGCGAATCTCAAAGGCCGTGGTGTCTCGTGCTGTGTTAGACTCGGAGGGTTTCGGAGGACGGGGCAATAGCGCACGGACCATGCAGCATCATGTTCCACGCAAGTGCAACTGTTGTTGTAGGCCTGTGTTGTGTCTTGGAGGCGGGTCAACGTGAGCACTTTTTTGTGTTGCAGGTGAAAGCGTGGGATTGCTCTAATCAAACACTTCTGCGATCTGGTCAAAATTCTTAGTAAGGGAGTTTAGTCTACAGAGGCCACCGTTGCAGGCACTTGGTGCAGTTTTTCATTCACACAAAGCGGAGTCCTGCAAATACCAGTGGATTGCCTGCTCCCCGCTGGAGGCGCTAGGATGGCGCTTGGTTTGCGCTAGGCTCTTCGGTGATCTTGGTTTCCAAGAGTTGGCGCGCGGGTTACCGCGATGGGCTTTGTGTGGATTTCAAGGGTGTAACGTTGCAGTTCTTGCTTCGTACTTGAAGCCAGCCCGCACGTTTACCTGAATCTTACGTGGCCTGAATACCTCAAGCCCACACAGATGGTCTCCAAACTGGGGGTTGGTATCGCTGGCTGAGAAGGGTGGCCTCTCACCACCTAAAAGCATTTTATCCTAGGACCAGCGTTGGCTAATTTTACCTCAGACCACCCCATTTTATTCAGAACCACCCATTTTATTCTGCCTCAGACCACCCATCTCAGCCACCCCCCTGGCTCACATCACGTCCAACTCAAACCACCCATTTTCGCCATGACTACTCTGTTGAGCAAGGGTCCATGGTCCCCATCGCGCCTGTATTTTGTTTTGGGGGTCTGCGCGGGTGTTTTTTTTGAGGCTTGTTGCCCTTTGCCTGCCTTGTTGCCTTTTGTTGCGCTTGACCCGGGTCCCTCTTTTTGGAAGGCTAGGATTGTCTCAGTTGGGCGGCTGAAGTGTCAGCTCTTGAACTTTGCTTGGGTGCTCACTGGAAAAACAAAAGCATGTAGAAAAGCTTCGGCAAGTAGAAGATAAGCGCCCGTAGCAATCACACTAGGGGATGTTGATCTTACCAAGGAACGAGTCTGCTTTATTTTCCTCAGATTTTCCTTTCTTACCATGTTTCTTCCCCTTTATTTTTCAGAACGAGACTGCTGTAAAAAAGAGGGGCGGGGCCCGCAGGCAGTCTTCCCGAATCCCTCTTTTTAGGAATGTGTGCAAGGCGGCTGTCCGGATTCGCACACTTGGCTAAAGGGCTCAGACCATGCATTCTAGCCAGGGGTTCAACCAGC
This sequence comes from Effrenium voratum, assembly GCA_963377175.1. Classification (NCBI taxonomy): domain Eukaryota; class Dinophyceae; order Suessiales; family Symbiodiniaceae; genus Effrenium; species Effrenium voratum. Next base: position 209,049 of record CAUJNA010003704.1, on the reverse strand, counting down.
CACTTTAGCACTATAACCTCAGACCACTTGGCTCCGAATTTCAATCTCAGACCACTCATTTTTTTCGGGGGTTGAACCAGCCATTTTAGCTCAGACCACCCATTTTAACTGGCTAAAACGGGTGGGCTGAGCTAAGTGGGAATACCAGCCGCGGGTGTCTCCAAAAAATACGGCGAATCCGCGCTAGCCGCGCGCTAGAAAGGCGCTAGCGCAGTAGTCAGCTGTGACCTGTTCCCATTTACGCCAAATTTGCCTCCGCTCTCCTCGCATGCAATTACCATGGGATGCGATTTGCTCGACAAAGGGAGAAAACCGAGCGTACGGAAGAATTGGGTTGCGTGTTTCCCTGCGAACGCAAACGCTTGACTGAATCGATACGAAGAGTTGCCACAACACGATAAACGCACAACAGATTGAAAGACACTGCGCAGCTAAGCGAGAAAGAAGCGCAATGCGCCGGAAAGCTTTTGCTAAGCTGAAGCCTGTAAATGCTGGAGACGCATGTGATACTGATAGTACTAGCAGTAGTAGCAGCAGCAGCAGCAGGCTTGCTCGGTAGCAACGTGTTGCAAAAAAGCTAGATTAGTCGCACAGGAACACTATTGTCCTACTTGGAACACGCATATAAAACGCAAGCGTTGTTCAAGGCAGAGCCCCGTGGAATAGCGCCTCAAAGCCGGCTTGGGGAACTTGATGTATGTGTTGCCCAGGCGTGCAGAAAATGTAAATTTAATGAAAAGCCCATGTGAGCACGCTTTTGTTGTCCAGGTGAACGCATGTGTGTTGCACATTTGTTTGTCCACATGTGCATATACGTTTGTTCCCTGTGTACACATATGTGTGTTACAAGTCAACACAGAAGTTTGTTCTGGTTAAACATGTTTGTGCGATCTAGGTCTGCGCCAGTGTTGCGCGTGAACACAAATGCCTGTTCCAATTGAGCACATGAATGGGTTCCAGGTGAACACAAATGTGTGTTGCAGGCGTACGCATGTGTGTGTTCCAGGAACACATGTTTGTTATCAGATGAACGCGTGTTTGTGTGTGTGCGTGTTCCGGGTGCGATTTTTTTGTGTGTGTGTGTGTGTTCACGTGTGCACACATGTGTGTTCAAGTGTACACACATGCGTGTTGCACGTGTACACACATGTGTGTTCTTCTCAGACACGTGTATGTGTTCCAGTCAGATGAACACGTGTGAGTGTCTGCTCCGCGTGCACATGTATGTGTGTTCACGTGTACACTTATGTGTGTTCCACGTGTACACATTTGTGTGTTCACGTATGCGCACAAGTGCGTTCCAACTGGACACGTGTTTGTGTTCTAGGAGAACACATCTTTGTTATTAGATGAACACGTGTGTGCACACATATGTGTGTCCCACGTGTGTACATTGGGGTGTTCACGTGTACACATATGTGTGTTCCAATTGGACACGTGTTTGTGTTTCAGGTGAATTCATGTTTGTTTTCAGATGAACGCACGTGTGTGTGTTCCGGAGGGTGCACAAATATATGTGAGTGTTCACGTGTACACATATGTATGTTCCACGTGTACACATATGTGTGTTCACGTGTACGCACATATATGTTCTAATTGGACACGTGTTTGCGTTCCAGGAGAGCATATGGCTGTTACCAGACGAGCAGGTTGGTGTGTGTTCCGGGTGTACATATATGTGAGTGTTCATGTGTGAATATATGTGTCTGCACGTGTGTGTATATGTGCGTGTGTTTCATGTGTACGCATATGTGTGTATCAATTGAACACGTGTTTGTGTTCCAGGTGATCAGATGTGTGTTCCACATGAATACATGAGTATGTGCTAGGTGAACATGTTTTTCATTTGACGACATATGTGCTTTTTAGGTGTACACATGTACGCGCTCCAGAAGGAGTACAATTGTTTTCGAGGTGCGCGTGTGTGTGTGTGTGTGCGCTGTAGGTGAGCATTTGTTAATGTTGAAACGCATGTGGAAACATGAACTGTGTTTGGAATGCTTGACCACAATGGCATGTGCCATTTTGGCTCAAGCATTGTCTGGGTTCCTGGAACCCAAGCTGTTTGAACAATTTGAGCTTTGACACTTTCGAACCTAACCCCGATCAAGCAATGGCTTCCTCGGCAACCTCGGCCACCTCCTTTGAGCTGATTGAGGACTAGACACTCACCGTGGAGGAGGTTGAAATGGCCAGCCAGGAGGCCCAGGAAATTCGCACACGCGAGGCGGCAGTGGCGGCCGGCTTGGTTTTGGACGAGCCCGAGGCCCCCCCGTCGGCTTCGGCTACTGATGTGATGAAGGACCTCTCCAGTGCACTGGAGCGTCTCCGTGTGGCATTTGCCACACCGACTTCCGGCTTGGGTGCCCCTGGCCCCGCCGAGGAGGATGACAAGGACATGGAAGACGCGGACGTCACGGAGCGGGCCACGCCACCGGAGGAGGCACAGACGCCACCCACGAAGAGGTTGAAGGGTTTCGTGGCGGCTTCCCAGAAGACCACGGCTCAGGTTAACAAACCGGTCTCCTTGGTGCCTGTTGAGGGCCGACCCGGTTATTTCAAGCTGGTGGACCTCCCAGACCTTTTTCCAGTCCTTCCAGCATCGGCGGCCACTTTGCTGAGGGACATCACGGTGGAGGAGGCGGTCTCCCTGTTCCACAAGTTTGTCGGGAAGAATCTCACGGAGGACCTGGTGATTCGCATCCTGGAGGCTTATGTCCCGATGAAGATCCAGATCCGGCAGGAGAAGGTCTGGGCCTCGCAGTTCCAGAGGAATAAGGCGTGCATTGGCACCCAGCGAATGCACAGGCTCGATGCAGGCCATTCCGATTACAAGTTCATGTGCAAGGCATGCGGTACGGGGTGGCCAGAGGCAGCCAAGCAGTGCTGGGTCTGCCCAGGCAAGGACTTCGTCCCCTTCCAGGCACCCTCGGCCACCTATGAGGCGGACGGCATCACCTACAACCTGCTCATCGTGGAGGGCAAGCCGACCTGGATCCAGCAGCGGGAACGGGGAAGCCTGGGTGCCGCTGGCCCCGGTGGTACCCGGGCACAGGCCGACCGCAACCCGGTGGACGGCACGGTCCTGGGGAGAGCCCCTCCGAAAACGGACACGGCAGATGAGATCACCATGGCAGACGCGGTCCCGCTTAACAGGCGGGTGGACATCCGGCAGGAGATCCTGTCCATGGAGGCGGACGACGAGGCGTTGAAGGTCCGGGAATGCCAGGAGATCAAGGTCAAAGTGCAGCGGTCCCTGAAGGAGGCGGAGGCTCAGAGCTTCCAGCTCTACCACCCCCAGGTGGACCAGGCGATCCGGAAGAAGGAGGAGCTGCATAAGGCCTTGCGGGAGCATCGGGAACCGACTCCGGAGGAGGCCTCGGCCAGGCGGCGGCACAAGGAGTTGGTCACTGAGGAGATGCTGGACAATGAGATGGCTATCCTGGCGCCTCTCCAGGAGGGCATGCAGGCCCTGCCGTCAGAGGAGGTGGCCAATGAGGGAGGGTCAACCTGGAGCGGTTCAAGGCCAAGCTGAGAGACCAGTACTTGGAAGGGAAGGGCGTTGACGCCAGCCAGGCATTGGCCGAGGCGATGGGCTCCATTCAGGAGGCTCAGGCGGCAAACCAGGCATGGATGCTCAACCACACTCTCAAGCATTTGGAAGTGTCGGCGTGGCCGGATGATCTCAGGCAGGCCCTGGAGAGGGGGCTATTCTGCCCCCTGGAGCTGGATGACCCCGAGGACATCCCCCAGGTGGGGGACATCAAGGAGAAGTATGTCCCCTACATCAGGATGCTCAGAGCGTCGCAGAACCCATAGCACCAGAGAAGGGTGCCACTGGCCCTGGGGGGGACCAGCCAATGTCACAGCAAGACCTGGACTCGGAGGAGGGCAAGCTGTCCTTGATCCTCTGGGAGATGAAGAGGCACCAGGGAGAGCTCCGGATGTTTGGGGGGATTTGGAAGAAGCACGCAAGCGGTGAGATCCCAGCAGTTTAAGCTCACGCCGGAGGAGCTCCTGGCCCTTGAGCGCAGGACTCACCCACTCACGTGCGAGCAGGACCACATCGACCCAGTCATCTACACGGCCTTGGAGATCCGAGCGCAGGTGAACCGGGGCGAGCGCCCGGCGCCGGAGCAGGTGGTGGGGATCTTCTGGGCGAAAGGTGATGGGGTGTTTTGGACCAGACAGACGAGAACGTGGGACCTGCCGAGCCTGACGGGAGTGTACGCCCACAGGTTCACTTTCAAGTACATCTACTCGGCCTGGACCACTTTCCCGTTGATCGTGAAGACGCAACGCCGGGGCCGCAATGCGGAGGGCTCGACCTCGGACAAGTGGATGGGCAACATCCTCCAGATGAGGAAGGAGGCGGTGCCCTTCCTGGAGAGCCTGGGCATCCCCAAGCCGCGCAGCAAGGAGGAATGGAGCTACATCTTCAAGGAGATGGGGACATTTTTGGCGGCCAAGAATTTCATCGTCAACTGCCCGTTGCCCGTGATGGAGATCCCAGTGGCCCCCATCCATGACAGTAAGGAGGCACTGCGTTTCAGGGCGGTGTGCGACGAGCGGATCACCCTCCCGCTGGCATCGCTGAAGGCCTTCGACTCGGTCTACACCAAGTTAGTGGCGGGCCTGAGCAAGTCTTCGATGGTGGAGGTGAAGGTCAACTGGCGCTGCAACGACTGGGTCGAGCAGGTCCCGCAGGAGGCGGCGGGGGCCTTGTACGACAGGTTGGGTTACTCCCAGGACCTCATCCGGCAGCTGGGTTGCTCCCCCCCCTTGGGTGCCTTTGGCCCCGGGGGAGGAGCGGCCAAGGAGGCGGACCCCAAGGCCAAGGTCCTGGGGGGGGCAGACACCACGCTCCGCACACCAGACCAGGGCACCAGGCGATACCCGCCCATCACCACGGCCACGGTCACGGCGGTCGCGGGCCAGAAGTACATCAACAAGCACTTCCTCAAGGAGACGAAGCATGTGTTTTGGGCCTCCGTGGAGTGTGGCTTGGTCTTGCCAAGCATCAGTGCCTGGGAAGTGGTGAGCAAGGAGAAGTTCAAGACCACCGGGGGCTATATGTGCAGATTTTGCAAGGGCTTCTGGAAGGCGAGCCGCGGGGGGACCAGGCTGCTCCAGATCACGGGGTGGCACAAAGACAAGGCCACATGCTTGCAGCTGGTGATGGACGAGCCCCCGGAGCAGCTCGGATGGAGTTCTACAAGAGGGTGGAGCCAACAAAGCCTCCCAGGGATGAGCGGCTGGTCCTGGGCGACGCGAGCACCCCCCGCATGCGCTTCAGCCTCGAATGGCCTGGGGGATGTCTCCACTGCCTTGTGGTCGGTCATCCTGAGCAACCCGGAGAAGTCGGGGCTGGCGGCAATCCACTCGGTGGCAAAGGAGGCGATCCTGAAGGGAGGGAGCAGCTAGGTTTTGTCTCACAGCCCTTTTGGATGTGGGAGTCGTGTGATCTCTTCCCGCCGGGACTTGGGTGCCTTTGGCGCCGTCTCCGGTGGGGGGAGGGGTAATGGGTTTTCCTTTTGGGTTCATCTTTCACCATTGTTTCCCCCCTGTTCAACACGCCACGACAGCCTGATCGCCTCGACCAGGAGGCCACATGCATTGGCTGCCCCAAGGACGGGCCATATCAGCCACGGTTCGGAAAAAGTGGCTGCGGCTGACTCTTGGTTTCCTTGAGGTCCCCTTGGGGTTTTGGGGAATCCCCCGCCGGGTTGGTCTCCCCCCTCCGTGCTTTTGGGGATTTCTGGTGGTTGATTTTTGGTCCTGTCGGGATGCGTGTGGCCTGCCTGCTCCATCTGCACTCGGCATTCTGCGCGTTTGGAGCATGCATGCATTGTGCCGCGGTTGGGTCCCGGCCGTTCGATTGGAGGCTCGAACCCCCGTTTTTCATCATGGCTAGGGTTTCTACCAAGTTTCTTTTGCGCCCGCCTTACACACGTCTTTGGGACCGCATTCCAAGGGTCCTTTGGGACACATTGGCGGATGAGTCCTTCTCCCCGAGACAGACGGACGGGGAGCTGTTGGTCCTGATGTGCCTGCGCCATGGCACAGAGGAGGAGGGGAGGAAGCTGGGCGGGGAGCCGGCAATCCGCTTCGCCCAGCTCCTGCAACTCTCGGGCATTCCGGTAGGACAAGACGACCAAGTGGTCCCGACGGACTACTTCAACGGCCTGGTGGCGTCGGCGGCGGGCAGGCTTCCCCAGCCTCTGTCCGCGGCGGACCTGGCCGACCTGTGGGATAGCCTATGGTTCCTCCTCATGGCGACGGCGGATGGCAAGCCGAGCGAGAACTTTTCCCCGCTGGAGAATGAATGGGACCGCCAGGACCAATTGAGGTGGTTCTCACGAGATGACCCACCCCCACTCCAACAACAGGAGCTTCTGAAGTGGAGGCACTGGCGCCCGGGCAAAATAAGGGAAATGGAGCCCACGACCCAGCGAGCGCTGGAACTCCATATGCGCGGGAAATGGGCGGAACGGCTCCTAGCCCACTTTGCCCCGTTTGCGGAGCACATCGCATACATGCAGGACATCCTGGGGGGAGGACTTCCGCAAGGAGGCATTGGACCTCCTGGGGGACAGTAGGTTCCGGACACTCAGGCAACATTGCCTGGTCTACGAGAGTCTCCGGAAGAGAGGCTTCACAGTGATTCCATGGCAGGAACGACATGTCCGCTCTCTCCTTAACCAGCTCGCCGAAGAGGAGGTCACCCCGTGCAAGCTACGGCAGGTGTGGAACACCCTCAAATGGTTTTCCAAGACCTTCGGGTTGCTGAAGATAGACGAGCTCCATCGCCTCAAGGTCATATGGGCTCTGGAGGAGGGGACGCTTTCATCCTGGGTTTCGCCCGGTTCCAGGTTGGGCGCAGCGCTCGTTTCAATGACCTCCAGCATGTTCACCCCAAGGACCTTATCCACACCAGCAACACTGTGGAGCTGAAGGCCTGGCAGACCAAGACGGTCTCAGCAGCACGAATCAACCGCAACCCGGTCCCCTTGATTGCTCCGAAGTACAGCTTCACGGGGATCCCCTGGTGTTGACTACCTGGGTGGCCTCGGTCAGGCGACTGGTATCCGAGGAGGCATTCCAGGACATGGACTACTTGCTCCCGACAGTGAGCAAAGACTTTGCAGGGCTGATCCCGAGACCTTCCACACCGGAGAGGGCTCTGAGATGGCTGCGCCGCATGTACTTAGGCAACTGGCTCACGGAGAGCACAGCAGACGTCTACGTGCGGGAGAAGCGCAACGTTGTTGTGGAGATTTGGGGCCAGGTAGCGCAGAAGGTCCCCAACCTGAACCTCGGGCCAGGCAGGGAACGCAGGGAGGACTTGAACCACCCGGACTGGGCGGACCCGCTCCCGCCACCACGGACGCAGGACAGGACGGCCGCAGGGACCAAACCGAAAGGGAAGGGGAGGCGTCCCCCACGGTACCCTCAGGGAGCGCGCCATCGACGCGCTCATGGTCATTGGGAGAACACACCAGTCAAGGCCAAGGACCTGTTTCCCACCACCCCGGACCTCCCCCTTCGTGTGGTGGCGGCGGTCAAACGCACAGGCAACGCCGGCCAGTCCAGAATCCACTTGCTGAATGACGAAGGCACGGCTGTGGGGCGCGGGTGGCGACCGGCGGCTTCTAAGATCCAGGAGCTCTCTGTGCTGGATTACATGACGGAGCCGGAGGCCTATGGCAAGTGCGAACGTTGCTTCAAGAGGTATGGCTTCCCGGCGGACTGGGTACTGGAGCCTGCGGAGGTCCCCACACTGCAGGAGGACTCGGACTCCTCGGCGGACTCGGGCTCTCAAACAGATGACTCTGTAGACACCCAGTCGGAGACCGAGGTGGTGGCCCTACCCTTGGCAGCCTAGGTGCCCCCGACCCTGGCGACCGGGGGGGGGAGGCCCAGGACAGGGCTCTGGCCAGGGCCCTCAGCACAGACTGGCATCCTTCGGAAATGGCGGGTGTGCCAGACTGTCCTTCGGAAATGGCGCTATGAGTCTGCGCACCCGTTCTTCAGTTTTTGAGAGTTTGTGGTGGGTGGCCCATGGGGCCCACCCAGCCGTTGACATCTGACAGGGGAAGATGAGTCCCTGGCACCAACACATTGCTTGGATAAAAGAGTTATCGCATGCTTGTGTGGTGCCGTTTGGTTAGCTTACATACACTTTGTTAATGTTGAAACGCATGTGGAAACATGAACTGTGTTTGGAATGCTTGACCACAATGGCATGTGCCATTTTGGCTCAAGCATTGTCTGGGTTCCTGGAACCCAAGCTGTTTGAAAACCCACCCACCCACACCAAGGTAAGAGGTCATTGCGGCTGCGCCCGCCAAACCACCGGAGGAGGTCCCAGCGGAGATCAAGGAGGACGTGGCAAAGTTGCAGAAGCCACTGGCGGCCATCCTGGTGGGCAAGGACCCCTGGGTCATCCAGGCGGCTCTGGGCGCATCGGGCTACGTCACGATCGCTGGAACACCCCGGCCCTTGGCAATCATGCGCCATTGCTTCTTGAGGTAGCCATCACTACCTTGGAACTCCAACCTCGGCTTCGGGGTCCCATGCGTGGCCACGTAAGCATCTTCCAGCTGGCGCCAAGGGAGCCTTTGTCGGGCCCGCCTGGCGCGCCGGGTGCGGCCTGAAGGAGGCGCATCGCCGTGAAGGCCGAGGTCTGGGCGTTGAACCCATTCTCTCCATCCTGGAATAGGTCCCGGGGACCATAAAACACATCGTGAGCGCGCTCCCGGAAGAAGGGGAACGCCCCTCATCCACCCACAAGAAGATCACGGTGGACGGCTGGGACAGGGAGGATGAAGAAGAGGTGAGGAGCCACCCCACATCTCGGCGCCAGCTGGAACGATTGCACCTAACCTTCAGGACGACGCTCCTGATGTGCACGGCAGCACTGCCGCAGTTTGGCAACCTGAGGGTCACCAAGGAGGAGTTGGATGACTGGTATGCCTGGTTCTATGGGGAAGACATAGCCGGCAGGAAACCTCCCCCGAGCGACACCACCTTGCTGTTCGCAGAGCGCAATGCATGGCGCAAGATTCACGAGATGGTGCACCAGGGCACCACTCTCTCCGAAGCCCTCAAGAACATCAGGGGCGACTTCCTCTTCTGGCAACGGGAGGTCTATGAGCACCTCAACAGGGCGCCGGAGAAGGGGGAGCAAGAGCAAGGCACCCAAGGTGTGGCAGACTCAGTGGGAGAAGCCCAAGAAGGGGGGAAAAGGATCTTGGCCCTCGGGACCGACCCGGTCCAAGCCGAAGGGTAAGGGCGGCAAAGGTACCTCCTCGACCCCATGGCCAGACCACTGGGCTTTCAAGAATCCCAAAGGGGTGGCGTACTGCAGAGATCATCACCTTCACAACAAGTGTTCGGGATCATGCGGCCGATCCCACAACTGCCCGGTCAGGAAGGATGGGTGGGTGTGTGAGCCCCCCCATCGAAGCATGTGCCACAGGCATGCCCACACCTTCCCAAGTGACAGGAGGCCACTCAGGGTGCCATAGGCCCCGTGGCTGCCTGGTCTCCGAGAGTGCACACAGCGGGGGAGAGCCAACCCGACCAGAGCCACAGCGGAAGGCAGACAGAGCGGGGGAGGCCAGGACGGCCGCAGGTGGGAGGGGATTTCTCCAGGGTGCCACCGGCCCCGGAAGCCCCTCCACCGAAGAAGAGGAGCGGACCCAGCCAGGGCACTCCAGAAGGGCGGAAGCGCCCTTTCCCCCGCACCCGCCGAGGCAGTGGGAAGAACCCCCAGAGAGACCCAGAGGTGAGGATCCGCCCGTCAAGGGGCGTTCCAAGGGCGGGCAGAACCGTCAGGGCAAGCAGCAAGCCCAGGGCCAGATGACCGGAGAGTCAGACAAAGGACACACGGAAATTTCAGGGGGGGCAAGCCCCACCTTCCCCTGGATGCAAGACACCCCGGAAAGACTGAGGCTCAGACTAAGGTGGACGCCACGTCCGGTGCCGTCAAAGCCGTCCCTCATCCTGCTGTACGCTGGGAAGGATGATGCGGGGGCACTGGATGCTTACCTCCATGCCTACAACCCGGCCTTCTCGGAGTACATTTGGGCAGTGGACATCAGGCGAAAGGGTGGAGATCTTGGACAGGACATGCTGGGAGACGAGCCTTACTCTACGATGTGCTCCATGGCCATGGCGGGCAAGGTCGCCTTTGTGGGGGGCGGCCCCAACTGCAGGACGTGGAGCATTCTCAGATGGTTCCCCAAACCGGGAGGCCCGCCGCCGGTGAGGGGCAGGGCGGAGCAGACCCTGTGGGGCTTAGAGGACCTGGAGCCCCGGGTAATGGAGGACACGGACAACGACAGCGTGTTCATGCTGCGACAGATGTACTTGACCTCGCTGGCCTACCAGGGACTAGGTCAACTAACGGTCCCGCAGGTGGGCTCCTCTTTCCTGGAGCACCCAATGGACCCAATGGAGTCCCCTTCACCATTGGCATGATCTGCGATGCAACCACGGAGCTCACCCCAGGGGGGAAAAGCTCAACTCCAGTGACCTCAGCCGGTATCCAGAGCAGATGATGCAGGGTCTCGCAGCGGCCATCCTTTGCAGAGCGGGACCCGTTCTGGAGGCGCTGAGGCCGGGGGGCACGGTGCCCCAAGCGAACCCAACGACCCCCCCGAGGCGACAGAGGGAACCATCTCCCAGCACGGGGACAACAAGCGCCAGTCCCTGAGGCTGAAAGCCGGCCAGCAAGCGTTGGCGGGACTAACCTTGGGTCACTTCCGGTCTCGGCCTCAGACAATCCGGAGGTCCGGACACGCGGGGCGGTCGAACTTCGGGGTGGAACTCTTTCCCCTGAGCCATGGGCACGCCATTGCATGGAGATCTCGGATCGGCCCACCACCCTGCCGATCACGCACGACCCAAATCTCTCCGACAAGGTTATGTACCTCCAGATGGCCTTCAAACAGCGCCCCCTTAGGGACGGGGGTGGGAAGCCCTCACTTGGACGGCTGGCCCCGTGGACAGATCTGTGTCCTCACGTCGCCATGGGGGGACAAGCTCCAGGAGTCGCTCTCGTTGGGGGACGGGTCACATCCCTTCCCGGAGGATCTGCTGGAGGATATCAGGGAGATCCTGGCGCCGGGGGCAGGCCGACCAGCTGAAGGCCAACCCTTCTTCCTGGACATCTTGCACAGCGTGGCGCTGAACATTCAGGACCCCGACCACCAGTTTCCTCGGGATCTGGAACAAGGGGTCCCACTGGGGGTCACGGACCCACCCCTAGCCTCGCCGGGCATCTGGCCATTGAAGAAGGAGCTAAAAGGGGAGGAGCCGGAGTTCCAAGAACTCCCTCATCCCACGGCCGGGGTAACTACCCCTCAGCGGATCACTTCAGTGAGCTCATCCGTGGCACATTCCTCCCCATGGGCATGGTAGAGGGCCCCCTCACCAAGGTGGAGGCAGCAGCGCGCTGTGGCTGCAAGATTGAGGACCTTTGTCCAGGCCCCGCTAGCGGGCATCGACGAAGGGGACAAGATCCGCACCATCTACGATGGCTCGGTGGGCGGGGCCAATGACACCATCAGGAACCAGACGGTGGAAAGGACGACGGCTCCGACGGCGCTGGATGGGGTACAAGCTCTTCATTGGCTACATGCGGCAGCTGCGGAGGGACCTCCCTCTCAGGGTGCCCCTGGCCCCGAGAAGGAGGTCGTCAAACCTCCACCCGAGGGCTGGCTATGGCCGGAGCCGGGCACCTGCTGCTCAAGGCGGACGTCACCAAGGCCCACCGGAGAGTGAAGGTCCTCAGGAAGGACTGGCGGTTCCAGGTGGCTTCACTGGGGGAAGAATGGTGGGTGAACAAGGTAGGCACATACGGCATGGCCAGTGCCCAATCCTACTGGGGACGCCTGGCAGCCCTTCTACTCAGGGTCCTCTACGCACTTTTCCCTCAAGTGGATTGGAACTTCGTCTTTGTGGATGACTTCATGTGGCTGCTTCGCAGCGAGGGGGCAGTAAACTTTGCTGTTGGCAACACTCCTGGCCTTGGGTACCCCGCTTAGCTGGAAGAAGACACATTTGGCGGAGGTCAACACGTGGCTGGGCTTCGTGGTCCACCCGAACATCCCGCAGGTTCTCATGGCCGCCAACAAACACATCCTGGTGATGGAGGTCTTGCAGATCATGGTGGAAGGGCAGGCGATGCACTCAAAGGACATCGAGAAGGCCCTGGGCCGCATCCAATGGGCAACTGCTGCATGTCCGTTGGCGAAGTCGATGCTTCAGCCACTTTGGGCCTGGAAGATGGCCACCACCACGGTGGGGAAACCCCCCAAGGTGGTCAGGATGCTGGCGTTCATGCTGCGGTTCCTCTTCAACACGCCCTTCGTCCAGTACTCCCCTTACTTGCCGAAGTCCTCTTGGTGGGGTTGCAGCGATGCTAGCGCCTCGGACGAAGGACTGGCATTTGTGGGAGGATGGTGCTCCAACAAAATGGAGCCAGAAAAGAAGGAGGTGTACTGGTTCCACGAGCAGATCCACGTGGAGGAGTACCCGTGGGCATTCAAGAATGGGGATCCCAAGCGGAGGATTGCGGCTTTGGAAATGCTGGGCACGCTCTTCCTCTGTAACATGATCCTCACGCACCAAGGCCCTCTGTCCTCCCGGGTCCGACTCCCGGTGGGCAGTGACAATCAGGGCAACGTCATGGCGATGCTCAACCTTGGATCCAAGAAGCCCTACACCGCGGCTATCCTGATGGAGCTGGTCTTCCTGCTCCACACCCATGGCTGCTCGCTGGCGGCCAACCACGTGCCCCGGGAATTCAACCAGTGGGCTGATGAGCTGACGCACCCAGATTTCTCTGGGTTCGACCCTTTGCACAGGGTCCCCAAACAGGAACTCTGCGAGGAGTTCGTTTTTCTCCCGCGTCTCCTGAATGGAGATGCATTTGATCTTAGCGTGGGCCCACCCATGCTCCCGTGACCGGAGCCGGTGGGTGACTCACTTCCCCTGGTGGCAGACCCCCCTGTGGCCTGGGTGCCCCGGGCCCCGGCTCAGGGGCGGGCGCTATCAGTCTGCACACCCGTTCTTCAGTTTTTGAGAGTTTGTGGTGGGTGGCCCATGGGGCCCACCCAGCCGTTGACATCTGACAGGGGAAGATGAGTCCCTGGCACCAACACATTGCTTGGATAAAAGAGTTATCGCATGCTTGTGTGGTGCCGTTTGGTTAGCTTACATACACTTTATGTTCAACTCCCGTGTGCGCATATGTGTGCTCCACGTGTATACATATGTGTGCTTTGATTGATCGCATACGCGGTGTTCCTGGACACATACTTGTAACCCAGTGGTATGCATATGTGTTCCCTAAGAAGCACATGTTTGTTTTCCAGCTCAGCACATTTATGCGTGTGCCGCAGGTGAATGTATATGTGTGTTCATGGGTGCATATTTGTGCGTGTATTCTTTTAGTCGTATGTGTGTTCCACGAGTGTACACATATTTGTGTTTGAATTGGACATGTGTGTTTCAGCTGCCCATGTGACTGCGCGCTTGCGCAGCCGCACTTGCGTTCATGCGCTCGCGGGCTCGCACGTGCTAGCCCAACCTCAAATCTGGCGCGGTGCTGAAGCGAGAAGCACGCCAATAACACACGTGCAACAACGCAACACGTGCCAGGTTCACCACTGCATCAATTGGTTCATCCGTGTTGCAGCGCAGAAAGCCACAAGTTGTTGGTATGTTTCTGCTTACCCGTCAGTCTTCAACTGTTTGGGGTCTCTGCTGGTGTATTTTTTTGTTTTATGTTTTGTTGTTCTCAGACATGGATCCGTGTTCTTTTCCTACTACCGCCGGCTCTTAACCCCGGCTAGGGGGCCGGCTGATTGGCTGGCTGGCTGGCTGGCTGGCTGGTTGGTTGGTTGGTTGGTTGGTTTGTTGGTGGGTTGAACCCTCAGACATTTTGTGCCTCCCTGTTTGAGTTGAACTTTGGAGGAGCCCTTTTCCAGGTGCCGACTCAAGCGTCGGATCCGGGTTCCGTGATTTGGGATTCGGAATCTCTTTTTAGGATCCGGGATCCCGAATCACATCCAGGAGCTTCTCCGGATCACGTCTCGAATGATCACACACAATTGGAAAGGTGAATGTGGCCGCTGCAGGACAACCAAGGGACAGGACAGGAAGATCAAACCAGAGAAACACTATGAACATCACAATTTGGGACAGGGAAATACGCACTGAATAGAACATTGAACACCACTTGTGCTTGCTCCCGCTTAAGCTGCCAGGCCTGGTTGGCTCAATGGCAGCAGGAGGAGGCTTGGTCACAGCCAGTTGCTTGAGGTTTTGGGGAACCAGGATGCCCATTCGCCGTCTCAGACATTCACAGTTCCCTTTTTGTTGTGGAAAGGAGCGCCCTTTGTTCACTCAAACGAAAGTATGATCACGCGGTCCGCACAAGATAGCCACAAAGATTTCGTAGAAGAAAACCGACATTTGGAAACGCGGGCGGCACAAGTTCTTTGGCCCTATATGGATGCAAAGGTGAAACTTAAGCCTTGACTGGGCAGCTCTCGTGCGACATTTCGATCCGCAAAACTTCAGTCAGTACTCGGATAATTGTCCACGGCGATTTCATTGGCACTCCCGCAGCATCTTCACGTCTCGTTTGCGAAGGGGGGGATCAACTCCGACTCCACTGCAAGCACCACGAGCAGCAGTTCTGACTCTGACTCCAGCAGCTGGGCTTGAATGCTGGAACCAGAAGGCCCATGCGCAATGTGAGCTGCTTGCTTTTGAATGCACACGGGTCCTGATTCATGTCTTTTTGTTGATGACATGAGCATGTAGAATACCCTTCGTTTTCAGGCTCCATGGGCCTGCGCACCCAGGAGGGGCATTCTAAGCTCGTTGAGCGCGGCCCAGGTGGCTCCTCGGCACCTCGATGAGTCAGGTCGATGGTTGCTCGGCCTCGATGAGCCTGAGGCCCCTGCGGACGGGTCATCGTTTCAGCACCATCACTTGCTTCTGAGTCCTTCCTTTAAGTTGCGGTGGTATCGAGGTGGAACCTTTTTGCTTGCAAAGATAGCTCCGAGCAAAAGCTTCTGGCGTCGACATGCAGCGTCTGTGCAGCCGATGCCTGCACATGCTGACAAAGTCACTTGTGATGGCTTGTGCTAGCTCCCTGGCGCCAGAGCAATCAGCGGACGCATCAGCAATTATGCTGGGTCCCAGCTTGGCTGGGCTAAACTTAGCCACTTCTCATAAACTCTCAACGCGTACATTTGCGGAGCCAAAGGCCGGGTGTGTCAGGACAGGTCGCTCGTGGCGTGTTGACAGTGCGAAGGGAGTGAGCTGGCAAGTGTGAGAAACCAGCCGCAGGGATTGGCTCCCGTTTTGTAGGCTCTGACATTAGGAACTGGGATAAGCATATCGCAAAGCAGAGTCAACAAGAAGTCTGATTGCGATCGTGTACAGTATGCCATACATGTGAGCCAGGTCTGACCTTATTTTCATCGTTTATATTGGCGTGCTGCATGGAGACAAGGGTCAACGCAGCAACAACTGATCGGGCGCGGCCATGTCAACAAGTGTGAGACGTACAGATTCAGTTCTGGTGCATTTCAATGATTGAATCTTCGATGACCAGCTCTTGGGCACAAGCACGTGAAAATTCCCTTCTCCTGACGTTAAGAGCACGTGGCAAACTCTTGAAGTAGGTCGAGGGAAAAGAACAATCAGTAGAGCAAACCCAAAGAGTATATATTTGTATATATTTACAGACAGAGAGAGAGAGAGAGACATACTTGAACAAATACCAGCTGAACAGATGCGAGCATGTCTGCCGATATGGATATAGTATCGGCCATATACGTACATACATGTATGTATAGGAACCATATATATATATATATATATACATGTGCATATGTATGCATATGTATGCATCTTCAGACACACATGCTACAAACAATACAATACACTACGATACGATGCAATACATATACAGATAAATAGGAAACTCAATTTATTACATGAATGACTGGCTAGATAAACAAATACATAAACAAGTAAATCCATAGTTGAACAAATGAAATCAATAAAGACATGCACACATCATTTGATCAATAGCAAAATACATGAACATGCAAACAACTTAATAACTACATAGAGATAAGTAAATACAAGAGAAATCCATATGAGCATAAATCGACATATAGACAAACAAATAACGATATATATGTATATATATATATATACGCACGTACATTTCCATATACAAATATGTATATATTTCGGCGCATCGTGCATTGCGACTCTTCTTGCGCGGAGGTTTGCCACGTGAAGCTTTCCACATAGGGTCAACCCGAGTCACTGCAGCCCTTTTGCAGATGTGAGGTGTGTGGCAGCCTGCAACCCCACTTGCTGCGCCAACTGCATCAACCCTCCGACAAGGCGGTGGGACTGGGAAGCCAGAGGGCTGTTGGCAGATTGGGCTCGGTTTGCTGGGCTCACGGGAGATGAGGTGATAGCGTGTTGTGGCAGAAATGTGGGGGAGGTCATCAGCTGACGAGTTGCTGTGACAAGGTTTGCTGAGCGTGTTGGGTTTGCGAGACAGGTATGCAACGACCCAAGAGCCTTTTGCAAAGGTGTTTCTGTCTTGCTTCACGAGCGACGAGAGGGCGTAGCACTCATGATGAAACTCATCATCTTGGAATGAGCAAAGCCTCCAATTGGTTCATGTGAGGCCTCTGTGGCTAGGTTGCTGAACGGGTAATCTCCGCTTGGCTCGCCAGGGATGATGGGGACGGCGTGGAGAGGCCGGATCGGGTATGGCAGGTTGGGGCTGGCTTCAGGATCGGAGTATTGCCACAGCTTTGGCATGTATCGGGAACTTCACGACAACGTTTTGTGAGCCTGCTGGACAACTCCTTGTCATTCTTTGAATCCCTTCACGCAATGATTTGATGGCATTGATTCGCTTGCACTGGAATACGCCCAGTGCACTCACCCAGTATTCACTGACTCCACTTCCTTGAGGACATGTAGCTCATGAATTCAGATCGCATTGATGGGCGAAATGCTGCATCGCCTGGTTGCCCAACGATTCCTACTATGTTCACAGTGTGCAATGCGAGCGCGGGGTAGATGCCATGGATGTGTTTCGATGTGAATTTGATGATGCTTCTCGAACAGAGTTACACGTGTGTCTAGCAACCCAAGTGATTTCTCGGCGACACCTTCTCGCCTTGGCTTGGCACTGATGTTGCCAGGCGGTTTCGAGTCCTCTTTGTGTCCGCCCAACCCAGGGGCAACGCTTTTGCCAACGCCTCTGCAGTGCTGTCGGAGGGCGGTCAGGCAGGGGTGGCGGGTCTTGTGTGCTGCTAGTGCTCAGGTGGTGTTGATCACGACAGCTATTCTGGCTTTCATTGAAGAATGAACTTGGGTGTGCTGGGATGAGTCGTTTCGTGGCTGTTTTGAGCAATTTTGAGTAGTTGATGCTGGCAATGCTCCTGATGCAGGCTCTCCTTTTCTCCCTGTCTCTACTTTTTGTTCTCTGTTTCTCTCTTTCTCCCTTCTTCCTTCTTCCTTTTCTCTCTTTCTCTCTCTTTCTCTCTTTTTCGCTTTCTTTCTTTCCCTTTTGCTACATGTATATACTGCCTCCGCATTTGTTGGCTAATTCTGGATATGCAAGGGGTTATCAATGATACATGTGTTGCATGGGCGGGGGGGAGAGAACGGGGGGACTGGCGCAGCTCGGGCGACGAGCCAGGAGTTTGCGGCCAACTTCAACCTCGAGAAGGAGTTGGCCAACGAGGCGACTTCAAACCGCTGGGCCAGAGCCGGAGGGCACGGGATCAGGCCCAGGGCCAAGGGGATTCTCACAAGTCGGGGAGGTTTCTGGTGTGACTCAGGGAATAGACTGGAAGGCACCGGCCGCGAATCTAAGGGCTGCCGTCCTGTGCCACCGACCCCTCGCTTGTGTTGGTACCACCCATGTGGAAGTGAGGAGGAAACTTGACTGGGTTTAGGTGTGACCGAATCACTTCTCGAATTGTTCGGCAGCGAACGATGATGACAACCACGATGACGACCACTTTGATGATGACTATCATCATAGCATCCCTTGCATTGCAAGTCGGGTCCACCGTGACACTTAAAATATGTTCTTATATATACAGAAGAAAGCTAAGAAAGCTAAGAAAGATAAGAAAGATAAGAAAGAAACAATCATGACTGACAAGGATAGTGATAGCATCCCTTGCATTGCAAGTGGGATGATATGCTCGATGATGATGACAATTATGACAACAATGACTCCGGTGATAACTATCATCATAGCATCCCTGGCATTGCAAGTAGCGCAAGCAGAGGATGATGATAACCACTGTTTCCACTGTTTCGGGCATCGAGTCGCATCGCAACCCAGCTGAAGCATGAATTGTAAAGCCGATGACCCCTGATCAACCGGCAAACGCCGTATGCTGTACACAGCGGCATGTCCAAATATTGAACCCAAAGTGGTGGTATGCCACGACATAGCTCGGGGTATGCAATCAATTTACCCACGTGCTCAAACACACACATTGAGAGGGCAACAAGTTGAAAGGGGACATTGGACCATTGGATCCCAGTTGCTAAAAACGATCAACCAAAAAAGCAATGCGATGCCTGAGTTGCAATGTTTTTTTTTGTTTTTCCATCCTGTCAGGTAGAGCTTTGGCGGCTGCAGGCATCCTCTGTGCTTCTCACGGAGGCCACGCTTTAGATTGAGAGTGGGCAATCTAAGATTTCAATCGGCTGTTTTGGTTTCAGTCTCCGCCACACTGCGTCAGCTGTGTGCGCGTCGAGCGAAGTGCGAGTGGTTTCAATCTCCGGGGCTGGCCTGTTGCCAGGCGAGGGGTTCAATGGTCGGGAAGCCGTGTTGAACGCTGCGGCGACAGCTGAAGTGTATTGTAAGTGGAGACGATACGTGCATGGCCGAGCAACAATCAATGGCTGACAAAATTCGGCGTTAAATCTGGAGGGCTCGTTTGATGGCGGCAAGCGTACGCGGTGCCCTTTGCAGGCAAATCGCAGGCAGCAAAGCCCGAGAGGTCGAGAAGGCCTGGATTTGTCCCATGGAGCCATGGCAACCCCAAGGGTCTGAGACAATTCATGGCTCTTGTTACACACCTGCAGAACAATAGGAGCGGGAGAGAGGGCCTCTGAAAAACAAGAATCTCACAACGTCCTGTGTAAAGACGGCTTAAGTCCTCATTCGCATGTTCAGCTGTTCTCTTACCAAAGGTGGCGTCGGGGCTTGTCTCTTTTCCGAGTCTCCTTAGAAGATACATGCTCGCCAATGGCAAGACAGCTGATGGAAAAATGCAATTGGATATCGAAAGACAAAAAACACAGTGGTGCTCGTGGGCTGTCCATGAGAGGGCAAGGCAGGTGAAAGATCTGCTTCGTGCGACTCACTTCGATTGCAGGGTGGGGCACTGCGTTTGCTTGATGCTTTAACGAATCACTTCGGCCAACACCCAAGCTCAGCACTTCCAGTTTGTTCGCGGTGTCCTGACGTGAACCAAAGTCTTGTAGCACAGCGTGGCCTGGACTTTCGGAAGAAAGAGACAAAGAAAAGTTTTTTTTTCTTTTCACTTTTGCACTTTTTTCTTCTCCTTTTTTTCAACTGGGCGCTTGGCTGCTTCCCAGGCCCGGAGTCTGCTGAAGGCCTTGCGGCCATGGCGAGGCTGGGCTGGCATGGAGCTCTTGGGGTTGACGGTTCCCCGCACCTCCAAGCGTTGTTCAGTGTGTTCTTCTCTGGTTGCAGTTGTCATTTTCCCATAAAACGCGGCGCGGGCTGGCGCGGGCTGCTCAGGAGGCTCCATGGGGGCATGCCCTTCGACCACGAGAGGCGAAGGGATGGAGGGACTGCGAGGTTGTGCAACCTGAGCTGAGCCGGGACAGCTATTTGGATGCCAGGTCTTTGTCTCCACCTTCGCGAACGCAACTAAGCCCGGAGCCCGGAGCTCCGTTTCCAACAATTTGCTTTGCCAAAGGGAGCCTGTGGACTTGCATCTATATTTCGATCAGACTCCTTTCAAAACCGGACATGTTCAGGTCTTTGTGGTCCAGGTTGAACGCACCACCACGCACTGCTCTGAAAGTGCGAAGATACTTGTACCAAGGCCTACACAACCGGGCAGGTCTGACACCTCGACTGAGTCCGCGGTGGCTCCTACCTGTTTCGCAGAGAAGTTGGGACTAACAGCATGGGTTTCAGGTAACTCAGAAAGGCAAAGGTGCAGCTCTTGCGGGACTTCTGTTTGGATTTTCTTGGATTTCCTGCTTGGTTTAAGGATTTTGCTTGTTTGTCCTTGTTTGTCTGTTGCTAATTCCGCTTTTTGGCATTACAAAGAAGCAGAGGAAGACCAGCTAGTCCCCAATGCAAGGCACCACTTCAAGGACACTAGCAGTATGCCACCTTTCATGCTGGCCAGACGCTTGTCGAGGTTCTCTTTGCGTGTCTCTAAAAGGGGATGTGCTGCTTGCCACCGATCCACGCCAGGGAGGAGATAGGTGCCTGGCCTGCTCCTGATCCGCAGAAGGCACCGGATGGCACAGTATGGCAGCGGAGCCTACTGACATTGGTTTCTTGGGACGGATCCCACAGGTCCACAGTTCAATCGAGGTAGAAGTGAGCTGGTACGTTAGGACAGCCATTGTCGAAGTTCTAAGGTTGAGCCATTTGATGTGACTCCAACGGCAAAGGAAACCTGTGTTTTGTCGGATTGGCGCGCGAGGCACATAGAATGGAAGCTGAAATGTCATTTTCTTGAGGTGGACCAGGAACAACGGGACCACTGGAAGAGATGTGAGACAATCTAGGAGGATGCGGCAAGGAGTCCTCCACCCAAGTAATCCCAACCCGTGCCTGCCCTAGCCAGGGGTGAGAATCTGTGGCGATCTGCTTCGAGAGATTCTGAGTAGATGTAGATGCAGCATGCGCTCAAACGTGAGGGGAGCTCCACCCAAATTTGGCAAACTCCTTTTGACACTTTTTATTTGGGGGGCTCAAAAAGCATAGAGACACAGCCTTTATTTTTTGTTGTTTTTGTCACCCTGAGCCGCTCTAAATGTAGTGGCTCTTCTATTTGCTTCCAGCCTCTGGCCTCGAAGGACCACACGGAGGCAGTGGAGCAGCCGCCGCCCAGCCGAGGGCGGCTTGGCCAAAAGAATACACATTGGCTTGGCCCGGGCTCGCGGCTTCGTTTTTTTCCTTTTCTTTTTCTTTTTTTGTTTTTTGTTGTCTTGCCTGGAATATGGCACAAAACAAGCCTGTTTGTCAAGTGACGGTGGCTCGCAAGACTTCATCGAGAGTCGCACAATGGAGTCGCCTTTGCAACAGGCGAGCGGAAAGCAATTGAGGCCTTGCGAGGAACTTGCTTGGTTGTGAAGTTCAGTCAATGCTTGTTTTCATCGCCTTTTGCGAACTCCGAATGGCCGAATGGCCAGAGGGTGACAAGAGGGTTTGAATCGATGTGCCAGACAGGCACATTCATTCCGTCGCCGATCGACTTGAGTCGCCGATCGAATCCTGGGCGCAAAGAGCTCCAGGAGCGGTGCGCAGTCCGCACATGGCTCCGGCGCCAGTGGGCCGGGCTCTCAGCGCAGAACCTCAGCATTTGGTATCTGCGAGATTTGTTTTTTTTTGGGGCGCAGAGTTGGTTCTCTGCCTATTGCCTCATATCCGTGAGGGCAGCTGTTACGGACTCCTTTTAAGCCCTTGTGATGTGAAACCAGGCCCATTACAGGTCACGCCTTGAGTCTTCTTCAAGGGGCCGTGCTTTTCAGATCCCTGCTTCAGATGTCAAGCTTTTCCGGAACGCCTCATGACTCAACCTGGCGGATCAGTTGTGCCAACTCTGCACATTTTTTTTTTCGGGGAGTCTTCCGCAAGATTCCTTCCGCGCTGAGGTTCGTGGAGTCCACCAGGGAATCCACCTTGGGTGACCGTGAGCCCGAGTTCGGTGAGGTCCGCGAGGCGGCTGGCCTCGTTTTTTTTCCTTTTTCTTTCTTTCTTTTTTTTTCCCCTGTTTTTCTTCTTCTCTCTCTCTCCTTGTTGTTGTTGGGTTTTTAGTTTTGTTTTTTGTCTCGAGTTGAGCTTTGGTCTCCAGGAACCTTCGCCAGCCAATATCCCCTCCGAGAAGCATGGCCGAGCGCTTAGGGGTGATGCAGACGACAGAAAAGCTGCTGCACTTGACATGTGGGGTGTGTAGACCGCTGCACTCTGCTCGCAGGTTTGGCTCCTTTATCTTTGGAACGATCAGGTATTTGCATTCGCTGCTAGCATCATTGCCAAATCTTCCACTGAGTTCTTCCCACACAGGCTATAGTCAATGCTTTCCCATGAACCTACAGTTGTGAAGTGCGTGATGCTAATCCGACCACGTTGTTAAAGCCGATCGACCCCCCCGAAGACAGTTGAATGAATGAGTCAACAGGCTCGCACTAAAGAGCCTGAACTCCTAATGACTTTCCAAGCTGCACCAGGCTACGAGGACAAGGCGGTGTCGACTGCAACAGCCAGGGGCCTGCGTTTGGTGCAGGTCACCGGTCGATGTAATCTGTGGCAAGATGATCCTGATTGCGTGGGAGTGCAATGGAGAAGCGCAGGCTTGGCATTGTGAGTGCTTTCTGAGACAACAAGTTGGATGCACAGATTGTGTTTCCATGCTGGTCCACTTTCTGGTGGGAAAGCAAGGAGGCACGCAAGATTTTTTTTTTTTTTAATTTGCTCCATGACTCAAGGAGCTGATTTCGTGAAATTGGCCGAGTCCAGGTGTTCGATGTCGATTGAGGCTGCGACTTCAGATGGCCCCGTGGACGTGCAGTTGCAGGACTCTGCTTGCCCTTGTGAGTTGTTTGCTCTGAGAAAACTGATGAAGAGAGAAGGCATGCCAGAGAAAACTGATGAAGGCGCATGCGTGACAAGTCTTTCTTTCTAGTGCTGGTCTCGATTGATGGGTGTGATGTTTTTGTCGCTGGATGTTAGACCATGCTTAGATTTTGTTTGTACAAACAATAGGTGTAAGCTTTCTTTTGGGAGTTGTTGGCCACTCTAAATACATGGTCCTAATGTAACTGCCTTGCCAGGCGAGGGCCATTGCTGAACATCGGGTGCGCGCGGTCTTGGGCTGGCTTCTAGCTGGCCAGCCTTATCCCAGAAACAGCAAGTCACATCTCTGAGAGCCTTTGAAGATGGGACCTGCAAAGTGACTTGGCCATTTTTGTGTTGCCGCACCCAATGCGCGTCGATGTTCCGCGAGCTGAGTTGCATCATCCGTTCTGTTCTTTTTGTGGAACGTGGCTCGTGCGCTGATTTTCATTCTGGTTCAGGGTGGCTTCTTTCTGTCCCATCTATCTCTTCTGCGTGGAGAAAATTCTCGGTTGCGCAGGGCCTTTGCGAGTTCAGTCAAATTGACGGCTGATGGTCCGGTTCAGTTCACTGGCCGCAGCCAGGCTTTCTCAGATCTCAGCTCTGAAGACTCGACCTTCGTAGGTTTCATTGAGGCGGGGGAAGCGGCAAGTCGGGATTCTTCCACCGCTGGGCTTCTTGCGCCTTTCGTGTGCCGACGGGGAAGGGCCTAAGCGATTCAGAGGTGCTCTGCGTGAGGTGGAAGCGCAAGCTGCATGGCTGCCGTGTCTTTGTTATGCAATTGCTTGGGGGAAGCGCCAAACCGTTTTGGAAACCGAAGATGACTTCTGGTCAGGACACTACGGAGGCCCCGGGTCAGGAGGCGCGGGCTGCTTCCGGCTCCGGCGCCAGTGGTCAACATTCACGGTTCCATGGGATGTCATATGCGAGGGATGGTATCATGGAAGCATGTGCAATCTCTTTTTCCCAATTTCCAATAAAGGTCCCCCTAAGAACAACACCCGACGGAAGCCACAGACCCAAATGCAGGATTTTTTTGCCCAAAGCCACCCAGGCGTGTCTATTGGTGTATTCTGCCTATCTATTTATCCCGTTCATCCCCGCATCTGCCACATTCAGTATCTACCTATTCATTTGTCTATCTTCATCCACCCATCCGTCTATTTGTTTGTACGTCGCTCGTGTCCTAACAACAGATTGGTGGTGGGAGGCGATGCCGGTTGTTGATTGCTTGTAAGTACCACTGGTGAGGGAGGGAACAACATGTTGACACATTGCCATGTGGCCTGGGTGTGCCAGTACCGTATCCTCTTCCACGCCACGCCAAAGAGCAGCGGCCTTCAATTTGGCACACAGGCCAGGCAAGGGACGGGAGGTAGGGGAACGTCACTTCTTTTTCTTTGCAAGATCGTGAAGATCCTCCCATTTGATCAATCAACTGTGAGGTGACCTTCAGGCTACTGACGGGGACAGTTATCTCACCTGCATGACTCAGATCTACGGGGGCACCAAGCGGAGATGATTTTTATAAAGAAACAGCCGCCTGCTTGGCTTGACTTGAGAACCAGGCTGCGAGCGCTCCAGGGGATGAGGCTGGGGAGACAACTGGGTGAATGGTTTGCAGGGCGCGTTAACTTCTTCCGATTTATGGGGCAATGAAATTCCCGCGCACTTTGTATATATATATATAGATATTAGTAGGTTTTGCTTTTGAACTCCTACTAAATACTAAATGTGCAATCTTTTTTTCCAGTGCATTCCCGGGGGTTTCTATCCCATGGGAATGCTTTGACACAGGCATGACTTCTATCACAAGGGCAGACCAGTGACAAGGGAGTGGCAGGCCAAGGTAACTTCACTCCCGCCATTCAAGACATGGAAGTTGGCCCTTCAGCAAGAAGGGACTTGCAGGAGCGAAAGAGACCAATTGAGTTTCAACGGAATCCCGGTTCCCTATGTACCATGGATTTGCGTTTGAAACGTTCTCAGGGACTCGAAAACGCTCAAGTCCCGTTCATTACTCGTGGCACGAAGAGTTGCCGTCATGTGCGTCGTGTGGAGAGTGCTTGCAAGGCGTTGCCAGAGTCCCAAAGCTTCGCAATGAGCGAGGCGGGGTATTTGGAACGTCACTCTTAAGACCAGTTTCGGTTGCACATGCTCTGGCTTAGTGCCCCTGGTTTTTGGGGAGCCGCAAGGATATTTTGAGCCATGCGAATATGAATAAATCCATCTCAGTTTCTTTCCACTGGAAGCATTTCTGGCCCTGGAACATGATTTTGCCCAGGTCTTGATTGGGACTCTGAATTTCAATGCACTGCTCGTACCGGAATTCTTTTGGGGAAGCGGTCCGGAGGTCTCTGGCGTGAAGTCCGACCGCATGCACTTCTGAGGGGCCTTCCTGCGCACTGCTTACGGCAGACTGGCAGGTTGAACTGTGTGTTGCCCCTACGCGTTTCAAGACACCTGTCCCCACCTTTCTCAGAGCTTCATAAACTTGGCGCCCCAGCTTCTCAGCAACCGCAAAGGGCGCTAATTATTTGGTGTGGTGCCTGCCTGCATTGAGAGTTCCATGCACAGGGGACTTTGTATCTGAGTGACAGTGGACACCAGAAAACAGATATTGACTGTGGGGCCGCTGGAACTCTGCAAACAAGCACTGTGTATGCAAAAAGCCTTTCGCTGGTGATTGCCGGCGCAGCAAGAATAAGGCGCGGGACTTATGCAGCGCCACATTCTGCGGGCTTGTTTCACCCGGCCTCTGCCAGCCTCAACAGGTGGGCAAGGGGTCCAGAGAAGGTTAGGACACGGGAAAGTTGCAGAGCGTTTTGTCACCAAGTGTCCTGCCCTCTCCCTGCAAGTCGCGGTCAGTTTTTTCCTGGATGCTTTTGACCTCTCGCACGCGGTGCATCGCAGTCTGCTCTAAATTGAATGTTCATGTTGAATACTCTTGGATTCGGAGGAAGCACGATGCACGAGGCATTTGCCAGTCAAAATTGGTCGCAGACCGCTCAGGCGATGCAATCTGCAAGGCCAATACCAGATTTGCCAATTGGCTTTTCTGGGAAAAGGGGGGCCGTTTGTTGCTTGTGTGTGCGCAAGAATGTAGTCCAGAAGAGTTGCGGAGATGTTTGTGCTTGACCAGAACCTTCAGTTTGGGCTGCACTAAAGGGTGTAGATTACTTTGCCTCTGGATGTAATGCTCCAGAAGATGGTCTGAATCCTCCCCGCAGCATTCTTTGCCAATGCTAACCCCTCTTTGCCAAACCTCGTCGACCACGATGCTGCCTCGCCTCTCCCGGCGCTTCGCCACGATGCAGCCGCAGCTGGCGGGGAGCGGCCACCGGTGGCTGCCGTGGGCGGCGGCGGCTACTGCGGCGGCAGCAGCTGGCCTAGTTGGCCATTCAAAGTTGGGCTCGCTTCGTGCGTCATTTTGGCTGTGGGTCAAAATCAATGGTACCATTTTGGGGTAGGTGCACCACCCATTTTAGTCGATTTTAGTGGTGATTGGGATGTTCACTGGGGGTACGGGGTTTTGACCCATAGCTATTTTGGCTACGCATGCGGTCGCTGCACCCGTTCTGCCTTTCGAGTCGTCTTTCCCTTTTTGGGCGCCGGGGCTCAGGGCGTGGTGAGCTACACCTACACGGGCCGCAAGAGTTTGGCCTGCGAGCAGAAGCCGCTGCTGGTGTGCGGATCTCTAAACGCGGACATCATCATTGAGATCAATCGGTTTCCGAAGCGGCTTGGCTGCAGGCTCCTTGCAATTGCTCTTGGATCATGTCATAGCTTGTTTCGGTTGGGCTGATTGAGGCTGAGATTCAGACATGTTCCTTCTTGCTTGGGACATGTGGTGCAGCGGTTCCATTTAAAACATATGGCCCGGGCTTAGGAAGGGGGAGACCTTGAGTGCGCGCAGCCCCGACACGGGCATCATGGTCCCTGGTGGCAAGGGCGCCAACCAGGCCCGAAGTTGGCAAATGAGTGCCGCAAGGCAAGCGCATGGTATCTGCTTATTGTATGGCGAGCTCAAAACGAGCTCACCATGATAAAGGTCCTTCACTTGGGGATCCGATTCTTAATTCAGTTTTTTGGAATTATTGTAAAACAAATGCAGATGGTATGACAATTAGAGGACAAACAGGTGGTTGACCCGGACCGTGGTGTTGAGCCATGGTTTGACTCCCGATGGCTCAGATTTTGACATCACACTTCGCTCAGTGACTGTTGGTCAGAGTGTTGCGCGTGTACATCATATTGACTGTGACTCAATCGTGACAAATCACCGAAGACGCCCAAAGACGTTCAACGTGGTTGTTATGTGTTGCCCATCTAAAGGCCAACTAAAGCATAGTGGATTTCAGAATCTAATGCTGGGGTGAGTAGACTTTGCCTGGCTCGTCTCAAAGGTGGTCGTGCTGGCCAGGTTTGGTCTTGGAAACTGTGGACATCAAACCGGAAGGCAGCCAACAGCATTGGGGCGGCTGTGTTTGATGCAGAAATTGCCCACCTTGGGCACACTGCCAGGCTGTGGCTGCAGCCCGCCTGAGTGCGGGCACGGGCCGGCAGGCGAAGTTTGTGTGCCAGTTTGGGAACGACTCCCATGCCTTCAAGCTGGAACAGGCCAGAGATTTAGGTAGCTATCAAGGTAGCGGGTGTCCGTTACGCTCGCAAACATGAGCCATGGCCGGCCGAAGTTTTTGTTTGCTAGCCTAGAGCTGATGGTTTGAAGGACAAGACAAAAAAGAACACCGCAAGGACAGAATGGTGGAACATCGCAGGGGCAATCAACAAGTGTCAGCCAGAATGGACTCGGTACTGTACATGTTCACCGCCTCCTACTTAGCTATCCAATCTTGATTGCCTGCAAGAAGACGGAAGGTGATGGTAGTTGCTTGAGAACGCCAGAAACACATTTTGCTCAGAATCGCACAAAAACCATGCTCTTGACTTTCTCGACTGGCGCTTCCCCTTTGTTTGGGAGGTCGGGACCGTGTCCGTGCCGGGGTATCCGATGGATCGGCTGTAGGTGCTGCGGGAGAAGGAGGTGGACATCGGCAACTGCGGACGCAGCAACAAGCCTTCCGGCCAGGCCTTCATCTTCCTGGAAGAGGCCCGACTCAGCCCATCGGAGGCTATGTCTGGCTTGTTGGTTCGTTGCAGGCCGTGAGGGGCAGGCTTTGCCGGTGTTAGCGGTTCGTGTGGCGCGTGAGGAGCAGAGGTCAGTCGCAGCATCAGCATGCCCCAGGCATTGTTTTGGAGCACGGAGAGTCGTTGAGTCTTTGCAGGACGGGTCCAACTCCATCCTCATCGTGGGAGGCTCCAACGTGGCATGGCCCAAGGATGTGAATGCCTTCGCGCAGCAGATCCGCGGTGCCAGCGCAGTGCTGCTGCAGCGGGAGATCCCGGAGTACGTGAACGAGGCGTACTCGTTGAAGCCAGGGGAGGATAGATGCGAAAGTGCTGGAACTGCCGGATGGCACCTCATGCTCTCGTTGCCAGCTTGCTTTGTGTTTTTTCTGGTGTTTTGTCGCCAAATTTTGACATCTACCTATCAAGTAATGTACCACTATCTAAGATGCTTGCGAGGGTGTGCGCTGCAGCTCGTTCGGTCTCCTCCGGTGTTTCAAGCTTGTGGCACATGCTTGGGCCCATTTGTCGCCTGCGGAGATTGCACGAGGCGGTATCGGAGGTGGCTGTCAAGGCCGGCGTGCCAGTCATCCAGGCCGTGGTTTGCAAACGTCGCCTTCGATCATTGGGTGTTCAAAAAAGGTTGCTTTTCTTTTTGGGACCCTTGTTGATCCAAAAATGGGGCCGTTTCCTTTTGAACCAGCCTCGATTGTTTGCAAGGAAGGGTCGTGAGATGATTCCGAAACAATTCTGCTGGTAACTGCTTCATAGCGCTTTGGACTTAGGATGTCGGGGGAGAGGAGCGAGACTTCTCTGACGCCCATCTGAAGAGGCAGGGACGGGTCTTTCACATGTGAGCTGCGAGCGTGCATCTTCGGATCCATGCAGAGCAATCGCCTGAAAGAGTTTGAGAGAACCGAGCCCATGTCTGCGAAACTGCCGAACTATCCACCGGCTTGAGGCACCTTTTGCCAGACCCAGCCGGTATCTTTCGAGCGAATTTGGGAAGGTGGGGCAGAGATCCTATCGTTGTGTCTTAGTAGGGGCGCATGTTAGCTTCCTGTTTCCGTCTTTCTTCCGATTCTTGCCTTTCTTTCATGTTTTCATCATGCATTCCTTTCCTTCGCTCGTTCGGTATTTTATTGTTTCCCTTGTATTCTTTCATTCTTTCAATCTTTCGTTCGTTTGCTGACTCGTTTGGTTTCTTGCTTGTTTTGCCTGCATTCTTTGTTTCCTTTGTTCCTTTCTTCCGTGCTTCCTTTCTTCCTTTCTTTCTTTGTTCCTTTCTTCCGTTGTTCCTTTGTTCCTTTCTTCCTTTCTTCCTTTCTTCCTTTCTTCCTTTTTTCCTTTCTTCCTTTCTTCCTTTCTTCCTTTCTTCCTTTCTTCCTTTCTTCCTTTCTTCCTTTCTTCCTTGCTTCCTTCCTTTCTTCCTTTCTTCCTTTCTTCCTTTTTGCAGTCTTCCCTCATTCCTTTCTTTCTTTCTTTCTTTCTTTCTTTCTTTCTTTCTTTCTTTCTTTCTTTCTTTTTTGCATTCTTTCTTTCATCATTGCTTGCTTGCTTGCTTGCTTGCTTGCTTGCTTGCTTGCTTGCTTGCTTGCTTGCTTGCTTGCTTGCTTGCTTGCTTGCTTGCTTGCTTGCTTGCTTGCTTGCTTGCTTGCTTGCTTGCTTGCTTGCTTGCTTGCTTGCTTGCTTGCTTGCTTGCTTGCTTGCTTGCTTGCTTGCTTGCTTGCTTGCTTGCTTGCTTGCTTGCTTGCTTGCTTGCTTTCTTTCTCTCTTTCTATCTTCTCCCTCCCTGTCTTTGTTCAGCCTCAAATTCCCTTTGCACTGACTCCTTTTGGTCGACCAGGTTCAATCCTAACCTCAATCCAGAGGCATGGTACTCACCCCCAATCGTCTGCCAGGCTGACCTACATTTGCCCAAACGAGACGGAGCTTGAGCGACTCACAGGCATGCCCACCAGCACCCAAGAAGAGGCGAGGGGCGCAGCCCGTGACAGGTCAAGGAGAATGGCTCTCGAGTGGTTGAACCGAGAGCCAAACTGCTTTTGGACCAAGAGCCCAGTCCATGATTTGAGCTCGAGCTGTGCTGCAAGATGGGATGTGCAAGATTCCTACATAAAGTCTCCCGCCCCAAGCAGAGCCATGTGGCGGCGGCTTTGAGTTCCTGGCCGAAACACCTCAAGAGCCTCAACTGATGAAGTTCCTAAACCCTAAATTGAAGTCGAAGCCAAAGGACCCTCCCAAAACCAAACTCCGCAAGTCCTAAGCCTTAACCCTAAACTCACGCACGACGCTCAAATCCAGAATCCTGAAGGCTGAACGTGGCTGCAACCCTTTGCGCCTCTCTTCACTTCCACGCACGCAGCACTGGATCCCGTACCCAGTTTTGGTGAACTCCTTTTGGCTTGAGGTCAACCCAAAAAAAATGTCACGTTTCGGTCGCAGTTTATTCACGGCTCCGGACAGGTGGTAGCAGCGGCCAAGAGCCTCCAGAAGCGGGGCGTGAAGAACGTGCTTTGCACCCTAGGCCAGGGCCTCGTGAAAGGCTTCCGAATGGATATGCCAATTGCGCCAGCTGTCAGAGGGTCTCATAATTGATTGGCGATGTATCACAGTTTCCCTGCCCCCAGGCAAGTTCCAAAGAATCAAGTGGCCGAAGCGTGTCAAAGCACGTTTTGGAGGGAGGCACACGTTGATGTGGTTGTCAGGCGCGGACGGCGCGGTGCTAGTGGGCCCGGATGGCTCCGTGTTGCGGCAGCCTGGCATTGCAGTGCCTGGGGGCAAAGTGGTGGACACCACTGGTGCTGGGGACTGCTTCCGGGCAGCCTTCGCCGTGGCAATGGTGGAGGGGGCGGGTTGGGCTTGCGGGGTCGACATGCCATGCGTTGACCCCGCCCGGATTTCGATTCGTTTCGCAATCACTAGCAACTCCGCAAGCCGGGCACTGTGACTGGCAGATAAGCCTATGCTTGCCCCATCTCAGCCTCTGAAGTGTTGTTTTCCCTTTGCAGGAGGGCAAGCCGCTGGAGGAGTGCTTGAAGTTCGCGGCCGCCGCCGGGGCCATCACCGTGTCCCGCTACGGCGCCGTGCCGAGCCTCCCCGAGCGGAAGGAGACGGATGCGTTGGCGCACTGGAGAGGAGCCGCGGCGAGTTAGTATAAGCATCCCGGGGAGGTTCACCACGAACCGCCCACAGCCATTTGGCGAATTTGCCATTTGTATGCACCTCAAACATTTTTACATAGTCAATATGTACAGGCATGGATACTCCGCTGCTTTGCCCTTGGGTGAACAGCCTTTTCTAGCAAGTCCGAAGATGATTCACTGACGACATCTTCGGCATTTTGATCAACCAATGACCATCGGGCCATGTGTGGCAACTCTCGGCAGAAAGCAGCAAGCATCGGCGGCAATCCAGAACCACCAGAACCAGCATCTAGGGCAGTGGAAGCGGCTGCACCACCAGAGCCAGCTGGACCGGAACCGGCGCCAGGCATGGCTTGGAGCAGGATGGAAGGATAACCAGCTGGTGAAGCAGCCCTATGTTATGGAAGAGAGAGAGATGCCACACCGTGCCACAAAAGTGCGTCAATGCTTTCTTCAACTCCCTTATGCATTTATCAAGGCAACATGCATTCAGCAAGGGCAGGTAGGTTCCGACAGGTTGCCGAAAGGTCAATCTTCCCAATTTTACATCAGCCCAATGGGACAGAGTTTCGCATTGTCAACAAGGCGAACCGGAGAGTGTTTTGGTTGGTTTCCTTGTAAAACGGAGAGTGTTTTGGTTGGTTTCCTTGTAAATGTATTCATTCCAAAGCCGACAACACCGGCAACCTCCCTGTTTCTGGTTGGTTTCCGTACCGCCTTCTCGGCGGGTGCGGAACTGCATGCGGATAGGGACAAGGGCCACCGGACCGGGCTCCAGCGGGCACGGGCGCGCTTGGCCATGAGGTGGGGCGAAGCTGGGACTCGCTTTTGGGTCCACTCTGAAAGGACATCAGAGGCGTCCTACTTTTGACTCACCATGAGATTAGCCTATCAGCAGCTGTACATGGGAACCTGTTGCTTTCACTGGGCGTTTAGTTGCGTAATGGGCAGCTGTTAGATGCCACGCGAGCTTCGTTTTGATTATTCTTTTCCGGGGACATGTAGTAAGTAAACGGGTGGACATCATTCTTGCAAATTGGTTTGCGTAAGAGTTTCCCTCGCGGAGGCTTCGAAGAAGCTTTATGTAAAGCGACCGTCCGCGGAAGCAACGGTTCACGCCGCGGAAGCTTGGCGGAAGGGCTCGCTCGCGGAAGGTGGAATAATGTCATCAGGCAAACAAGCGAATCACAAAGCGAGCTCGTGCAATGACCGATGCTGTCACGCCAGGTCGATTTGTACAGCATGCCGCACCGCTGGACCTGCAGCGCGCAGGCTGGCTGCTGATTCCGGCGCCGCTGCTGCGACCTTTCTGCCAGGTGGCTCTCCACCGAGGCATTGGATGCCGCTTGGCTGTGGCCGCTTTCAGACCGCAGTTTGGAGTCCGTGGGCTTTGGAGAGCGCAGCCGAGGCATATTCTCGAGTTGCCGCGGCCCAAGCGGCCCATATGTGAGTCTCGAAATTAGGAGGGTCTCTGATGGGTTCTTTCCAGCGCCACAACCCCCTTCTCAATTCGGAGAAATTCCCAGAAAGAAGTTGTACGCTTGCTCGAATGTGCACTCCGACCGCTGAGATGTGCCTCGCAAGGTCACCAACGTGGTTGACACAGTGGGTCCCGCGGTGGTGGCGGTCAAGCATAAAGATGGCCGTGGACAGGCCGGCAAACAAACATCCCCCCCGGCTTTGGTGTGAGAGGGGCTGGTGGTCACGTTTGACAACTCAGTCTTCCCGCCTGTTTGAAATGGTGACCATTCTTGAATCTCAAAAAGTGAAGGGAAGGCTATGACATTCGCGGCTCAGACAGGGCAGCGGCTTTATCTTCAGCTCTGATGGCTACATCGTCACGAACGACCACGTGCTTGCTCCTTAGGGCGTCAATCAAACAGCTGCGCACCAATGGTGTTGCAACCAAGTACCTAATGTTGGGCCAGCCGCCTGTGTCAATGGCCGCTCTTTGCGTCAGTGGCTTTCCCTCAGCATGAGGTTGGGAGATGCGAATGCGTCGGACATCATGGTCTCTCTGACGGATGCCACAGCCCGAGTGATCAGTTCTGACAATGTGCAGCCTTTGAGCCTTCGGGGTTTTCCAGCACCATGAAAGGTGGGTATGTTTGCAGAGTGATTTTAGGGCTCGTCGATACTTGACCAAGCTTTGATTTGGAACATGCACATGTGATGGAGATGCTTGAGAGGTTCTTCCGCTGTACAATGGAGCTGAAGACAAAGCAAACAACAGTTCAATATGGCATGTTTGAGATCTAGAAGGGTTCTCCGAGGGTCACAACATACTAATCACGCTGATGGTGCATGCATATCATCAGTTAGGATGAGCAAGCGACCTTTCTTTTGAACTGGCGCAGGCAATGCATTAGTGTACTGGCAAGCATCAGCGCCTTCTAGCTTTTCATCCTCACTTTTCACGATTTCTCAGTGTTCACTGAACCTTGAGATGCTGTGGGGCAAGAGGGTTGATTGCCAAACGACTCATTTACAATGTACACAGTCACACTACAAAATGAAATACGATAAGGCAAGGTGAGGTAGCAGAACGCGACAACAGAGCGTACAGCATGGTGTCAACAGATGTCACTTCATAGCGGGAAGCATGCCCTATCTTCCGCTGGACCTTCCAGGCCCTACAGTCAGGTTCCGTATGGATGGCTGTAGCCTACATGGCCGGATGGGTTCTGTCTCGAGGACAGCCTGCTGCAGGCAGAGCTGGTGGGCCGGGACGCCCCCACAGACATCGGCATCCTGCGGATCCCTTCGCGGGGGAGGCGGGGATGGGAGATGTCATTGTCAGAGGTCAGATAGTGGCTGTGGTTGTCAAAACCGTTTTGGGATCCCATTTTTGGTTGGTAGGTGAATTCACCGCCCATTTTAGGCTTCCTATTTTAGTGGTTGGATTGGTTGACCCATGGGATGCATCGCTAGGTCTCTGCCGCATGTGGAGCTGGGGGACTCGGCGCAGCTGCGGGTGGGCCAGCTAGTGGTGGCCATTGGCAACCCTTTGGGCGGGGGCCCTCGGAGGGGCTGTGGCTCAAAAACCAAAACGGAACCCAAAACGGGCTGCCCTGGGAAATGGACGCATGGGCCAAAATTCCTGCGGTTTGCCCCAGCTCTTAAAATTTTGAGCCACACCCAAGGGTTGCAGCGCTTCGGAGCTTTTTATCCATCCGCGGAAGAGGGAGGGTGGGAGGCGGTGAGAGGCGCAGAGAGGCGCAGCCGGCAAAACCTGAGGTTTCGCTTCCTCGGTCAGCGCGGGGGTGGTGTCCGCCTTGGGCCGCTCTTTGCGGTCACAATCAGGCAGGCTAATAGCAGCTCGGACTTGGGAAAGGCGATGCGGGCTGGCTTATCTCAGTGAGAGAAATGAGCCAGGCAGGCATATGCTGAAACAGACCATTCCCACGCCAGCAAACATTTAATTTGTTTTGTTTGGAGTGCTTGTTGTTTGCATTGACGTGCAGAAGCCTGCCCAAAAGCATTCAGGATAACATCGTCCAGCCGGCGGCCTACTGATCCATGTGCATCTTGCTTGCTTGGGTGTTGAAGGCAAGTGGAAGCCGAGGACGGACACTGCCATCAACCCGGGGAACTCTGGGGGTCCTTTGGTGGATTCCAACTGCAAGGCAACGGCCCGGTTCCGGTCGAAAGTTGGATTCCAAGCGGCCAGGCGGTCGGTGTGAACACGGCCATCATCTCAGGGACTGGGAGATGTGACCTCGCTCCTTCTGGGGGAAGCACATATTCTTTGATAAATTCTAGGAAGAGTGAGGAGCTATTTGCACGTTTTCAGCCTTTCCGGCTTATGGCACATATCCAGATAGGTTAGACTGCTTGGAGTTCAACAGATTTGCACCCACGCAAGATTAGCGCGCGCACACGCATGCCCTGCGTTCAATCATGCACCCTTTTTACGCCACCGGTAATTGTGCTGTGACAATTTGGGCATTGGACATGCGTGACCGGGCTGCTTTCACCATCGTGACCGTAGGGCCCATTGTTTCTTTTTGCCTGACAAGCATGGCTCTCGCTGTCGATCGTGGCACAGATGCTGACATGGCTGGTCTCTTGAGATGTAGACCACCTTCCGCGCCTCTGCGCGAACAAGATTCCCCGTGCAGCAAGGCGTAAATCGGTTTGGGCGTGACAAGCACGGACTCTAGACTGAATTCTCGTCTATTTGTGATGGGCTGGCTGTCTTTCTCAGGATTGTCCGCATTTCTTGGCGTTTGTTTCGGCCGTTCCATGAAAAAGGGCACACAGGAGAAACTGCATGTTGTGGCAAAGGGTTTTTGAGGAAGCCACAAAACCTCTGTCGCGCCCTTCACCAAGCCTTGACGTTGTGCCTTTGCTTCAAGCATGGGCTGCTTCATTTATGACACCCTGTTGAACCTGTTCAGCTGTGACCCAACGGTGTCTCCCTCAACTTCCCCGTTTTCCACGCCTCAAAAGGGCCAGTTTCTCCCAACGGCGGCGTCAGCTTCACCCAGCTCGCGCGTGAAGGACCCAGGGCATGGCCTTCGCAGTGCCCTCCAACACGCTGAGCTTTGCCGCCTGGCCGCACGCAGAAAAAGCGGGGGTGCCTGAGGCGAGGGAGCGGAGTTTGGTGCTTCCGGAAATAGCTTTGGGTGGAGAAAGCTATGCATACGCATCGTGCATGTACGTATGTGTGTATATATATATATATTTAATATATGCTCTACCCCCAGGTTGAAATACTCAGGTGTTTGGCCTGACCTCTGGTTTTTGGCCAGGCTGGGGAGACTCTGAACTGAATTGTCAGGAAACTCCGCGCAAAGTCCAGCCAAGCCGAAGCTTAGCTCAACGTTCAAAAGGAGCTCCTGGTAAACAGCTCGCAAGTCACAGCGTGCGCGACGTGCACTTATCACATTGGAGGTCGCGAAGTGGCCTTTGGCAGCCCCAGCTCAACAAGCACAACCTTTTAGCACAAGAGTACGAAATCATCAAGTTGGGGGAAGGAAATCAATCCTACTTGCAACTGACATTCAAATCAAAGATAAAAGTGCTTCATGTACTTGCGCAGTAGCATTTACATGTTAATTCATGTTTGTGCAAAATTCCATGTACATTTTAAGTAAGTGTGGACAAATCAAATGTGCAAAGCGCTTGTCTCAGTTGCGTGTTATACATGTCAGTATCGTCAATAACAACTATTGAAATTCAAATATGGGAAGGATATCCAATTTAAGGTGACTTCGAGTTCACACCAAGTTCAGCTTGAATCGGTTGCAGTTTCTTGTGGATTTCCAGGAATCAATCTACATTTCGTAAGGGTTATTGTCCTTATCTAAATTCATGTGGTTTTAACCAAGCAAGAACTGAGCCAAGCCGAAAGCCGAAAAGTGTTTTTTTCCTCCAAACATTGATCTTATTATTGGCAGAAAATACCGCAACATGTGGCATTCGCTCAGATCATGTTGCCCTCGACCGAAGGCCACATATTCAGGATTCTAGAATATCCTCAATCCTGGACCCCAAAAAGCTTGACAGTTTATACCAGACTCTTTAAGGTGTTCCCACCTGCATTGAAGATTGAAGATATCTCAGTTTTTTTTTCAGCATCGCCCATCCTGGCCAGCCCTCAAGTCCCCAAACAACTGCAAAGCTTTCAATCAACATTTTCCCCCCCTAGCAAATGCAGGCGGTGCACATCCACAATTTGGCTCCTTGTCTGCCGTCTTGGATTCTTCAAATTCATACTTGGGCAATCCAGGATGCTCTAGCACATCCTGGATTGAAGATTGAAGATTCTCTGACAACTGTTTCTGGGATTCTTCACACCTGTACTTGGGGCAATCCGGATGTTCTAGCACTTGCTAGCACATGCTGGATTGAAGATTGAAGATTTGAGATTCTCATGCCACTTTTTCTGGAAATCTTCAATTCCATACTTAGGACAAACTAATATGTGCTAGCACATCCTGGATTGCCTTTCAGATTTGAAGAATCCCGGAAAGAGTTGTAAGAGAATCTTCGATCTTCAATCTTCAATGTAAGATGTGCTAGCACATGCTAGCAAATCCTGGATTGCACTATGCTAGAATTCAAGTCTAAAATCGGAGCGCATTCTTAGAGCATCATTTTCAGAAGCTGGAAGATGCATTTTGCATACATGTTTACAGCAAAACTCGTAATTATTGAACAATAACCTGAGTATTCCGGGGAGGGATATATATATATATACATATATGTACATTTGTATATGTAGGCAAATGTCTGCAAGGGAAGCAAGACCTGCTTGGATCTGAGCCCCGGTCCCCTTGGAGCAGCCTCACATGCGAAGAAAAAAGAAAACAAACCGAGCCCCGTCCGACCCAAGAGGCCGGCGGGGAAGCGCCGGCTTTCCGTCCGGCCGGTTTCCCAGGGCGGTGTTTGTATGTCCGCGGACCAAGGTCGTTTCGCAGCTGATGCAGTCCACGCCCCGGGCGGAGCTGCCTGGCGGAGCTTTTGTGACCGCTGTTGGCCGCGTTTGGCTGCAGGTTTGGCCGCGTGAGGCGCGGGTACTTCGGCATCATGGGCCGCTCTCTCGGCAAGAGCCGGACGGTGGTTTTAGCAAGGCACTGGCTCGGCAGCAAGACGACAAACCTTGCAAAGAAGCCGTCTTTGGACTTAAGCTAGTCTCGGAACTTGTGCCATGGCCAAAAGAACTGGTCACTTGTAGGAAGCAGGCATGGTCATTGGCCATTTGGGGACAGTTCTCAGCACAGGATGAAAGATGCCCAGGTGGCTCTCGAGCCCTTCACCGGGAGCTGCAGCAGAGTGCCTGCCCCGGTCCCTGTAGCGGGGGGTGGTCAGAGTTCAGAGTGGGACATGTGTCCTAGTCCTCCCCCCCACCTTCCAGTAGGGTTGTAACTTTTTTGAGGGCGCCTTTTTTTTTATTTTATTTTTTTCTGAAGGCGAAGTGTTGAGCCTGTCGTTGACTCGGTGACTGAGGATATGGTCTGCTTCCCACCGCCGTGCAGGTTGGCGGCCTGGACCCAGCAGGAGCCGAAAAGGTTT
The DNA here is from genome assembly GCA_963377175.1 of Effrenium voratum. Lineage (NCBI taxonomy): Eukaryota > Dinophyceae > Suessiales > Symbiodiniaceae > Effrenium > Effrenium voratum. The sequence goes on along the minus strand of CAUJNA010003704.1, from coordinate 170,841 downwards.
AACAGCCGGGGGAGTCGGAGGGAAGGCGCTTCAGCGCCACATGTCGAACGAACCATGGGCTTGAGGGGGATTTTTCCGCGACTTCGACAAGCTGGAATTCTGTGCACGCTGCGCAGGGCCAGCGCAACGAGCTGGAATTCAGCCGGGGGACTTGCTGGTGGCCGCGGATGACCAGTGAACTGCTGAGATGGGCGGGGGCGGGCCTGAGAATCTGGCAGGTCAAAATGTTTGGACCCGTTGCGGTCTCGTCAAAAGGAAGGTTTTCTTTGGGGGCCATGGTCAAAGCTCGACGGCTCCAGGCCGATCGGCTCCATGGACGACCTATATCGAGTCCTCTCCCAGCGCAGCCCCAACTCTCCGCTGCCAGGGCCTCCGGACTCGTCGCGGATCGAGCTCGTAGGTTCCACTCGCGGATGGCTGAATCCCCGCTTATGGATTCTATCAACGACCTGGGCCGAAATAATTGGGCGAAGCAACAATTTAGCCCCCCACCCCCCCCCGCCCAACAGTCCCTCTAGGTGATTCCTTGGGTGGCCTACCACGCAGGTGGCGACTAGAAGCGGATGTATCAACAGCCTTCTTTTGATCACGCATAAGCAAGTGCATGGGGTGAAAACTTGACTTGTTGATTTTATTCAACACTTGGGTGGCTACCTCCTCCGGCTCAAGTTTACAACAGCCCATAGTCATTTCCCATGCAAGTCAACCTCAGGAATGGTCCGCAACACATGGGGGTAGGTCGAGTTGCGGCATCCAAATGGAACACAGTCCGGCAGAATGTCAAGGTACTCAGCAAAAAAGGCGCGAAGCACCAGCCGGGCTGTCAGGAAGGTTCGGGTGCTGCGGCCGATGCCTGGCGGGTTCAAGGGCCCGGGGCCTCGACCATTGCTCCAGGGCGATTATGCGTCTTTTTTGTGGAGGGGGGCGGAGTTTTGACCATTTCTCCTTCCTTTGAACAGGGGAGCTAATGTTTGCAATAGGCCGAGCTGTCTGCTTCCGAGATGCTTCGCCACTCCCAGGGCTCACCCCTAAGTCTTTTTCGGAAAAGGGTTGGACCGCTTCAGGTGGCCGCGAGGTTAGTCGCTCCCGAATGGCGCGCGCACGCAAGCAGAATCGAGGTGTCTATTCCCCCAGATAGCCAAGAGCTGTATGGGTTTTCTAATTTCAAGTAGAGAAGGGCAGGGTGAAGTTGGAGGGTGCAGGGCAGGGTGCAGCTACAGGGTGCCGTCTGCTGCTTGAGGACTTTATTCTGAGTCGCGCAGGTTGCCGTAGCAGGGTTTCTGTTGTAGGGTCCTGTCGTGGGGTGCAGCCGTGTAGCGGAAATGCTGTTTGTAGGAGCGTGCTGTTGCTGTTGCAAGGGTTTGTACTTGTGCAGTGCGCTGTTGTAGGGCGCTGTTGCATACGCGATCTGAGTCCTCTTGAAGGTGTGCAGTTGCTGTTGTAGCGTCGCTGCGCAGGGTGTTGCTGGCAGTAGGAGCCTGTTCATGTTAGCATTTACGCTTGTCAAGCATTTGCTGTTTTGACACCCACATGCAGTCTTTTGCTATCTTGGATCTATGCTGGTGCATTTTTTGATGGTTCCCTGTTGAGATTGTTTAAAGGGACACCTGACAACTTGAAGTTTCCGGAGGTTCTACCTCGGAGTGAATGGGCGAATACTTCCTGTTCGGTACCTGACACCAAGGCCTGGATGTCACGGTGGTTGTGGAGGAGAGGTTCAAGCTGAACCTGGCCAGTAAGAACACTCCAGTTTTGCAACAGCTAGGGGTTGGACGTGGGAATCGCGTACAACAGGTTGGTTTCTGTTTCCAGTTGCCTTCGAGCTCCAATGGCAATGGGATTCAGTCAATGGCATCGATCAGTCGGCAGGAGGACCGGAAAATGATACCGGGCGCTGCGGTCAATCAGCCCCGCCGGGTACTTGATGCTTCCAGGCCTGGCATGCTACAAGCAGCGTGCGACCTAGGCCTGGTACAGCAAGGAGTGAGACCCGTTGCCGATTTTGAGATGTACTAGACTTTTGCGCGCGGATTGAGAGTGCCTCAATGGCGTGTGCCGTGTGGCAGGCAGGGTCATAAAATCTGACTCGTTAGCTTTCAAAGCACCGTATGCCTGCGGAGTCCAAACAAGCTGCGGCCATTGAAGTCAGACCTGGCAGCAAGAAGGTGGTGTGCTTGTTCCAATGACAGATCCTGTCAAGCGGTGCATGGCCTAGTTTTTTGGCTCCAATGGCAACTAAATTGATTAGGCTCACCACAGGGAACTATAATTTTCTGACCTTGACGCCGTTTGGCTACTCATCAATCTTCAACGATGCTGGCCAACCAACAATTCCTTGAAGCTTATGACACCGCCAGAAGGCTTGGTGCCTGAAGCTAGAGTCCCGCCAATGCACGGTTTGAGCTCTCATGGTGTCCAGTGACCGACCACGCCGACCCCTCCCTCCGGGGTTTGGAGCCGTGCGACACCACACCAAGGACATCTCTCTGGGTGTCGTTTATGAGCACCACTACGCCCCAGCGGCTGTGAGACCTCTCGAGCAAGGTGAACTGGTGGAAGGCACGCTGCGGCCCGCCGTGTGTCGCGGCAAGGTGGGCTTCCTCTTCGTGGGGTCCAAGAATTCGAACACAGCGGACCATGCCCGGTGCTGGCTGGGCCACATCCTGCTGCAGGAGTTGCAGAAGGGGAGCCTCAGCGAGGTGGGACCGGTGAAAGTGAGTTTGGCCCCTGTGGTGTTGGATCCCTATGGGTAGCTCACTGCCAATAGTCCAAAAACGGCCTGCCCGCATTTTTGTTGGATTGACCGATAGGTGGAGTATATCGCGGCAGAGCTGGCCCCTGTGCCTCCCCAGTGGATGTGGCACGTGTGGCCCCCTTCTGACGGAGAGACGGCAGAGGGGGGCGGAGCAGCTTTCGTGGAGGTTTGCATGGCCGTTGGCCCGGTGGGCATCGCCCTGACTCTCAGTGGGCCGGAGGCGGGTTTATCTAAACCAATCCTTTGATGGGCAGAGTTTTGCGTCCAAAGTGGTCGTCTTTTGCTGGAACCAGAAGGCTTTCAAAAGGCTGTAGGCAGCTCAGCTCCACAAATGCGTGAGGCGCCGCGGGCCCATGTGCAGCGGGTGTTGTACCAGTACTGCACCCAAGAGGCACGGGCGCTTGAGAGGCTTGCTGAGGCGATCTGCTCCGTCTCAAGAAGCAAGTGGAGAAGTACATGGCACAGTTCTTCCAAGCATTCCCTGAGCTTGACAAGAGGGGACATTTGCCATCTTTGCTCAGTTACCCATCTTTGCTCAACAGTTACACGAGATTGCCACTGCATCCTTCCAAGAAGATCCCGCGGGTCTGTCCCCGTCCGCTCAAAGGCCACCTGGACTCCCATTCCATCTGCGCCTCACACCGGGCATTTGGACAAGGCGGGGTTGGGGAAGTGCGAAGCGCGGGAGTGTGCGCCCGGGGATTCTTTTTTTTGGGGGCTCCCGAAGACATGGTTGTGGCAGCCGTCTTCCGGTCGCGAAAACAGACAATCAATCTGATTTAGGATGCGCTGCATGTCAGGATCAAGTGAAGTCATCAGCTTGATTGGGGATGCGCTTTTCTGGCCCCTACCCGCAGAGTTCACAGCCCATCACGAGACAGGTGCATCGAACCCGTGAAATCCCGGCAGAGCTTGCAAAGCAGCGCCTTAGAGGCAGGGAGACCGGGAGACCCAGGGACAAGAGCTTGATTGGTCCACTGTTCAATGGGTTTTTCCTTTTGTCTATGCTTGTTTTGGGTTGTTAGAGGGAAACCAAAGGCAGGAGTTACCCAGAGAGCTGAATCGCCAGATTCGCCTTTCACCCTCCCTTCCTTTTCTCACTCATAGAACGGTACCACTCCTGGAGGCGTTCCAGCACCGGAGGCGCCCTCCAAGCTGCTGACGAGGTGCGGAAGTGGAGGAAATGTCTGGGGTGCTTGAAAGACTGGCCAGCCCTTGTGCACTTCTATGTTTTTGTTGCTGGGAGGGCCCTCCTGTTCGAGAGAGCCTGTGCACTTCCATGTTTTTGTTGGGAGAATTCCGGACCAGGTAGCTCAAACGTCTGGCAGGCGTCACTGATGCAATGAGCGAGGGGACCCGACTGAGGTCCCTGGAGGAGTACCGGGAAGTGGAGAAGCAAGTCCAAGGCGGGGACCGGGACACTGGCGGAACCTCCAAAGGAAGAATTTCTTTGGGCCGGGCTCAGTCCAGGCGCAAGCCAAGCCTGCCTTTTCTTGGTTTGCTTGTTTGCACGTGAGGTAAAGGTCTGACGGTCCGGAACATGCGTGCTTTGTTGGTTGGCTTGCGATGACCTACGTTTGTATGAGTTTAAGCAGCCTTCAGCATAGCAGTTAGTTGAGCTATTTCTTGCCAGACCAGAGCAGCGCGCACAGGAGCTGTAAACCAGTTGGAGGACAATTGGTGCGGGCCTCATGCTGTGCAGACGGCACAGATCGAGACCGCTCGTGTGGCCGTTCAAGCCAGTCAGAGTCAGATAGCGGCAGGGCTTGACGCTTGGTGTTTGACTCCTTGCCACATGAGGGCAATAGTTTTGTCCAGGGTTAACATGGCTGTGGGTCAAAACCAATGGGATCCCATTTTGGTGTAGGTGCACCACCCATTCTAGTCGATTTTAGTGGAGATTGGGATGTTCACTGGGGGTACGGGAATTTGACCCATGGCCACATGGGTTTTGCTATCTTCAACGACACCAGCATTGAGCCTCACCTCCAAAGCAGGCTTGAGATGAGAGCTAAGGCACCAGCCGCTGCAGCTTTTGCAGCAGTCCTACAGCCGATTTGTGGGCATGATACCCTCCCCTAGTCAATAATCACCCATGCCGTGCCATTTTTTTGAGGCCGACCCTGAAAAGGCGATCCTAAGATTTGGGAAGCAACCAAAGTGGGAGGACACGTCTTATTCTGGCACTGGCTTGGGTGCAGTGCTTGTTGGTGGACTTCAATGCTCGCTGCTTGATTTCTGCATGCCTGCTGCAACTGCTGAATGCCGTTGGAAGACCCTGAGCTCTCAGCCGGCAGCGCAGCGGGATGCCAACCACATTCTCCAACGAATCATTCCCATCCACCCGCACTGCACTGTTGATGCATCGCTGATGATACATGCGCACTTGCCGCGACCTTGCGGCACGCACCCGCAAACACTCACGCCGCCATGCCATGTTTGAGCCACGAACGCCTGCGCGGAACTTCAAAACACGCGCACACACCCAAGCCCCCCAGCCTCTTCCGGAGATGGACCACAGTCCCTCGACATCGCATGCGGTTTGTGTTTTCCCTTGCAGCCATGGCCTGGACTTGAGCTGCTGGTTGCGCTTCGGCCTCGGAACTAGGGGCCGGATTGACGGGGCTCACCAGCTCACCAGCTCTCTGCCATGTGAACCAAGGCAGATGCAGCAGGGGAACATGGCGGGCATGACAGGAGGCGCTTTGTGCAAAGACAGACAAAGGGCCGTGTGAGACTGTCAGGCATGCCCGCAGGCATGCCCGCTAACATGGGAGCGATGGGCAGCCTGGGCCGCACGTAGCAATGCAACCTGAGCTGACCCTAGCGTGGAAAGACCGCAGAAACAAGCTTGCACATGTACTAAGGCATGGGCAGCATGGGCATGATGCCCAATGCCATGCCGATGATGGGCATGGGCATGTCTCCGGCAATGCCGCAGATGAACATGCCCATGATGGGGAACATGGGTTGCTTGCCTGCAAGCTTGCTGTTTGAAGTATTCACCTTCTCATTGATTTGGATGGGTGCCTGACAGGAATGCCGATGATGCCAAATCCGATGATGCTCGGCTGCAACAGCCGCCACCCATAGCCTTCAAACAGCTCTGTCAATTGTTTGTTCGATTTCAGTTTGTGAATCCAGAGGAAAATTCGCCTTCCCTAACTCATTGGTTTTGCCTTCGCGTTGGTTGCACCACCCAGGATGATGATGATGGCAAATGCCATGGCAGCTTCTCGGAGCACGAGCAAGTCGCCCACGAGCGCTTCGACTTAAAGAGACGGGTGCGAAAGTGGATGGAATGTCTCCCTCAAAGCAGGATTCCCTGACAAGGGTCGCTTATGAAGGGCCTCTCCAATCGTGTCCATCCAGAACTTGGTACGAGGGCCAGGGGAGATATGTGTTCAGCTCAGTGCTCTACGGGTACCTTCCCCATTCTTTCCAGGGATCGAAATTCTCCGGAAACCCAGGGAACATTGCTGGTTTTTGAAAAGAACGATGGTTGAAAAGAATGGGGAATCAACCCTTAAAAGCGCTCGTTGTATTTTTCTTCAGGGTCTTGCCGTCCCAAGTTTACAATTCATTTCCAGACTCAAAGGAGAGGAAAAGCCGGAGAAGAAGGAGGAGAAGAAGCCCATGCCGGTTGAGCCCGTGGAATTCCTGGATCCAGATGTAAGACGCCTGGCAAGGAGTGGATTGGCGGTTTGGGATTTGAACCCCAGCTCCTGTTGAAGCCAAATGGGGAGGTGGCCCTCACGTCCAAACCACCAAACCAAACCACAAACTAGGGGGGGACGCTGATACTTCTGCATCTCACAACCTTTTTTCTAGCTGTCGGGGCACGAGGAAAGTTGGGAGATCACTTCAACATCGAGGACAGGTGGCTCGTGCGGCTGGATGAGCTGATGAGCCGCATCAGCCGCATTTGGTGCTGTCAAGAACTCGCTTTTGGGCTATGGTGTGTATGGTGTGCTGCAGTGGCTTCGTCTCAGGAAGAAGGAAGGACACGAAGGAGCAGGACACCCAACTTATCTTCCGCGCTGCTTTGCAAGAGTCAACAGGGATGGTCATTAGCCCTGTAGGCGTGTTCAATGCAATTCTGAGGATGTATATATATATATATCTCTCTCTCTCTCTTTCACTTTCTCTTTCTCTTTTTCCTTCTCTTTCTCTCTCTCTCTCTCTCTCGCTCTCTCTCGCTCTCTCTCTCTCTCTCTCTTTTTCTTTCTCTTTCTCTTTTTCCTTCTCTTTTTCTCTCTCTCTCTCTCTCTCTCGCTCTCTCTCGCTCTCTCTCTCTCTCTCTCTCTTTCTTTCTCTTTCTCTTTTTCCTTCTTTCTCTCTCTCTGTCTCTCTCGCTCTCTCTCGCTCTCTCTCTTTTTCTTTCTCTTTTCTTTCTCTTTCTCTTTCTCTTTCTCTTTCTCTTTCTCTTTCTCTTTCTCTTTCTCTTTCTCTTTCTCTTTCTCTCTATCTCTCTCTCTCTCTTTTTCTTTTTCTTTCTCTTTCTCTTTCTCTTTCTCTTTCTCTTTGGTTCTCTCTCTCTCTCTCTTTCTCTCTCTGTCCCCCTTCTGGGAGGCACGGCTAGATTCAATCACGGCATAGTTTCGACCAGTACCTAGTTGCGTCTTAAGCTAGGGGGATCTCACACCGAGTTTGTTTTTTTTGCCATTCCTCTGGCTTCCCCTTGAGCACCGAGCGCGAGGACCTGGCGAAGCTCTACGAGGTCCTGGAGCAGGCGCGCAGCCCCACAGGACGCGCGCGCGCGCGCCCGCGCGTTATTCTTTTTGGGGATGGGAACGGTCTTCCTCTGCGGCTGTAGAGACAGGCTGGGTCTTTGTTGGGGAATTTGCTTGGGGCAGGATCTGTTTGGTTTTGGGAGTCACAAGGGCCTTTCTTCATTTTTGAGAGAGAACTACCGGAAGCTCTCCGAAGGAAGTGGGGCAGAGTCTTCTCCACGTTTCAAGAACATGGTCTGAGGGAATTGTGTCACAATGCAATGTCATAATTTTTCTGGGGAGTGCCCCGGCATAGTGTCCTCCGGGCTTCTCGCGTTTGCGGAGAGCGTGTCTCAAACGCAAGCTGCAGAGACGCTGGAAGGTACTAAGTTGCTCCATGAACCTTGGACCTATAGCCATTCTCCCAAACACAGGGGTACACTACCCCATCTTTCAGGAAACATACTGCCCGCTTGCAGAGGGGTTCGTCTTCTGCCACTCACTGCGATGTGAGGACTGCTGGTGGCCAAGCTCGGCGAGATGGAGTGTGGCCAGTTTGTCGGGAAGGCGCGGCCACCGGTTCTCCGTGTTTTGGTCCATCCGGTCGGAAGATGCTTGCAGTGCGTGGCTCAGTTTTTGATGGCTGGCTGGCACATGGCCCAAAGAAGGAATGTCGGGATGCGTTTTTTTAGCAGCTGATTGGGTTGCACGCAGGTCAAGCCTGACCGAAACATCGAGCGACTGGCCACACGATACAGCCTGGTCATGTGCTCAGATGCTATGTACTGGTACCTGTAAAGTTGGTGCCTAGCAATTTAATCTGCAACGTACATCTACTCACACATTCTTTGTTTGTCCTATCAGTTTGGAGGAACATGCAGGTTGACTGTTGCTCATCGCACTATTTCGATCGTTTACAGGTTTAAGTACTTACTCGAGGGACTTGAGGGGCTTTCACGACAACTCTATGTAACAAACTAAACTGCTGACGCCTGGCTAAGGACACCCGGGTGGTCTCTCGCTTGACGGAGTTGAGGCTCAACACTACCCAGGGACTTGTGGATTGCTAAAACATTTGAGATTTGCGATGCTGATTGTACAGGGCTCTCTTGATTCACTTGATTCACTCTTGAAGCTTGGCCCCCGCTTGGAGTGACAGGCTGTTTTGTGGCCTTGCGCTAAAGTCCTTGGCTACCAGCCAGGGTGCGGCGGAAGAAGACGCAGAAGGAGGACTTTGACCGGCTTGAGCAGCACTTGAGCCTGTGCAAGAGGCTGGAAACGGGGGGCTACAAGGGTTGTCTTGCTGCCCAAAGCGGCTGCATCCTCGACCAGGGGCGATTTTACTTGAAGGCTTCCTCAGGGCCAGGCGTGAGGGAAGCCGAAGAATTGAAGAATTGGCCAGAAACGACGTTGCCTGGCATGCGTAGCCAGTTGGTTTGGCGGTTGGCGAGCTGTCCAAGGCAAGGGGCTAGGGCTCGCTTCCTGGCCCCGGGGGCCGAGGCGAATATAAGGCTTGAGTGAAAGGAGCAGAGCAGCAATTTGTTTGACTGTGATCCAGCCGGTTTCGATGGTTTGCTGGCTGATGGTTTGTCGGTTGAGGGCTATGGCGCTTGGAATGGTATAATTTCCCGTTTCCGACCGAAGCTGCTATTTGGTGCCACGGTTTCATCGAACTGCTGGCCGGGTTGCTCCGCTTACCCAAAGTTTCGCTGTCGCCGTGCCTTCCCGCGATTTCGCTTGCCACAGGCCCTCTGCCACTGCGACGCTTCTGATCGGCAAAGTCCTGGAAGGCCCGGCGCGCTGGAACGGCTGCGTGTTAAACGGGGCCCCGGGCCCCGGGCACACAGGGTGGACGGGGTTTTTGTTCTCCAAGGACACGCGACAGGACTGGCAAGTGTGGACAGGGATTCAGGGGAGCCGCCAGGCGTTGGTTTTGCCACGACCCCCCCCCCACTTTTTTTGGCAAGCTGCGCAGGTTCGCCAGTCGAAAGGTGGCACAAAGGACATGAGTTTTGTGAGTGCTGCAGCCAGGTGAGCTGAAGCAGATTCCAGCTGCATCCTTAGCGCGGCCACGCAGCGACCGCGATCTGATCTGATCCCAGGATGTGACCACTGCAAAAGCCTTGGCACAGAGGCTGGCTCACGTGCATGATGATACCTCTAATCAGATTGAGGATCATGTGCATCGAGTCCAGCAAGGATCTAATTTGCTCTATTTGTATGCACTTGTAGCTTCTCCAGCCTGTCTAGACTGCAAGTTGGCTCCCTTGACCTCTGTGTTTGCCAGGTTCAAGCTGGACAAAGACGCTTGGATCATCCTAGAGTATTTCCAACCTCACAAACAACTCCTGGCCTCTTTGTGCCGTTCGCTGGCACCGTGGCTTCTTGACCCAATGCTGGGCCCTCCCTGCCTTCGAGGATGCGAAGTCAAAGCTGCGGGAGATCGCGGAGAAGAGGGCAGAGGACGTGGAGGAGGTCATGGGGCATTTGGAGAAGACCCTCCTGTTCCCTGGTGAAACACGGGAGAAAAGAAAAAGTCCCGCCGGGTGGGGAGAAAACACTCCATGGGATGGTTGAGAAGTGGGTGTGGCTCAAAATCAAACAGGAGGGGTTACGCAGGTTTTAGTCCATGTTTCCACTTACCAGGGTTTCATTTTGGTTCCGGTTTTTTGAGCCACAGCCAAGTCAATGTGGGGTTGGAACTCGATATTTTTTCCTGATCTTGGCACATGTCGCTCGCTCTGAGGATGTCCCACCAGCCCTCTGCGACCCTATGCAAGTTGGCCAAAACCCTCATGGATGGTGGCAAGAAGAGGAGCCGGGGCCTTGTTTCCTTGGCCGGGCCAGTTCTTTTGATTGACCCACAGAATGGTTGGGGACTCGCACTTGCCTTGGACACCAAGTGGAAAGGGGGGGTGTTCTTCAAATGCAGAAGAACATGTATTCCACGCAGCATTCTGCCCACCGCAAACCAAAGCACAAACAAGCAGGATCGGCCTGCTCCCTGTATATTCTGGCAGGAGTTTTGGATTGGAGCAAAGCACTGCACGGATTTTCCGGCGGATGCCTAGCTTCTCCCGAGGCACGGATGACAAGTACACTGCCAACTCCGACAGCGATGCAGGGAGTGATGTTGAAGACCGGCAAGAGAGGCGGGGTCAAGTTGAGCGGTGGCTCATGAGAGTGTGAGACCAAACTTCGGCGTAAGAACCACAGGGCGGGATCCACGATTGGTGTCCTTCGGCTGCACATGTGGGGCCAAGCCTTGTCTAGAAGCCATCCTCTCAAGGAATGCTTGAGAACATGCGGACGTTATGTATCAAGCTAGTAATATGGAGACCACCCAACAGCAAGGCGGGGTGTATTGATTTCATTGGTCTTGCTGACCGTCGCGCCACTCGTTTTTGTTCGCGGATCTTGCAGAGTCCAGCATCGCCGCAGGTTGGGGGAAGAAGCATGTGATTGCTCCGGCCTACTTTTGGATGGTAAAGAGAAACCAAAAGGAACGCAACCATTTGCAGGGGTCCCCTATGCACTCATGCTCTGCAGGCAGAGGAGTCGCAGCCCCGCTCGTAGTGCAACTTGGAGCAGATTCAACCTGCAGGCCTAGTTGCGCTTTCAGGACCCTTTGAGAGGTGACTGCGCATGGCGATCAACATGTCACGCATTGTTGCTCCCCCACTGTTAGTGTTCCCTCAAAGACTTGGGGACCTCAACAGTTGCTTCAAAACAACCAAGCAACGATGGCAGCAGAAGCTTCTTTTGGCCACAGTTTTAATGACACATGACTCTAGGAATCTATATGGTCTGCATGTACGTGCAACTCCGTTTGGCTCAGATAGACGTGGTTCTCCAGAGCCTTTAACATGTTAGCCTGCTTCAGCTGGCTGAGATTTCTCGTCATCTTTGAGCGGGGAGTCCCCTCAGCTTGTCGCAGACGGTCCCCTACCAAGTGTGGAAAAGCTGACCTGGGAACCAATGGTCTTCGGACATGCCCTTCCGTGATCATGGCGTGTCTGAAGGATGCGGTTGTACAAACATGGCGGTATCTTTGGAGGTTGGAGGGATGACCCAAAGTGTCGGAGCGATTGGTTTGTGACCAGCAGCCAAGCGAGCCGTCGTGTTGGTTGCAAGTCAGGTTGGTCCACGAAACACCATGCTCGTCATTCACCTCATGATTTTTGCCAGAAAAGTTTCCCAAGCCAGCTTTTGACTCGAGGGGCCGGATATATCCCACCGACTGAGGATTGCAGCACGGACAGCAGTAGCATCCGCAGAAGGAAAGCGGCCCTGGAAAAGAGGAGCCGAAGCAGGCCAAGGGGTCTTGAGCTGCTCCCTGGCAAAACTCCCCTGGTGCTTGTGGGAGATGATCATGATACTTTCTGGGGAACACTGAGTATATCTGGAGCTTTGAATCGCGGTGATTCAAGCTGGTTCCTTGCGATGTTTCAAAGGACCGTAAGGACTTTGGTTGATTTGCGGGAGGTTATCCTACGGTCGAAAGTGATGCTTCTGCCTCCCTCCTCCTTGCTCGCTTCTGCTTGGCCTTCCCCAGGGACAAGAAGGGCAAGGGCAAGCAGAAAGGGCAGCAGAAGAAGAAGGACAACAAGCAGGTGCAAGAAACGAAGAAGACGAAGAAGAAGAAGAAGAAGAAGAAGAAGAAGAGATGCAGTGCACTTCCTTGAGGTGATGTTAATGGGTTAGACATGTCTTGCTGGAGATGTGTCTTCCGCACAGGAGCCGGCGCCCAAGCGCCTGCCGCTACCCACGCCGGGCACGGTGCAAAAGGGAGGCGGCTCCGGTGGCTGGACCGCGGCCCGGCATCCACCAGGTCGTCCCAGTCGTCCCGTTCGTTCCATTGGTGCCGTGGGTTTGGGTGACATGTCTTTGTTTTTTGGTTTTGGGCCTGGGGGGAAACCAGAAGCAGAGCAAGTGCCGTGGGATCCGTGGGTTTGGGTGACATGCCTCTGGGTGTTTTGGTTTTGGGCCTGGGGAGAAACCAGAAGCAGAGCAAGTGCCGTGGGATCCGTGGGTTTGGGTGACATGCCTCTGGGTGTTTTGGTTTTGGACCTGCGGGGAAACCAGAAGCAGAGCAAGTGCCGTGGGATCCGTGGGTTTGGGTGACATGCCTCTGGGTTTTTTGGTTTTGGGCCTGGGGGGAAACCAGAAGCAGAGCAAGTGCCGTGGGATCCGTGGGTTTGGGTGACATGTCTTTCCCCAGATAGCTGAAAGCTATAGGGGTTCTAACTTCTAATAAAGAAGGGAAAGTGATTTGCGAGATTGAGGGCCGGGTGCTGGGGGTCATGCAGTTTGGGGTGCTGGTGGAGGTGCTGTTTTGCGAGATTGACGGACGGGTGCTAGGGGGCATGCAGTTTGGGGTGCTGGTGGAGGTGCTGTGTTGCAAGATTGACGGCCAAGTGCTAGGGGTCATGTAGTTTGGGGTGCTGGTGGAGGTGCTGTTTGGCGAGATTGACGGCCGGGTGCTAGAGGGCATGCAGTTTCGGGTGCTGGTGGAGGTGCCGCTTTGCGAGATTGACGGCCGGGTGCTAGGGGGCATGCAGTTAGTTTGGAGTGCTGGTGGAGGTGCTGTTTTGCGAGATTGACGGCGGGTTGCTAGGGGGCATGCAGTTTCAGGCGCTAGTGGGGGCATGTAGTTTGGAGTGTTGGTGGAGGTCCTGTTTTGCGAGATTGACGGCCAGGCGCTAGAAGTCATGCAGTTTCGGGTGCGGCCATGTAGTTTGGAGTGCTGGTGGAGGTCCTGTTTTGCAAGATTGATAGGGGGCATGCAGTTTCGGGTGCTGGTGGAGGTGGCGCTTTGCAAAACTGAGGGGCATGCAGATTACGGTGCTGGTGCCTGTGCTGTTTAGGGCGCTGATGGACAGCGGGGGGGTACTCAGTTTGGGGTGCTGATTGAGGTGCTGGTGATGGTGCAGGCGCATTCTTGCAAGATTGATGGCCGCATGCAGTTTGGGGAGCTGATGCAGCTGTTTTCGGGTACTGTTTGGGGTGCTGCTTGAGGTGCTGCTGACGTTGTGGGCGCAATTTTCGGAGATTGCCGGCGGGTGCTAGGGGGCATGCAGTTTGGGGTGGTGGCGCAGGTGCTGTTTTGTGTTGCTGTTGGAGGTGCAGCTGACCGCGTGGGCTTATTTCCCAGATAGCTGGAAACTATAGACTTCTAATGAAGAAGGGAAATTGTTTTGCAAGATCGACGGCTGGGAGCTAGGAGGCATGCACTTTGGGGTGCTGGCGCAGGTGCGGTTTTGGGTGCTGTTCGGTTCAGGTTCAGGTGCTGGTGACAGTGCGTGACGGCAGGGTGCTCGGGGACGTGTCCGGCGCTTGGGGCTGCTGTTTTCGGGTGTTGGTGATGGTGCGGGCGCATATGGATGGCAGGGTGCTAGGGCGGGTGCTGTTTGGGGTATCGTGGTTGTCGCATCATCATGATGCTGGCCGCAGCATCATGATGCTGTCAGCAGCATCATGATGCTGTTGAACCGATTCGGACGTTGTTGCTGCTCTAACTGTCGCGCGTAATGGTTCGTGGCTGGTGTATCATCATGATGTTGTCAACCACGTTATGATGCTGCTGCAATCGCTGCGATGCCGCGTTATGGTTCGTGGGTGTGGTGGCGGGCATACTGCTGTCAACATCAGGATGATGCTGAATTTCATTACACTGTCGCAAGATGATTCGTGGCTGTGGTATAATCAAGATGCTGCCTTTGCCATCACCATGATGCTGTGAGCATCATCATGATGCTGTCCGCATCGTCATGATGCTGTTGAACTCATCAGGACGTCGTCTCTGCCTTTCTTTTGCTAGATATGTAGCGCGGAATCGTTTGTGGCTGGTGTATCAGCATCATCCTGTCAACATCATTGTTTCGCTGATGGACTCACTAGGAGGTTGTCTGCGCGTCTATGTAGCGCACAATGCTGTGAGTAGCTGTGGTATTTTCATGATGCTGTCAACATCATCAAGATGCTGTCAACATCATCATTATCATGCCGCGGGAACCATTATGATGCTGCGTCATGGTTCATAGCCGTGGTGTGCTATCTGGGGTCTATGCTGGTGTATTTGGGTTTTTTGGTTTTGGGCCTGGGGGGAAACCAGAAGCAGAGCAAGTGCCGTGGGATCCGTGGGTTTGGGTGACATGTCTTTGGGTTTTTTGGTTTTGGGCCTGGGGGGGAACCAGAAGCAGAGCAAGTGCCGTGGGATCCGTGGGTTTGGGTGACATGCCTCTGGGTGTTTTGGTTTTGGGCCTTGGGGGAAACCAGAAGCAGAGCAAGTGCCGTGGGATCCGTGGGTTTGGGTGACATGTCTTTGGGTTTTTTGGTTTTGGGCCTGGGGGGAAACCAGAAGCAGAGCAAGTGCTGTGGGATCCGTGGGTGACATGTCTTTGGTTTTTTTGGTTTTGGGCCTGGAAAGAAAAACCAGAAGCAGAGCAAGTGCCGTGGGATCCGTGGGTTTGGGTGACATGTCTTTGGGTTTTTTGGTTTGGGCCTGGGGGGAAACCAGAAGCAAAGCAAGTGCCGTGGGATCCGTGGGTTTGGGTGACATGTCTTTGGGTTTTTGGTTTTGGGCCTGGGGGGAAACCAGAAGCAGAGCAAGTGCCGTGGGATCCGTGGGTTTGGGTGACATGTCTTTGGGTTTTTTGGTTTTGGGCCTGGGGGGAAACCAGAAGCAGAGCAAGTGCCGTGGGATCCGTGGGTTTGGGTGACATGTCTTTGGGTTTTTTGGTTTTTGGCCTGGGGGGAAACCAGAAGCGGAGCAAGTGCCGTGGGATCCGTGGGTTTGGGTGACATGTCTTTGGGTTTTTTGGTTTTGGGCCTGGGGGGAACTCAGAAGCAGAGCTGCCGTGGGATCCGAGGGTTTGGGTGACATGTCTTTGGGTTTTTGGTTTGGGTTTGGGTGACATGTCTTTGGGTTTTTTGGTTTTGAGCCTGGAAAGAAAAACCAGAAGCAGAGCAAGTGCCATGGGATCGTTTGGGTGACATGTCTTTGGGTTTGGGGTGACATGGGTTTTTGGGTTTTTTGGTTTTGGGATCCGTGGGTTTGGGTGACAAACCAGAAGCAGAGCAAGTGCCGCGGGATCCGTGGGTTTGGGTGACATGTCTTTGGGTTTTTTGGTTTTGGGCCTGGGGGGAAACCAGAAGCAGAGCAAGTGCCGTGGGATCCGTGGGTTTGGGTGACATGTCTTTGGGTTTTTTGGTTTTGGGCCTGGGGGGAAACCAGAAGCAGAGCAAGTGCCGTGGGATCCGTGGGTTTGGGTGACATGTCTTTGTGTTTTTTTCGGTTTTGGGCCTGGGGGGAAACCAGAAGCAGAGCAAGTGCTGTGGGATCCGTGGGTTTGGGTGACATGTCTTTGGGTTT
>CAUJNA010003704.1:130000-152500 GCA_963377175.1 Effrenium voratum | reverse complement strand
ACGCTTTTTCACGGTTTGATCATGGCCATGGCCCGCAGAAATGCAGACCGTCACACCCTCTCTCCTTCCGCTCATTTCATTGTTGTCCGCGCCTAGAAACACATGGGTATAGCTCAAAATTCAACCACTGGGGTTACGCAGGTGTTAGTCTACCTTTCCATTTGCCAGGGCAACCCATTTTGGTACCGTTTTTTTGAGCCACAGCATCAAGAAACATCCACCCACACACATCCAACGGGAAAGCGGCACTTGGGATTGCCCAGCTCCTTTTGCTCGCTCGCGTTGTGCCGAGGTGACGGAGTGGTAGCATGAGGGCTTCTGCCTGCGCCCGCGGCCTGTGCCCAGCTTGGCAGAATCTGGATCAAGAGCAGTTCCCTGAAGCAAGCTTTCATATGTTGATTGTTTTGCTTGGGCTTGTTGTGGAGGATTGTTTTGCTTGGGCTGGTTGTGGAGGATTGTTTTGCTTGGGCTTGTTGTGGAGGTAAAAGTGCGAGATTGGTGGCATGGTTTCAAGACGGATGTCGCATATTTTTGCGCTCAGTCCTTTCGTGTAGCAAAGAATCAGGAAACTGTCAGAGAAGGAAACAGCAACCCTTTGAAGCTGCCTCGCTGGTGCAGCTTCGTGTCACAGGGATCAGACAATCTCTCATGGATGGTTTATGTTTGGTGAGCGACAGCCTCTTTGTTCCACTGGTCATGCACCAAAAAGCGACCCCAGCTTGCGCACACAAGGCTGTCAGGATCATGTGTTGGCAAGACTTTTGGCACCAAAGCTGTCACTTGTTTTATCTCGTGAGCAACAGGAAGAGCAGAAGTCTTTCAGACCTTCACACTGCAAGCCGAGAGACTCAGTGGTTGGTTCTTCACTCAAAAGCCTGCCTCGCCGTTGGACAAAAGAAGCGCCTCGTTGCGCGGCTTGTGTTAATGGCTTGAGCCTTTGAACCTGCTCGCCTCAGGACGGCGCTGGATGAGGTCAGAGAGGCGTTCGGCCACTGGGCGGAGCTGAACAGAAGGAGCGCATGCCAAAGCGGGGCGTGCACAGCGACACCAGACGGCAGGATCAAGCACACTTGGGAAGATGCGGTCTCCTATGCTTTTGCTATTCTGCTAGAGCCTCAGAAAAGGGGCCAGAAAGCTGCTCGAAGCCGGCATTGTTACTTGAACAGTTTGAGCCTTTGCTGAAAAGCAGGCCTTGAACTGCAACAGTTCAGGTGTGCAGGTCAGAGTCCCAAAAAGGGGTGAAGCCGAACGGTACTTCCTTTTTGACTCTTTTGACTCCTCTTTCATGGATACCTGGCGGAGACGGACCTTGATGAAAGTCGGAAGAACCTGTTTGCCAAATTCGTTTAGCTCTAGCCTCCAAACCCAGGGTGGCCGACCCAGACAGGAAGATACCGCATATGAGATATTCAAATCAAGGTTAAACATGTTCACTAGCTTCTTGCTATATTTGTGGCATGCACAGAGGGAGGCATGCATCCTGACCCGTCATGATCCGAAAATCCTACAAGCCAACTAACGATGCTCCGTTATTCTAAAGGCTCCTCTCCGGGGTCCGGAGGTTTCCCATCTTCCCGTGCCCATGTGCTCGCACGAGGCTGCGTTACCTTTTGGAGGAGGCCGATGCAGACAGGATGCGTGAGGCCGTGAGGCCGGGGACATGAAGTTCTGCGGCTTGCGGCTGTGGGCTGGACCGCTTGGGAGGTAAAGCTGGGGGGAATGAGTACCCACATCGTCACATATCCACAATGCCATTCTCCAGAACGAGAAAGGACCAAGGGTCTAAAGGAGGCTTTTTCGCGCTGGAAAGCAAAAGAGACCAGCCTGTGCTTGTGTTTTCCGGACTTTTCCGACACGTCGCGTGAGCTCGGCCCGAAGTAGAGACAACACAATGTCACCTCTTGTGTGTCACTTGGACACTTTCGACGGCACTGGCTGGCACGAGCAACAGACTGCACGGCCCCTGATGGCACAACTTCCATGGGCGCATGCTGGCGCAGCCATCTCAAGCATCCGTGCCTCACTAGGTAGCCACACAGCCTACAAGAGCCCTGGCCGAGCCCACCTGATTTAGGCCAGGGGAAGGCAAAGCCGGCTGGCTTGGGCGATTCAAGATCAGGAGCGCCACATCTCTTACCCCGCCCGCAAACGGAGCTCGGTAAATTGATGCATGTCCGTCCAGTCAGCGACTCTTGCTGAAAGATAGTCCGCGCGCCACACACACACACACTCACAGTGTTCGCAGGCTGGCTGTGTCTTGACCTTTCGGATGCATGAAAAAGAGGCACCTGCCTAGTCAATGGAGATGCTTTAAATGTCATGGTCTATTCATCGATCAGACCTTAATTGTATGCACTTGCCACCCGAAGAAAAAACAAGTTCTTATTCTCCAACAACATTGAACCTCCCGACATTCCACAGCTTCCGCGACATCCGCCTCTGCCGAGACTCGTACAAGAGCTTCAGCGCCTGGGAGTGCGGGCGCCGGGCGCTTGGAGAGCGCTCGCTTTCCATGTGGCACCACCGTTTCTGTTGGGCGGCTGTCAGATTTTTGGTTTCAGCCCATGGGCCCATAGCAGTGAGAGATGCAAGCACCCACGAATTGGCGACAAGTTGGAGATGTTGGCAGAGGTTTTGCGCAACGCTAGGAAGCCAGCGATAGCGGGGTCGCAGGGGCGGCTCACGCGCGCGAGTCGTGAGATGTCAGCTAGGCCGGAGCACCTGGAGCTGGCTGAGGAGCTTTGTGCCGCTAAGGGCTTGGCCCGGCATTCGGTGAGGAACTGGACGGCGGGGGCCTCAGTCGAGGTTTTGGTCGGGGGTCACGGGGTGGATTTGAGCCCAGGCATCGGAGGAGGAGGGCCTCGCCGGCCATGTTTCGCGGGACTCGGTGAGGAAGTGGACGGCGGGGGCCTCAAAGTTGGGGACGTGGGACGGAGAGTGTCGGCGAACCCCCCAACCAGTCACATGGAGCTTCCGATCCAGTGTATGTTCAATTTGGGGGCTGGAAGACTCCTCCCATCCTCCACTCATCCACCCATCCACCCATCCACCCATCCACCCATCCACCACCCACCCATCCACCCATCCCATCCATCCCTAGATTTCTCACCGCACTTTCCCATCGGAAGCCGGACTGTTCACACGAGTCGAGTGAGTCCAGGCGGAGGAGAGCCTCGCGGGGGCGCTCGTCCGGGACTCCGTAGGCAAATGGGCGGCCGCGCCCTCAGCTTGCGAACCAACCTCGGGGCGTGTCTTTCCCTTTTTCTCCCCCAACCGCTGAAAGCTTTGGGGTCTCAGCCCAGATCGGTTCGGGGTGGTCCGGGCCGGCCCTGAGGTAAGGTTCCAGGTGGTGCGAGCACTAGAAAAAAAAGAGCATGCTGTTGGGGTTGTCACCTGAGCTTATTAGGAGGAGGGGGAAGCTCCTTGTGGCAGGTGAAGGGAAGCCCGGAGGAAACCAAGTATTCTAGGGGTGGCCTTTGTGAGAAATTCAGCTGGGTTGGTTGGCCCAAAATCAAGGCAAATGAAAGTCACCATTGAATGTCACCATTTAAGACACGGTCCAAGTGGTTTGGGCACATTCCCTGATTGAGAGCAAGAAATCTTCAGATTTCATTCCTACCTTTCCCGTGTCCGATGGACAGATTTGATTTTGATTATTTGGTTCTCCACCCATCGCCTGACCCTAGGCTCCTGATGACGGGCACGTTGCTGTGGCCAGGGATTCGGTGAGAAAATGGACAGCCGGAGCCCCAGGAATCCTTGCAATATGAAGGAGTCCACTAGAACATATTATTTGGTGCATTTTGTTTGGATGTTAGGACTTGAGCTTTTTGCCAACCAATGAGTTTTCCATTAGACCAAAAGTTAAACTTTTAGCAGGGGAGCAAAAAACAACCGAGTATTAATGATAACATGTGTGCTTCCTTCTCCAGACTGTTGCTATTGGTTGTTGGCCGAAGCAGCCTCGCATCTTGTGCAACGTATCAGCTGGCAAGTATGGAAAGATGGTGCACCTTGCTCTCAGGAGAGCCCCAAGCCTGCGGGCGCAATGGGCGGCTCGGATGCAGCCGGCCCATGATTCACTTAGCCTTCCTCAATGGGAAGAGAGCTCGCTCTCTCGCGGCAAACGCCGCGCTGGGATTTCGAACATTATTTCGGCGTGTCTCAAAAAGTGGTAGCTTTGTTGTGGACTATGCCAGCCAAGTCGCCTGTGGGTTTCCGCCAGCTTGAGACAGGCCCATGCAGCCATGGCAGTCGCTTGCTCGGGCACTAGAAGCCGGGCAATGGTCCGGCCCAGCCCTAGGCTGGCTCCCATGGAGCAGAAAAGAAGGCAACTCGTGACTCGGTGCTCGAAGCATGCGATACATTCATTGCAACTAGTGAGTTGCTGCCAACATGTTGGGCGTCTTGAATGGACATCGCCCCAACTCGGCCATAGTCATAAATCGGGTGTAAGGACTCCTGTGGGATGGATTTCGATGGCGTTTTTGGGATTCTGCCGATCCTCATGCTCAAGCTGGTACAGAAGGCAGCCGCTACGAGCGCCTCAAGCAGTCTCAGCGCGCAGTTGAAGCCAGCCCAATTGCAACCTGCAAGGGACTGGCATACTGGCATTGCCTTTGTGGGAGACCTGACAATGTCAGGCACACCCCACAGAAACACCAGCCAAAACATAACACACCCACCCACGCACACGCACACACACACACAAATACACGCACACACACACACACACAACACATCCATGTTGCCAATCACCTGAGCGGTGCAAGCGGCGTGTGGCTTCGCATGGCGCGGGGCGGCTCATGCGGCCGAACCGCAAGGGCAAGGGCAAGGGCCCGGCAAGCCACGGCCTCGAGGGCCTGGAAGGTCGGTAGCTCTTCTTGACGGCAGGGGCCGTGATTTCGGCACGAGACAAGTTCAGAGGGGAGCCCACCGTGAAGCCTCGGATTTGGGTTGGATTTGGGTTGCCCTGAGGCGCCAAGTCATTCCTGGGCCAGGCAGTTGCCAGGCAGGTCGCTCCGCTGCCGCTGGATTGGGCAAACGAGGGGTCCATTGCGGCCTTAGATTTGACATACTTTCGAATGGGAGAGCCAGGTACGATGTGGATGAGCTGGACGAGCTGGGGAAGAGCTCGAAGAGGGTGAGCCCCTGTTGTTTCGGCCATGCGGACATCAGTGTACATAATCATTCGCAGGCGGGTGGCGCACACGCACGCGACACGCATGCTCATTCACATGCGCACAGACACTCGCAGAAGAAAGCACAGTTGCATGCTTCACGCACACCTGCCTACCTACCTACTTGCCCACTTGCCCACTTGCCCACTTGCCTACCTGCCTACCTGCCTACCTGCCTACCTGCCTACCTGCCTACCTGCCTACCTGCCTACCTGCCTACCTGCAAACCTGCCTACCTGCCTACCCTCCTACCTGCCTACCTGCCTACCTGCCTAGCTGCCTAGCTGCCTAGCTGCCTAGCTGCCTACCTGCCTACCTGCCTACCTGCCTACCTGCCTACCTGCCTACCTGCCTACCTGCCTACCTGTCTACCTGCCTACCTACACAAAATGCATGCATATACATACGCACACACACACACATGAAGTAGACATGGCCGCACATGCACACAAGCACATATACATTGTGGCTTCACTGTAATTTGCTGGGACCTGCGTGGATTCTGTCCTTTCTGACCACCGAGCAAGTATCCCAGCAAAGTATGAGCACGCCATGAGGTAGCTCCATATAAGTACAGGGTCTTCTCATGAAGACGAGAAATCATCCGGATACGTTCCCAGCCAGTTTCTTGGGCGGGATTGAGTTCGCTGAGCCAGGAGAGCTACGTGGAGGTCAAGCGTCCAGATGGGACCGTTGCCAAGGCTGCGGGGATCTGGCCATCGGGATTCATGGGACGCTTGGAAGGAAGAGTCAGTCTCTTAAAGGTTATGAGACGCGATGATGTTCTTATTTGATCCATGTGCAAGGGCGAAGGCACGAAGCTCCGCAAACCAGGCAGAGCTGCCATGAGTTCCCCTCAGAACACAGCACCTCGATAGAACCCTTGCCGGGTCTTGAGCAATTTGTCATACTCGGATGCAGTTTCGCCCTTCGCAGCCAATTGTTGCTTGCTTCAAGGTGTCCAGCTGCCTCATGGAGAATTAGACAGGGTGGCTCAGCGTTTTGGCACAAAAATGCATCATCCTGGAAACAAGATGTATCAAAGGGGGAAAAAGCAAGTCATTGGGATCAGTAACTGTGCAGGACATGTTCTGCATGATTCTCTTTCCCTTTCCAGGCCCGTGGGGAGCGCACCTTCTACGGCGCCTTCGAGGGCGGCTTCAGCGCCGGCTACTGGGGCGCCGCCCTGAGGCATGAGTTAGCGGCTCAAGCAC
Source organism: Effrenium voratum (assembly GCA_963377175.1). Classification (NCBI taxonomy): domain Eukaryota; class Dinophyceae; order Suessiales; family Symbiodiniaceae; genus Effrenium; species Effrenium voratum. The sequence continues at coordinate 146,106 of CAUJNA010003704.1, read as the reverse complement.
GTGGTGCGTGAAACGAGTGTGAAACTGATCGAGCCCTACTAATGCGGCGGGGCGCGCTCGTGTTTCCCGCTCGTGTTTTTTCAGACTTGTGATTTGCGCTTCATCGGGGGTGAGCCCTTTGGTGCGGGGAGTTGTTCTTCCACCTCAATGGGGTTTTTTAATTTAAGGGCTGCCGCCCAGTCCCGGCGGCCCCTAACCATAGCCTTTCAATTCTCCTACAACAATGTAAAGAAAACAAATAGAAACAGATAAGGATAGACAGGTAGTCAAAAAGGAAACAAGGTGAGGGATAAAGCAAAAAACGAAATGAAGGAGCACAGACATTAATGCAATTATATTCTCCCAACTTGTCCAATCCTTTTAATCATAACAAAGTTGAAATACTGGATGTATAATAGAAATATACACTAAGCAACGTAGGGTAATAATAATACTAATATCAGACAATGTAATAAAACGTGGCAAATGATAGATTATGGTTCCCCTACACTTTGTCCTGTCCAAGTTCTCTTGTCACCTCCAACATGTCCTTCACTTGGGATTATTAACACTGCAAAAAGACGGGGCATTATAGATTCAGAATCGCTATCCATCGTACGAGATGCAAGCGGGCCTGATGATGACGACGACGATGATGATGATGGATCACCATGATGGATCACCATGATGGATCACCATGATGGATCACCATGATGGATCACCATGATGGATCACCATGATGGATCACCATATGATGGATCACCATGATGGATCACCATATGATGGATCACCATGATGGATCACCATGATGGATCACCATGATGGATCACCATGATGGATCACCATGATGGATCACCATGATGGATCACCATGATGATGGCGATGATGATGATGATGATGATGATGATGATGCTGATGATGCTGATGATGCTGATGATGCTGATGATGACCATCACTATCATGATGATGATGCTGATGATGCTGATGATGCTGATGATGACGATCACTATCATCATCAGATGGTGATGAGTATGATGACGATCACTATCATGATGATCACTATCGTAGTTTTTCTGCCACCCTTCCGTGCGCCTCCCGTTTTGACAAGACGGGTCTGCTGTGTTCCAGCACGGGAACAAGCAAGCAAGCAAGCAAAGCAAGCAAGCAAGCAAGGCAAGCAAGCAACCCGAAATAAACCAACCCTAAATAAACCAACCCTAAATAAACCAACCCTAAATAAACCAACCCTAAATAAACCAACCCTAAATAAACCAACCCTAAATAAACCAACCCTAAATAAACCAACCCTGAACCAACTCTAAACCGCCCTGAGCCAACCTAAAGTGCGCCTAACCCCACCCTTCTAACCAGCCCAACAACCAGCGGTAAAACTCGTACGCCAACCGCAAGCAACCCTAAACCAACCCCAAACCGACCCTAAACCAACCCACACCAACCTAAACTCCAGGAGCAACCCCTGACCAAAAATACAGCCGCCCCAAGCCAACCCTGACACAACCCTAAACCAGCGCTAAACCAATCTAAACGCCCTAAGCCCAACCGTAAACAAATCCAAGCACCCCAAACCAACCCGAAACCGACCCTAAACCCTAAACCACAAACCAACACTAAACCAACCACTAGGCCAAGACTAAACCCATCCAAACCACCCTGAAGCAACCCAGTGGAGATAATAGTTCCTCGGCAAAAGGCATCACTTTCAATGGGGGGATATGGTACTATGTTGTTGGAAGCAAATATGCGTCTCAAAAGGCAACAATGCTTTTGGAGCGAGCATGAACTGATACCAGGACGCAGGATAGCGTTGAGGGTTTCGGAGCAATTTGGTCTTATTCAGAATGTTTGCTAGGCATCGGCCAGTCATTCGAAGACAGTGATTTGCAGCCAGTCAGTTCTTTTGAGCGTCGGCGCACATCGAGCCTGCCGATACGGCTTGGATGCTTTTCTACTCAGGCATTCCTGTCTAAACGTCTAAATACTGGCTTGAGCAGGGGTCCACTTTTTGACTACCCCCACAATGACTTCAACCCAGGGGTGGGTCATGTACCCCAAAAAGGGAACCCCTGGGTTTAAGTCTATTTGCAGGTGGTCAAAAAATAGAACTCTGGGCTTGAGAATTCCAAGCTGCCGAAGCCGCACAGTCCAACAAGCCGTGCTAGATCCCAGGGAGGGGCGGGTCTTTGGGCTTGTGCGATGAAGGAAATTTTGCGCGGTGCGTGAGAGTCAAGATTTGGACTTTAGCACAAAAAGCAGCGGACTTCCTTTCCTATGACTTGCTAGGCCTCATCAAAATGTGGTTTGGCTGACCAGGACATGAATGGAAGGGTCCAAACACAGTCTGCAGGACCCGACCTGTTCATCTCTTTGTGCAAGGAACAAGGACGTGGGGGGCTACCCAATATCCCCACTAACGCAGGGGACAACACTCGATTGTCCAGTGGGGGAAGGCATATCGTGACCGGCCTGAGGCACTGTAGGGAGCAAGGAAGGCTGGGAGCCAGCTTCCTTCAGCTCCAGCTGGGGCCCCAGACAGCGGAAGGTGGGACTGGGCTTCGGAGACCCGTGTGCGGCGAGAGAGGCTTGTTTGTTTGAGCTGCTTCAACAGGTTGGATTCCATCTTGAGCAAGACATCCAGTCGCCTCCCTCTTTTTTCTCACATCGGCCATTGTGGAAATGCAACAACAGATGTGCACACAGCAGCGGAGACGTCCCATGTGGGCAGCTGTACGCGAGCTTTTGGATCGGCAAGCTGCGAGGCCGGTCCAAGCGTCATGCTGATGCTGCTCCGCGAGTGGAGGACTACATGGATGAGGAGGACGAGGGTGCTAAGATAATGTGCTCTTTCCGAAACTCAGGGATCCTTTCGTCTACACACACACACACACACACACGCGCGCACTTATTTCGGGCAACTTACCTACATGCCTTGGCACCATGATATGCTCCTTGGCAAATCAGAGCGGGCATTTTGGCAGGACTTGCGTGACCATCGATCTTCTCGCAAAACCATTGCCGCCCGCAACATGGCCTTGACTTGACTTACGCGCAAGGTTCATTTGTTGGTTTTGCTTTTAGCCTCAATTGTGATAAGAAAGAAACACGAGTCCCAGTTCTTGTTTTGGAGCGACTGCCTCTGGTGATCTTAGCGTTCATGGTTGGCATCTGCCGCAGACAAAGCTCAGCTTGCAGCGCGTGAGGTGATGAGTTTGCTGCCCGCGACCAGAACCCTCGCGCGGCCGGTCAGCTGCTTAGAACATGTCAGGTGCTGGGCCGTTGCACTCTGAGTGTCAGCATGGAGGCTAGCAAGATTGGGTGAGCTGTGCAGCTTGGACCAGCTGTGCATATTGCGGAAACTCTCATCACTGCCACAGCTCATGCATATCTTGGCTCACAGCTCTCGAGCTGCCGGCATCGTCAGGTTCAGCAGCGCTGCCGGCCGGCGTCTCGCGGGACTTGGAGGAGGAGCTCGCAGCTCAGCTCCGTGCGCGGGAGATCGTGTGAAGGATGTCACGGGGGATTTTTCGAGCATGGCCACAGGACACACAAACGAAGGAAGCCAATACCCGAGAAAAAAAAGAAGGCCAACAGAGCACCTTCCCGGCTGGTTCCCTTTTTGCCCAGGATTTTCACCGGAGAGGAGCGGCTGGGCACGCGACTGCTGTGACCTGGCTGCATCCGGGTTGTTTTGGGATTCTTGATGGGCCGCGTGACGCGTAGCTCGGTTCCGAGCTCACCCTGTCTGGTGTTTTTCTTGGTGATTTGTGAGGACATTTTTTCAGATGTCCCATGACTCCCATCTTTTGTTGACCGCACGCGCGGTCTCGATTGCGCCAGGCGTGCGAGTATCCTGCCCGGGGAGACTCCGCAGCCCGCCGCTGCGGCGCCCTCTGCGCCCACGGGAAAGAAGCTGGGCGCTGAGATGCGCAGGTACGAGACACATTCCAACATGGGTGTGGGTGAAAATTAAACCACCAGGAATTGGACCGCAGGTTTTAGTCCATGTTCTACCCAAATTCCATTATGAAATTACCCTATTTTTGACCCACGGCCACATGACGCCCCAAAGCTGGCGAAAGCCTTCTGTCAGATTGGGGAAAGGGATGATTGCAGTGACAGGTCCTACGGCTGTGCTCCGCCACCTCCAGGCACGCGGGGGTTGCTCCGGCGAGTCGCCAGCGTCCGACGCTTTACCGGAGATTTGGAGAAGGCGTCCGACGCGTTTTGCGCCTTTTTTGGTTTCAGCGTCCCAGGCTACAAAGCTCCGGCGACGGAAAGTGTGGAGATTGAGGACGGAGGTGGGATGACGCGTATCGGGTGGGCCAGCCGGAGTGACGCCGGCTCAGGTCCGCTGACGGTTGTGCCCAAGAGGCACCTGCCACGGGCATTTGGGGCGCATGCCGTTGTCTCTTTTGCTGTCATGTTGGGGTCTGTGCGGTCAAGCGGACAGCAGTAGAACATTTTGATGCCGTACCGTTGTTGCTGTCCCAATGTTGACTGCTGGGTTCCTGGTTGGCTGGGATCCCGGAAATTTGGACCCAGGCTAGCTGCGGGACTCCATGTCTCTCAGGCTGGGTTTGGTCATGCCTCATCGTGATGTAGGAGACGCCGGGCCCCTTCCTCATGTGTGTTGAAAGAAACACCAGCACTCCAAGGCATGGCAATAACTTTAGGGAATAGGGCCCCGGTCACGGCAAGAACTTTGGGGATTGGTCAGCTTGCTTTTTAAAGAGAAAGCAAAGTGAAAACCGTCCACGGGGCTTCCCCATTTTGAGACAAGGCCGCAAAACCAAACAGGTCAGGAGAACCACCATTTTCCCTTGTCCTTTTGGAGAAACAACACATATAACTCATAACAAATTCTATGTATATATATATATATATATATTTGTACACACGTACACGTACACACACACACACACACACACACACACACACACACACACACACACACACACACACACACACACACACACACACACACACACACACACACACACACACACACACACACACACACACACACACACACACACACACACACACACACACACACACACACACACACACACACACACACACACACACACACACACACACACACAGCACACACACACACACACACACCACACGCACGCGCACAGCGCACGCGCACGCGCACGCGCACGCGCACGCACGCGCACGCGCACGCGCACGCGCACGCACACGCACACGCACACGCACACGCACACGCACACGCACACACGCTCTCTCTCTCTCTCTCTATATATATATATATACAGATACATATGTACATACATGGATGAATTTTTCTGTTGTCGGTGCGAGCCGTTGCGGAGAGGCCCCGGCAATCCACCGGGAGCTCGAGGCGGAGCTGGAGCGGCTCTGGCGCAGCGGACCCGGCGGAGCTTCCAGTGGAGTGCCGCTTTATTCGCTGGTAGTGGAATTTTTGTGACGCAGCTTTTGCCCAACTTTTCTCCGAAGTCTTGGAATGATTCAAGCCTTCAGAATGTGTTTCTTGTTGGTTCGAGTCGTGTTGTGTGCGTGTGTGTGTGTGTGTAGGTGTGTGTATGTGTGTGTGTGTATGTGTGTGTGTGTGTGTGTGCGTGTCATGTTTGGTTGCTTTTGCTTGGCAGTTGCTGGGCTGTGTTGCTTGTTTTGTGACAACACGGTCTTGTTGTGCTTGCTCTTTGTGTTTTGTTTGTTTGCCAGTGTGCGTGCTTGCTTGCTTGCTTGCTTGCTCTGCTTTTGCTTGCTTTTGCTTTGGTTTTGCTTTGCTTTTGCTTTTGCTTTGCTTTTGCATTTGCTTTGCTTTTGCTTTTGCTTTGCTTTTGCCTGCTTTGCCTTGCTTTGCCTCGCTTTGCCTTGCTTTGCTTTGCTTTCTTGCCTGCCTGTTTTGGTTTTGTTGTGTTTGTTTTGCTTTGCTGTGCTTTGCCTTGCCTTCTTGCTTGCTTGCTCGCTCGGTTATGGAGTTCGGCTGCTTAGGAGTTCGGGTGTTTGCGTGTTGGAGTGTTTGTTTCTTCGCTGTTGTCAGAATCACGTCGTTTTCTTCATAAGTTTCAAGAATGCCACAACTCAAAGCCAGCAGCTCAGACGAGTCAGCTGTCTGGTTGGGCGTGCTCCCTGAGTCTTTGTGCGACCCTTTTTGCCCTGCCTTGGCGCTGTTACCAACAATATCTTAGAACGCACCCAGTTTCGCACAGTCTTGCATGGATATCAGCTGAGAAGTTTCAAGGGAAAGCAAAATTAGTTAGACAGGCAGTTGACGCCAGGCCTTTTTTCAGCTAAATCCCATGTCGACAGTGCCTCACGCTATGCCCAAGCTTCCATGTTTCATCCAAATACAATGTGTTTGCTCAGTGGATCGAGCAGCACAGCCGATACTTTCTGTCGCCCTTCCTGCGTGCCGCCGATAACAGCAGCCCCAAAGCAACAAAAGTCGAATACATGTTTGGTGCATCATTGTTACAATGTTAGCCTCTCACCGGGGTAATCCATCAATGGCAAAGCATGGAAGAGTCCGCGTCAGTTCAAGCATGTTCAACCTGTTTATGGTTGGCATTACGCTACCTTTGGTCAAGGTAACCTCCACACCGCATATGTCACTTGTTTCTTTCCTTTCTCAGCCCCTCCAACTTCAAATAGTTCCTTCCATCGGGTTGTTTGGAAGGGCAAGCAAAATGCCTCTCCCATTTCTGGGGAGTCCTTGAATACTGCCCCTCATGTCACATGCTCTTTTCATGATCATTTTTTTGGGGGAGTATTCTTTTCGTGTCGTCAGTGGGGGGTTGCGAGTTTGGCTCGCCAGGCAAGACTGACCTGCATGGGTTGGGCTATTTCATGGGCGCTGGCTCTGGCTCTGGCTCTGGGAGCTGCGACCGGGCGGCACGCAGACAGATCCATCGATTCTCATCGGCGCAGCTGCATGTGTGTGTTTGTGTGGATGCCTCCCCCGTTTATTTGGGCTTTGACAAACCACTTCTCTTCCAAAAAGTGCACTGCCCGCATGTAGGCCCCTTGTTCAATCTGTTTGCATTACCAGTGCTTCGGTGAGTGGCCCAGATGATGGCGAAAGGCTCTAGGACTTTGGGGGATGATGTTTGTTGGGCTGATCTGATCCCTTGCCATCGAACGGTTTTGCTACAAGTAGCTATTCAGAGCTCCACATTATATATATATATAGTTCCCCCCCCCCAGGACCTACTTCAGAATTCGCTTGTATTTGCAGTGTTGTCTGCCATGTTTGGGGCCTTGGGGGAAAGGAGCAAACAGAGGCGCTCTTTCCAATAACAATGTAGAAGCTTGAGGCTCAAGACTTTTCCAGGGAATCTTGCATCCAGGCCAGAAGTAGATTTCAGTCGGAGCCAATGACCCAAATGTAAAAACAAAACGGAAAACAGTGAAATGAAACATGTGTCAGTCCATGGTCAGACCATGTTACTTCAGGACCATGTTACTTGAACTACTTTTGCCTTTTGACTTTTTGCTTTTGGCATATATATTTTTTTTGCCTTTGGGTCATCGGCTGGAGAGCTTTACTTTTGTTTCCGTTTTTTGTTCTCCCCCTTTTTTCCATATTATTACTTTTTTCCCTGTTGGTTTCTTATTTTATTGTTGGGTCATTGGCTCCATAATTTTACTTCTCTACTTGCTTGCTTGCTTTTGGCTGCATATTTTTACTGGCTGCAATATAGCTGTTATTTTTGCATCTTCTGACCAAACCTCTAGAAAGGGCAGGTTGAGGGCGTGGGGTTCAGGGTTTGGGGTCTATTAACTCATGTTTTTTGGAATTAAACTTGTTTCTCGTAGATTTGTTTTCAAAGCATTGGTCTCTTCCCCCAGATAGCTGAAAGCTATAGGGGTTCTAACTTCTTATTAGAGGGAAAGTGATTTGCGAGATTGACGGCAGGGTGCTAGGGGGCATGCAGTTTGGGGTGCTGTTTTTCGCAAGCTACGGCCGGGTCCTAGGAGGCATGCAGTTTGGGGCGCCGGTGGAAGAGCGGCTTTGCGAGAGTGACGGTTGGGTGCTAGGGGGCATGCAGTTTGGGGTGCTGGTGGAGGTGCTGTTTTGCAAGATTGACGGCCGTGCGCTAGGGGGAACGCAGCACTCCGGTGGAGGTGCTGTTTTGCGAGATTGACGGCTGGGTGCTAGGGGGGATGCGGTTTGGGGTGCTGGTGGAGGTTCTGTTTTGATTGTTTTACGAGATCGTCCGTGGCTGGTGTATAAGCATGATGCTGTCAACATCATCCCAGTATGATGCTGCGTCATGGTTCGTAGCCATGGTCTGCTATTTGGGGTCTATGCTGGTGTATTTTTTTGCATTCCATTGGACACATGTGTTTTTCCAACTAAACTCACTTTTTCTTGGTTCTGCTCGGAAGTTAAACATAATTCGAAAAGGATTTGAGATGATTTCCTTTGCAAAGGAGATTTGTGCCAAATTAGTTTTATACGGGGTTCTTTTTCTAGGGCTGTGTTTTTCAATTGTCTAACTCGAGCTTGTATGGAGCTAAATATGGAAATGGTTATAGTTGAGATTCTAGTTTAAAGAGACTTTGAGTAGGGCTTCCTTTTCAAAGAAGATCCGTAATTAAGATTATTCCCCAGATGGCTGAAAGCTATAGCGGTTCTAACTTAAAGAGGCGAAAGTGATTTGCGAGATTGACGGCTGGGTTAGGGGGCGTGCAGTTTGGGGTGCTAGTGCTTTGGAGTGCTGTTTCAGATGCTGATGATGGCGCGGGCGCAGTTTTGAAAGATTACCGTAGGGTGCTATAGGGCATGCAGTTTGGGGTGCTGGTGCAGGTGCTGTTTTGGAAGTGCTCGTGCCGGTGCGGGCCCTTTTTTCCGAGATTGACGGCAGGGTGCAGGGGTGTGTGATTGAGGGTGCTGTTCGGGGTGACGGCGCGGGCGCATTGTTGCGAGATTGACGGGGTGCTGGTGCAGGTGCTGTTGGGGTGCTGTTGGCTGCGCTCTTCGGGGGCTAGAGGTGGTGTGCAATCATCCGCCTGTCTTCCGCTATCTGGGGTCTATGCTGGTGTATTTTTTGAAAGAAGATGTTAACATGGGCTTGTCTTTTTTTGATCAGAATTTAAATGGTATTCAATAAGGAACGAAATCTATTAGAATGTCAATGTTTAAGAAAATGTAAATATTCTATTGCAGAATGTTTGTATTTAAAGTTCTTATTTCAAACTAGATGTTCAACAAAGATGTCCTTTCTAGGATGATGTTTCGACCTTCTCATTAGACTTCACATAGACACTAAAGGTGAATACATCCGAATAGACACCTAGATTTACAGATGCTGTAAATAGGATTTCCTCGCTGTAAATAGGATTTCCCAGGATGACTTTCCCAGGGAATTAGTTCTAGTAGAACTTCTAACTTTGAAAGATAATTCAATTCGGATTTCCTTTTCAACGAAAATTGTTACTTGGATTGTGTATTTCAATTCACCTTTTGCAGAGAATTTCTTGCTTAGGACAAGTTGATGCTGGTCAAGTCGCATGGGCAATCTCCAAACAAAACAATTGCATTTCGTCTCCAAAATTGCCTTCAATCAGCGGATCCATCGGGGGATAGATATACATATATCTATATAGATGTATATTTGCGCATATACGTGTGTGTATATGTATGCACATACACATGATTACGGGTGTATATATCTATATACACATTTAGCAAGGTGCTAAGGTTGTGTTTTTCAAACTAGCTCCAAAAGCACTGGCGTTTCTGGGAAAATTACGCCCGTTGCCTCTTGTAGAGTTCAGCTATCAAGGATGCCAGTGCAATGGACATCTTTGAATAGGGCGTTTGTGATGATGCCACATACCTCCTGCACTAAGGTATACCAAGCAATCGCCGGCTTTACATGTCAGCTGCCAGAGGAAAAAACATGACTGCATCCATGAAGGCGGGGTTCCGCCCCGCCCATGCGCACGGGAGTGACCTTGATGCGATGCCAGGCCATTGGCTACTCGCAGTTTGGTACAGGCGTTCTGGACCAGGATGAATATGACGCAGGGAGCCAAGGCTTCACTCAGCCGTGGCAACTGCAGAGCATCTGGCAACGAGGCCTGGGAAGAGGCACGCTGTTCACACCTGTGAGATTGTCAAGTCGAAAATCCAGCTGGAGCCGAGGTCTACGAGCATGAAAGAGACAAGCGAGTGCAGTACCATGCCTCCCTGAAGGATGAGGCACGCTCACAATTCAAGTTGCACAGTCACTGCGCTGCGGGAAGGATGTGGAGGAAGAGTCTCATGTCGCGATGATTGACGACATCCGCCCCCAGCTTGGCCCCTGGACATTACGCTGTGCTACACTCCACACAGCCAAGGTTAGCGCATGGTAGTGTGGTAGTGTCTTTATGTCCAAAGGGCTGTGTGGTTGTCACTCACAAGAAATTCCGAGTCGAGTGCCAAGCTTGGGCCCTTTTGGCTTCCTTCCCAATACTATCGACATTGTCTTGCTTCGAGTCATCAATCAAATGGTCTTCGGTTCCAGTTCACATGGATGCCGAAGAGCCCAGGGCGTCTGGCGAACGTGCAGCAGTAGGGGAGGTCACCGGCTTTGTGGAGGCTGAGCACCCTGACAAGGCCGGACACGTGGGCGAGTTGAAGATGTTGATTGAGTTCTTCTCAGGTTTGCCCGGTTGGCGCAATTGGCATTCCACGCTACCCTCCTATTCCAGGATTCCTTGTAGCTGAGGTTGCTATGTCTAGCTGTGCAGCAAGAAGGTAAGCAATGATGGCCATTCCTATTCATGGGTTGTCATGTTGCTTACGTCTTGGGTGCCATCCTTTTCGCGGTCTTCGCGGGTGGTCGTTGCCAGAGTCCGCAGGAGACTCGGGACTTCTCGCGGTGGCACCCGCCGCCGGTGTGCGGAACTCGGGTCTCGGGGGGCCAAGCGGCCAAGCGGTCAATCGGCCGTCGGAACGGGATGGCGAGGCCTCGCAACTACAAGGGCGTCCACCTCATCGACGTCTCCCCGTTGCAGGACCTTGCCGTGATATGTTGGGGCTTGGAACACCCTTTGAACGTGGTTGCTGGACATGAATGCCGGGAAAAACATGCCCAGGGGTCCCCAATTGGAATTCACACCCACTTTGCCACATATCACCAGAGCGGTGTGATCATCAGACTGGTGTTCCTGGAGTGTGTCCAGTTTAGATGGCTTACGCTGTGCCAGCCAATGGCCAGGTTAGACACGGGCCTGTAGGCGTAGCCATTTGATCCAATGGCAATGTGGAGACAACGATCTCAGTTGAAAGCCTTTTTAACACATCCATGCATGGCAGTGCGCAGCTGACTACAAAAGATGAGAACCAGTGTGCCCAGACTTGCTTGAGCGCGTGCAGGCGAGTGGACGTGTCTGAACATAGTGGTGACAGAACATTTGGCCCTTGTAATCGATTCAAGCTAGCCCCCGGAGGAGGCGCAAGAAGGCAGCGAGGAGCACAAGAGGCTGCTCGAGTTCCAAGATAAGCCGGGCGCCCAGAGTTGAACCGCAGCACCTTTTCTTCCATGTCGCCACCGGCCTCGCGCACCGGTGGCCTCGGGTTCGATGCGCCGAGGCACGGCCAGCAGCGGCTCCTAGACCCGCGCTTCCGCGCCGAGATGCTGGGCGAGAAGACCCGGGCCAAGCCGGAGGCTGGTTGGTCCCAGGGAGGGGATGCTTCAGGCGTGAGTTGAGAAGTGATCTGGCTGGATGGCTGCCGCAAATGACCAAGAGACCTTTGTGCGCAATAGCTACTACACGTTCGGTTTAGGGATTTGGCAGCCTTGTGACATGGCCCGTGAATAGTTCAAACACACACACACACACAAGCACCCAAACACAAACGTAGAAGCCCCAACACTGCATCACACAAGCATACGCAAACACACGCACACACACACACACATACACACAGACATTGGCCCCCACACAGAAGCTCCACAAATATGAAGACAAGTGACACACAATCAAACAAACATACACACACACACAAACACATACATAAACACAGATGCACAAACGCAAACACAGAGAATCACACAAATACACTCATAGACACACACACACATAGACACGCACTCACGCACACAATCCCACAATCACACAATCACGCAACCGCACAGTGACACAAACAATCATACAATCACACACACACACACACAAACAACACAAACATACAGACACAGACACACAAATGCGCAACCACACAAGCACACAATCACGGTCTTGCACAAACAAACCACATCAGACACAGATGCACAAGCGCACTAGCACACAACAACCCGCATATAAGACACGGTAGGAAGAGGGGGGTGGGGATGGCCATAAGTATAATCGGGGGTAGGGACAGGGTGTGGTATCAATGTACACACACATACCCCGACACACGGACACATGATGACATGAACAGAGATAAAAGACAAACACACGTCCATGTTCATGTGCTTTGCAATCTTCCAACATGTCACTGTTGCGCCTTTCGAACCAGAAAGCTGCGGCCTTTCCGCCGGCGCTTCTTCGCGTGAGGCGGAGCTGGCCCCAACTCCTGCTGGGCCGCCCACCGAGGCAGGGCCAAAGGGATGCGGGGAAGGCAGTTGGGTGTGGCTCAATATTGAAGAGCCCGGGTTACGCAGGTTTTGGTCCTTGGTTCCATGAAGCAAGGTGCCATTTTTGCTACCTTTCTTTTGAGCCACAGGCATTTGGGTGATGCAATGCCAGGCTCACAAGTTTGTTCCCGGTATTCTGCTGCAAGGAGGACCGGCAACGCTCCATCCAGCGGTCCGCCGAGCCTCTGCGACTGCCTCAGTTCACGCAAAGCACTTCCGGGCGTGAGAGGTGAGAGGAGAGACACATAATCAGCGTGACCTCTGAGTTGGCAAGCTGTGCCGGAGCACCAAAAGCAGAATCTGCTGAATGCTCTCGGGCGCAAGTTCGTGGTAGGCCAGACGCAGGCGAGGGATTGTGGTCGCCGCACACGGCACGAGCCACTAGCCTCATCGCTGTATTAATTTTGGTCGAGGGGCAAAAGAAGGGGCCCGATGTGTTGTATTTGCCCAGGCTTCTGGATCGGTTGGTCCCGCCCCGAAAACGAGCCTCAACCCCACCTGGATCGATCGCAAGCAGTTTGACAAGCTTTCACCCCGCGCCTACCGACAGATCGCACACCCACCTTAAGCCTGCTCTAAGTCAATCCGGTGCTCATCCTTAAGCTACTAATCATTGCCGACACCTAAATCAAATGTAAACCCTAAATCCGTGACGACCCTCTCCCACATCCACCATAGCTAAGCCAACCCCAGCCCAACCCGTACTCCACGCAACTCCCAAACCCGACACCTACCAAACCAATCCCCAATCAATCCGAAGTCCATCCGAATCTCGGCATGAGAAAAGGAATACTGGGCTCCACGAAGCCATTTCCGGGCGAAGCTCAGGTCACCGGAAGCTGATTCCTCATCGGACACATTGCGTAGGTCTACAAAGAGCTCGCTTCAGCTGAAGCGAGCTCGCTTAAAGCTGTGCTTAGCCAACGGGAAGCCAGTGTTGGTCTATGGACATGCAAACATGGCGAAAAGAAAGAGTAGATCAAGCTGTGCCTGTGTATGTTGGCGCGAGGCACGACCATATTTGTTTTTCTGTATGGGCTCAGGGTTGGTTGAGGGCGGGCTTCTGTGTTTGGTTAGGTGTTTAGGGTTTGGTGTTGGGGGTTGGGCAGGTTTCAAATGGTACAGGAATTCAGAACGTTTAAGTGGACGGTGCGAAACGGAGGCCAAAAGCACCGCCACTGCCACCGTGTTTCTCCAAGCCAAGTTTGGTGCCAGGACATGGACGGAGCCAACGCGCGGCATGAGCCCTTCAAGAGCGACCCCAGCAGCTCGGCCGAAGTTAGGAGTCGAGTGGCTGCCCTCATGGGGCGCGGCCAAGTCGAGCCGAGAATCGCGAATGAGCTTCACTTGTGCCTGCAGTGACTGAGCATAATTCAGGATGTGGAAATCCTGCCGAAAGCAGGAGGTCGCGTTTTTCCATGAGAGTGCCAGGCTTCAGGATAGCGCCGTTTGTCAGGCACACTTTTGTCTCAGCCTGGTGACCCGATGTTGGAAGAAGCTTTCTCAGCTTCAACCATTCATGAGCCACCCTGCACACGAGCCTTTCCTCCAAGATGGTTGCACGTGTTGGGTTTCTTTGCCCGACGGCCGGGGCCGAGAAGCTGCTAAGCTGCTAGCGCCGAGGCAAACAGAAGCGCTACGTGAAGCCGGGGCTCTCAGCTTGCTGGCCATGTGATGTAGATCTTCAGATTTGCTTGGAGCAGCTGAGCAAGCCCTTCAGGGGGTTCAGAGCCAGTCGCAGTCGGAAGGGTTCAGTTGTTTCGGTTCCAAAAGTGGCTTATGCTTTAGGGTGACGAGGCTGGCAGCGTTCTTGGGGCTAGCAGAAGGAACCATGGATGATGTGTAAGAGAGTGCCTGAGCGCTCAAGTGGGGGCACAGCTGGTTCTGTTTCAAGGAGCTTGTGGTAAGGTGGATTGAGCTTAACAAGAGGTTGGCCTCTCCTGTCGCGCCCATCTTTGGCATGAGGTTCTGCTTGGCCATGGAGGGCAAGGTTGCATTCTCGGAGGCTCTGAAGGAAGCAGAGGGGCTCACGCAGGCCTGCGGGTTATCTTTCAGTTTCATCGGACACCTGAACATTCCAACTGTTGAGTAGGAAATCTGGTGCCATAGTCCCGTTTGCCTATGAACACTGCCTGTTTCCTGGCGGCGCTGACGTAGGCTGTGCGCGACGCGGAGCTGGCGGAGTTCGGGCGAGTGTATCGCTGCTTCAGGCCGCTGATGGGGGGACGCAGAACCCGGGGCTGCTGATAATGTCCTTTGCGGCAGCATATTTTGACCATGGCGCAAATTGGGAGCCCCGGATTTTAATCTGCACTTGGTTGATGAAGAAATGTCCATCAATTCAGTGGAGATGCCTTGCATGCTTTGGGGTGCACTCTGTTCATGAGGCACAAATTGCGGTCACTGGGTCAAGATGTAGTCCTGCTTCCCCTGCAACCTGTTTGTAATCCGACGATTGAGCGAGTCCAGCGCAAAGATCAGTCGAGTTGCACCCAGCGTGCTGCCACCAGCACAGCACGCACGGGAGCGACAAATGCCAGGAGTCGCTCCTGAAGCCTCAAATTCGGAAAGCGTCCAACGTCCCAGTTGAATTTCCCATACCAACAAGGCAAAGCCAAATTGCGCTTGAGCTCTGCCCCCCCGAATGTTGAGAAATCGTCCCCCGAATAATGAAGGTTGCTTTGCGATTCATTGGGTTCAGGGCAGCCTGCGGGTTCCGAGCCATTGTCCACGTCCCCTCTTTGCCCAAGCATCATCAAGTCGTATTTTGCCAAGTGACGATTTTAAGGAACCGAATGCGAGAATCCGCTGGCTTAGACTTGGTTTAGTATTGCGTAATTCTAGTTAGCACTAGGGCCTTAGCGGTCTGGGGAAAGCACTCATTTACTAATAGGGTGCCTTTTTTTACAGGGGGAGCGATGATTGCTGTGCAGCAACAGATCACCGCCGCATCTGTGGGTCGGCGGATAACTTCTCTTCTGAATGCCGGCCGGGGCTGAAAAGGTTGGGCAAGCCTGGCACTTGGCAAGGCAGGAGAATCCCACTGCGGACATCGCCAAAGTCCTGGAGAAGGCTCCATCGCTCTCGTGTCTCGATGTCTCGCTATGCCTGCCGCCAGGAAGCTGATTCGGCACCACCAGTGGTTCGAAGGACGGGCCGCTGTTCGGATATGAGGTGCCGGCAACTGACTGCGCTCGGAAAAGCTGCCAATTGAAGATGGTGGCTCTTAAGTATCGATGCGCGCCACCATCTTCTGGAGCGTTTTTTTTTTTGTTGTTTTAAGATAAGTCTGTGACTTGCCTGTGCCGCCATCAGCTGTGCATCCCTTTGCCCACTTGGTGAGGACGGTGACTCCGTGGGTGCCGGACAAGCTGCTCTGCAGACGCTGGGGTGTGCCCGAGCCGCGTCCCAGCGGCTTCAGCACGGCTCTCAGCGTGCGGTTATGCGCGGGAGAAGAACTGAGCATGTTTGGAAAATGAGTCGCAACCAAAGCCTGTTGCA
>CAUJNA010003704.1:80000-125000 GCA_963377175.1 Effrenium voratum | reverse complement strand
GTGTCTGTGTCTGTGTCTGTGTCTGTGTCTGTGTCTGTGTCTGTGTCTGTGTCTGTGTCTGTGTCTGTGTCTGTGTCTGTGTCTGTGTCTGTGTCTGTGTCTGTGTCTGTGTCTGTGTCTGTGTCTGTGTCTGTGTCTGTGTCTGTGTCTGTGTCTGTGTCTGTGTCTGTGTCTGTGTCTGTGTCTGTGTCTGTGTCTGTGTCTCTGTGTCTGTGTGTGTGTGTGTGCGTTTCTCTCTCTGTTTGTATGTGTGTGTGTGTGTGCCTCTGTGTCTCTGTGCGTTTCTCTCTGTCTCTCTCTGTGTCTCTCCCTCTGTGTGTGTGTGGCTCTGTGTGTCTCTGTGTGTCTCTGTGTGCTTTTGCGTGTCTCTGTGTGTGAATTTTGTGTCTATGTGGTTGTGTCTCTTTGTGTCTGTCTGTGGGATCCGTGGGTTTTTGGGTGACATGCCTCTGGGTATTTTGGTTTTGGGCCTGGGGGGAAACCAGAAGCAGAGCAAGTGCCGTGGGATCCGTGGGTTTTTGGGTGACATGGATGTGGGTTTTTTGGTTTTGGGCCTGGGAGGAAACCAGAAGCAGAGCAAGTGCCGTGGGATCCGTGGGTTTGGGTGACATGTCTTGGGGTTTTTTGGTTTTGGGCCTGGGGGGAAACCAGAAGCAGAGCAAGTGCCGTGCGATCCGTGGGATCCGTGGGATCCGTGGGTTTTTGGGTGACATGCCTCTGGGTTTGTTGGTTTTGGCCTGGGGGGAAACCAGAAGCAGAGCAAGTGCCGTGGGATCCGTGGGATCCGTGGGTTTTTGGGTGATATTGTCTCCTTGACTCTCTGTATCTCTGTCTGTGTGAGTGAGTGTGAGTGTCTGTGTCCGTGTCTGGGTCTGGGTCTGTGTCTGTGTGCGTATGTGCGTGCCTGGGTGCACGCAGATTTCGTTTGACACGCTACAAGCCGCTGCTTGAGTATTTCCTTTCTACTTGAACCAATGCTTCCCATTTCACTTCCAGCTTTGTGTTTTGTTCCGGGCCTCAAACAAATCCGAACAAACGTTATGCAAGCGGCTCCCAGGTCTCTACGGTGCGGATGAAGCAGAGCCGGCACCTTGAGGCCTTGGCGCCTTGGCGTACGCTGAAGGTTGTTGATAGAGGTTGCTCTCCCACCCAGGAAGGGACCGTGCCCAATAGCTGTGGCTGGGGGTGTGTAGGTCAGCCCATGGATATGGCGCGAGAGGTTACATGAATCTGACAAGAGGCGCTGAAAGGAACGCGCTCCGCCGCACTCGTAAGTGTTTTTTGGAAAGGGATGGTGCCGTATAAGTATAAGGTTTGACCCATTGGAGCAATCACATATTTTGACCTTTCTCATATGAATCCGCGGTCATTGCAGATCCCCCCGCGCCGGCAGAGCCCCTACCCCTGACGTGAGGCACATCAAGGGCCTTGGGGTTACTTGGTGAAGCTTTTTGCCTTTCAGGGAGAGGTGCTTTAGGTTTGTTGAGGGTTGAGGATGTCGAGTTTGGAGAAGTTTTTTGATTAGATAGAGATGGCTTTGGGCCGATTGACGGTCGGTTTGGAGCGTGCGCGTTCTCAGGAGCGGTTGAGGGCTGAATTTCATTGAACCGGCCGTCAACCAAAGCAGCCCAACACTGTGCCTGATCAAGCCAACCAACCAGAAGCCAACGCTGAGCCCAAGTTCTTGACGCCAGTCAGCTGCCCAAAAGCGCGGGCCAACCGAACCAGGGCTAAGCCCTCCAACCATGGGTACGACCCAGTAGCCGGCAACAGGCATGCCAGCCCTGTTGAAGGGTTGTTTCTGTTCCATGACTTCGGACCGGGGCCACTGTTGGACCTAGGAAATGCTCTATGAGTTGGAGCTCTACAGCCCTAAGCTCAGTGAGAAGCATGGGAACCTGAAGACCTCTTGACACCTTTGCCCAGGTCCCTACAATGCAGAGGAGGTGAGACGTGCATGTATGCGGTGCTGGGAAGTCGATTGTTGTGTGGTGAGGCACCGGAATTCTTTGCCACGCTGTACCGGAACTTGGCAGCAGGCCCAATAGGCTTCAAGACACGGGCCATATGGCAAGGTCGTTGACGCAAGCCTATGGTTTCGTATTTGGTTTAGGCCCCGATCCATTTCATCGCTCAGGGGCTGAGGTATTCTTGCGTCAAGGTGCATAATGCCCCCGGCCCCTTTCACAACAGCAGGGCCCCCTTTCTACCACTTCTGACGCTGCCTTCAGCGGCCATGCGGGATATTCGCTCGCCGAGGCTTGGGCGCTGAAAGCTTTGGGCCGGCTCGAGGAGGCGGCCGTGTACTTTGCCAGGCGACGTCTAGGGGGGGAACGGAGCCGCGTGCGTTGGAGGCGTGGGCTTGGGGGCCGAATGGGCGACTCTGGGGGAGGGCTAAACGGCTAAAATGTGCGCGACCCGGTGAGGCGGTAAATGAATAGAGTGACAAGTTTGCGTCTTGTGGCAGGATGGCATCTGCCTCCCAGCAGGCAAAGGCAGGCCCGTTGCGCTTTCGACTTTTTGGCAACATGTCCGTTTGACAGGTCAATTTCGTGCCCATTTCATGGATGACTGACTGAAAGAATGCCGCATGCGCAATCCAGTGGGTGAATCCGCACACGTTCAGTTTCCAGCGCTCGCCCATGTCTCGAGTCTTGGGCTCTGAGGGTACCTTGGACTGGTTCGACCAGTGGGACATCGGAAAGCTCGCCGCGGCGCTGGGAGCCCCAGCACACCGCAGGAGGGCACGAGGGCAGGCGGCTGGGTTTCGCGGTTCGGGGTCAAGAATCAAACCACTAGATGGACCGAAGGGTTTTAGTCCATGTTTCCATTTACCAGGGTTCCATGGGGTTACCCTATTTTTGACCACCCAACTGTTGGGCAGGCGCGGCTTCCGAGACGGCGACATGGACGAGTTCTACCGGGGGCGCGCCCAGGTGGAGACAGCCCGGGGCCATGGGGCCGGTGGGGACGACGCATGGACGGATGAACCGACGGAAATGATGACCACGCTGTCACTTAAGATGCTTTCCAGAGGCCCTGCAGCTGCAGATCGAGCAGGAGCCAGATGACCTCGTCATGCGGGCCAAGGAGGGAGGGGGAAGGAGAGAGCAAGAGAGCATGCGTGGAGCTTGCCAGCAAATCTTGTCAGGTCCATGACTCCTTGGCTGAATGCTACATGGTGGTCAAGGACGCGGGGCAACTCGAGCCATGCTCCAAGTCAATGCGCACTTTGGTTATGCGCAGATACTGTGCTGGGCCTTCTTCAACAGCCGGTTGTTAATCGGCCGGCTCAGCCTGTCACGCACTCTTTTCACCACTGCAGCCGTGTCGGGATGGGCCCGCGATGAGACCTGCTCGAAGTTGAATCCAACAGCATCAAAATGACCGTGGGAGCAATAGACTTGAGCTGCTGGGTTCGCCGCTGTTGAAGGAGTACCCCAAAGCGCACGAGCATTATGCAGCCGCCTACGACCTCCTGTTGCGGACCGTAGGCGCTTCCATAGCTGAAGACTTTGCGGCGTTCTTCTATCATTTCATCAATGCTTGTCAGACGTTCTTTTGAAAGAGGGTTGTTCAACATGAAGAGGCTGTTTGACTACTGCAAGCAGAGCAAGGGGGAAATTTGGGCCAGCCTGAGATTCCCTGCGCGGCGCAAGGCCGCCAGTCGCCGCTTTTTGGAAAGCAAGCGCGGCATGCTGCCGGGTCCTGAGCGCAAAGTCGTTGTGGACCGGTGACTGCTGGAATATCACGTCACCAGAAACATCGAGACTCGCACAAGGCGTCCGTCCCCAATTCCCCGCTGATTTGAGATGCAGCTCTTTTAGAAAGCCGCCATGTGCAGGCCAACTTGCAGATCGCGCAGGGCTTCCATTCGGAGGCGCTATTCGGAAGACGGAACTGAGTTGACCGTTCTGCATCCTGGGAGGCTTTGCCATTCCTTGGCGAAGCACTGGAGGTGGAATCCAGCAAGGAATCACGCGGTCCCTTATGCTTGAAGGTTTGCTTGGAGTGGCCTTCACTCTGCGAGTGATTTCGGGATTGAAGCTTGACACTTGTTAATTGTAAACGCTGCGCGTTGCCCGCCTCGGCCAAGCCGAGCGCGCAGCATCTGTGGTTCGACTGCAAGCAGCAGAGCTGGTCAAGTGGCGATTCAGGCATGGACAGGTTCTGGCGTCGTTGGACCAATTAATAGTCATGGGCCCGCAGGAATCCCGCAGGAATCCCCGAGGCAAGGGCAAGGCGATGCACAGGACAGGGCGAGCTGGGCTGCGCCTTGCTTGGGTTGGTTGGAGGGCCTGGGCTGGGCGGGCTGGGATGCGCCTTGCTGGGTGGTTGCTGGTTGGGCAAGTCTCAGACACTGGGCTCGGCCCGAGGCTAGTCTCAGAGATGTGAGTCTAGTCTCAGACATGCCAGGTTGGGACAAGGGTTTGCCGTGTCCTGCTTGAGCGCAACTGCGCTGCCCAGCAAAAAGTTCGGACCAACACGCTAGTAAATGGCGTTTCTCAACGCGTTTGCGAGAAAAATGAGCCCATGGAGCTGGAGAACCCCGAAAATTTCAAGGCCCGCCGGACAGGATCTTAGGGCAGCCGACATGGGTGGGCCGCAGAAATTTTGGGCGGGGTTGGGGAAGAGCGCCCTTGGTTTTCTTGGGGTCGAGGCGAATTTGGTATAGCAATGCAATGCTGTCATGTTTCCCAAGCTACTGGGTGAGCCATGATTCTGCGCTTGCAGATTCACCCGCCGCAGGATGCTGTTAATGCCTCTGAGTTGTTGGAATTGGCCGCAGACCTAAACGGCCCACCAGTTTGCATGCTCCTCAATCGTTGGTGCCTTTGCCGTGCTCCAACCCTGGCAGCTCAGGTGGACGTCATTGTCAACGCACAGCAGCAGCAGCCTTATGGGACAGCTGTGCTCTAGCGTTGAATGTTTGGCCTGGATCTAGCTAGATCTTGAGGCGGGCTTCTTCCGACACCATGGCCAGCTTGCCATCGAATCACAGAGCTTTGAAAAGACTGCAGACGTCCTGGCCTGTTTCTTGCATGTTGTCACCGAGCTGATGCTTGTGTGTTTTTGAGCTGTCTCGTACTGGCTCAATGGTCCAGGCAAAATCTCAAAGAACGTGGCCTGGATGGCACAACGGAATATGCCATCCTTTGCCACAAGATGTCGCTGCAGCGCACCCAGACTGCTTGACTTGCAGGGCAGGTGAGTGAATGCAGCTCACTTGCAACTGCACCTGCGAATCGTGGCAAGAATGTGCAAGACTGGGCTGCACAGATCTTCAGCTAAACTCAAAAACGCCAAAATGATGCTTGGGGTGGTCAGTTGGGGAAGGCTCCATGCGTTGCCTACTTGGATCTGATCTGGAGAGGTGGAGTACCAATTTCCACGATGTTGTGATAAACCCGTTCTCAACCCTATATCAGCCGATCCACTCTGAACATGATGCCAGGATAGGGGTGACCATCATTGCACGATTCCTTTCTTTGGTTCTAGCTATTACAAGGCTTGGTCATGTCCTGCCTGTTACTTGGTGCATTGCATGTGTTCTCCACTGGCTTCGTGGCATGTTTTGTCCATAGTTTAAGCTTCCATTGTCCTTCCAAGTGACGGGGGCTCCTCCCAGATGTCCCTGGATTTTCCACTGAGCTTTCGAAGACTCGATCGGTTTGGTGTGTTTACCGTGCCTGAGGCTGTACCTTCACGAAGGACAGGCGGACCCCAACGCCGTCAGGCGTGCGGCAGCAACTGGGAACTCCCTCGCCACAACCCCCGTGGATTGCATACCAACACACGTGTATGTATATGTATATATATATATATACACATGTAAATATACATATAGATACAGATGCTATCCATACACAGTACACATAAAAAGCACAGTATACGCACATCCACCTGTATTATGTGAGATGTTTGACAGGAGTGCAGCCCAGTTTGGTGACTTGATTCTTCAGAGACGGCCCTACTGGCGAGTCCACAAACTTGGGGTTCCTTGGAGCAAACTCGGTGCACGGGAGAGAGAAAGCGAGAGAGCGGGAGTCAGAGCTGCCTTGCGGCGATCGTTCAGCTTGCACGAGATGCAGCACGTTGGTTTGCCCATCCCGTCGCAGAGTTTTGGCTGAAGTGACCGCAATCCTTCCCAGCTGGCTTTGTTCCCGACTCGCACTTAAGTTGCCATGGGTCAAAAGCAAAAAGCCCGTAACCCCAGTGAACATCCGATTCAATCCCCACGAAAATAGACTAACATGGGTGGTGCACCTACCCCAAAATGGGATCCATTGGTTTTGACCCACAGCCAAGTGGGTTTGCTTGAGTGCGCATGCCTGCGAGACCTTGGGCGGTTGCACAGAAGCTGCGCGCTAAGGAGAAGATGGCCACAGCTGGATCGACCGGAGGCGTGCGCTCGGAGTGTGGAGTTCTGGTGATTGACGGAAATGAAGTCAGGGCCTCAGGACAGACATCAGATCAGTGGCCATGCGACGGTTATGCCATTTCTTTTTTGGATTTCAAGGAAGACAGGACTGTGTTGCTAGTATGGGTTCAGCCAAGTCAAGCCACATGGGAGACTGCTTTGCGGTTTTCCCTCCTGCCACTGCGAGGCGTTACTGGGTATGGTCCCCGAGGACAGCCATCATCCAGGCGTACCTGACTTGTTGCCGATGTTCCTTGTTTGTACCTTTTCTCGAATAGTCTCTCTCTCTCTCTCTCTTTCTCTCGCTTCAGACAGATCAAATTCAACTGGGCACGGACACATCTACACGCGAGGTGCGAATGCGCACGCCAGGCGCGCTCCGCAAGGTGGGCCACGTGGACTCCCACATGGCCTCCCGCACGCGGCGCGGGGGGCAGTCCGCCCCGCGGTTCGGGCGGGCCCGGGAAGTGGAGGAGAAGGAGTTCCTGCGGAAGGTGGCAGCACGCGCTGAGAGCGAGCCTTGGCGGATGGGTGATACTTGGAAGTAGCGGATGGCCGTCGTGGGAGAACACGCAACACGGAGATTTGTTGGTTGCTGGCGGTTGCATTTGCTTTGGAGAGCAGGGGCGCAGGAGATCTTTCCTGGCTTTGCTTTTGCCAGAGGGACCTTGGAGCAATGGAAACTGGGCCGTCGGCTATTGCTTTGTACTTGCATGTGGGAGTTCGCCCTGAGTTGTTGTGTCCTGCTAGGACATATAGTTAGATTATGTTTAGCCCTCGTGTGCTGTTGTGTATTGAGCAAGAAGTCGAGGTATTCGCCAGTGCCGCAAGTATCATTCTTGGTGGTCCTGCAAGAATGAAGTACAAACTGGTGCCGGAGCTGTCCCCAACCTTGCGCACGAAGATTCTCCGCATCACGACCTTGAACTGCAACGCTGGCCTGCTGGGCTTGCGCAAAGCTGCTGCGCAAGTTGCTGATGCCCGGGAGAACCAGATGCAGATTTCAGAGACAAACGCAGTTCAGCACTTCTTAAGCTATTTGCAGGAGCACCCAACTTGGACTTGCTATGGAGAGGCGGAGACCAGGAACGCTCTGGAGCTGGGTGCTGTTAAGGAGCTGCTGATCGATTGTCGAGAAAACATTGGCGGGTGGCTGCAGCAGTCGAGAGCCTGTGGGTCAACAGTTAGGCAAGTCCAAGCAACCACAGATTCTGGTGACTTTTTCTGCCGACACTTCCGGGTTGCCGGCCTGCTGCGTTGGCCAGTGCAGTTTTTGGATGAAGTGGAGGAGAGCGATTCTGACTCTGACGTCAGCACAGCTGCCAGCAGCTATGATGTGCTTCCCTGGCTGCAAGATGCCTTCCTGCGCGCAGGGCTAGACGAGGCCGCTACCGAATCCCTGGCCATGTGCGTTGACGTTGTCCTCTCGTGCGAGGACCAGAGCCCCGAGGAGCGTTTCGACGACGCCTTGGAGCTCCTGCGCGGCCAGGGCGTGCCGGCGGAGGCGCTGGAGGAGTTCTGCCTGCAGATCGGCGCTGTGTCCGAGTGAAGGTTGGCGGACGTGCGGCGGCCGCGCGCCCCGCTATTCGGCACCCGCGCGCGCGGAGCCCGAGACGGCGCGCCGAGGACCCAGAGATCGGAGGGAGGGAGTAGACAGCTCGGCTAAGCGCGCGGGTTTTTGACCGCATCGAGTGTTGCGGTCCCAAGTGGACAGCGCTCGAAGCAAGAACCGGACGGTCCGCAATTTTGGGGCTTGGTCTGCCCTTTTTGGTTGTGTATTTTATGCCATGTACAGTGTACAGAATTTGGTCAGACACTGCTGCCTCAATTTTGGCGCAAGGTTTGTGAGTGAAGGTTGAAAACCTTCAAACTCAGAGTCCTCTTTTGTGCCAGCTGTCCTTCTTGTGCTAGGTTCAACAGCAAAGGTAAGCTGGTTTTCTATAGGGCGAGGCTTTATGGGCATGTTACAGAAGACGTCAGGAGCAAAGCCGGCCTTCCATGAGCAGCGTAGCAAGCGGCACATTCTGGACTCGACCTCACCAGAGAGCAAAACAGGCTGAGAGCTCCAAGTCAGCGCTCTGGTTCCTTCAAGACGAGGGCCAAGGCCCCCACTCCTCCTGTTATTGCAGGCGAGCCCGCAGGCTTGCCAAGGCATCTGCCTGGGGCCTGGACCAGGTTGAAAGTGGTGACAGAGTAGAGGCGTCTGAAAGTTAGGGGGCTCTTCAAAAAGACAGCCACGCATGCTGCCTAGGTGCGGATTCTTCGAGCTCAGCAAGGAGATCGCAACGCCAGTGCCCCATTTACCCTATTTCATGATGGGTTCAACAAGGATTCCCACTCCTGACAAGGCGACGGAGTGGCTGGGTATGGCCGAAATTCATCTTCGATTACTGGATTCAGCAAAACAAATTAAGTAACTGAACACACGGAGATTTCGAAGGATTTGACATTGTCACGATTTTGAATTGAGATGTGCGAAAATATACAAAAATAAACGAAAATCGGGAAACGACATCTCGTGTATGTATTTAAGGGCTTAGCCGGGCGCCGGGAGAGAAACGCCATTGACAACATGAATTTGCCACGTGTTTTTTATGATTTTCACAACACATTTTTGAATGCATACAAAGCTATTAAAAACACATGGTGTTTTTTAGTTATTTATCGAAAATCTTATTAGGAATCGGATTTGGTCGGGGAGAATTGAGCCCTCTTTGTTAAACAGGTTTTCTGTATTTGTTTTTTACGTATATGTTCGGCTTAGATTTTTTACAAAATTATCGAGAAAACAATATTGTTTTATGGATTTTACCGAACATTTTGCGAACATATTACGAATATATATATATATATATACATATTTTTTTTACTCTATAAAACGAAATCGTGAAACTTGCTCGTCGCATTTCCGCGCGTTTTCTCGGACCGCTTTTCCGCAAAAAAATCCCGGATATTTCGGAAAGTTGGTCTGGACTGCCCCTGGAAGATACATCCGCTTCATATTTCCTACGGACCGCTTACCCAAATCTGTCCGGGCTACCCCGGTCAGAATCCGGAAGATGTAGTGGCTTCATTTTTTGTAGGGACCAACTTCCCGAAATATTCCAGATATTTCGGGAAAATCGTAGCCACCCACCATTTTCTCGAAATATTTCGAATATTTCGGGAACTATTTTCCTGAAATATTCCAAATATTTCGGGAAATATTATTATCGAAATATCCGGAATCTTTCGGAAAAATTGTTTGGAGTGCAATTATCGAAATTTCCGGGATATTTCGGAAAATGGTCCGGGCTTTGAACGAAGCTAGATAAAGAGTCGGGGCATATATCTGCCTGTCCGTAGCAATTTTCGCTGAAATCTTGGCCCATCTTCGAGAAGCTGTGAGCCGCGGCCGATTGTTGCGACCAGTGGTGTTTTTCCCAATGCTTTGGGCGAAATTAGTTCGGCTTTGCTTGCACCCAGGATGTTTTCTGGTCGATCGCGTTTTCGCTTGCGCTAGTAACAGCTGCGTGTGTGGATGGATCTTTTGAGGCCAACAGCCCGCGGATCCGTTCTCACCTTGCTCAGGCGACCGCCTTTCACTGACTCTTTGGCGTGACCTTATCGCGACCAGCCCGGCCCTCAGTGCGTCTCGCGACCTGTGTTTGGAGAACGGCAGCATGTTTTTCGCATGCGACGAGTATACATTTTTTGACACATATGAGATGATAAAATATGTTGGTGCCTGAGTTGCGAAAATGTCTTGCCGGCGCGGGCTCGTCTTGTGAGCAAAATGGTAAACAGTCTATACTGATTCTGTGAGATATCTAGATGTATCGAAAAGGTGATGCACAACGCTATGTACATGCGGGACGGATGTGAAACTATTGATCTCTCACTGAATAGTGAGGATCAATCTGGTTGTAGTTCGTAGTCTCGATCGTGGGAATCTTCTCAGTCGGTCGAATAAGTGCCAAAGGTGGCTGCTTCATCAAGTAATTAGCGGTACCACCGGCGGCTGTTGTCGGATTGACTGCCATTGTCTCATCGCTCCAGGTCAAGTCGCCATAATCTTTCCATTGCTTTGGATTGGTCCAGTTCTGCTTGTTGTACTCCTTGTACTCTTGCTGAGTCTTCTTGAGGTGCTCCTTGGCTCTCTCAAAGTTGCGTCGCCTGGCGGCAGATCTACTGCGGATGTAGACCATGAGCGGACTGTGCGAGTCGGAATCTTGCGAGTCATTCATGAACATATCGTTGTTCACGTGCTTGAAGCGTTCCGCAGATGAGACCTGATAGTCGAAAATGGCAGACGTTGGATCGGTCCGCACGGCTTCCAGTTGTTCATCTCTCATGGCGTTCATCTCTTCATGCCGGAAAACCTGCTGGATATTCGTTTTGCCCCATCCAAACACGAATGTCATCATCACATCTGGGAATGTTCGGTCAAACCCTAATCCAGTCTTCATGTTAAGTGATTTCCATTGCATACTCCATTCTGTCCACGAGTGGCAGATTCTCCGTTTCATTCCACAATCTCTGATATTCCTTCATGAGGATATTCATGAGACCTTTGGCCGGATTGAAGACGTGTTGGAGTCTGCTGCAGGTATTTGTTGGCGTCCAGTGATCGCATCGCATTGGTACAATGTCACGAGTGGAATGGCTGATTGATGGATGAATGTGGAGCCTGGACCTTGGCCCCTGAGAGCTTGGCCCTTCTTTAGCACCCGCCTCAACTTACCTTAATTGCTGGTTTGGATTGGTGATTTGGGGATTGAACTCCTGGATCATGTTGAAGTTGAATGGGAAACCACCCCCTAACCTCCAAAACACCGATCCAAACTACCAATCCAAACCGGGCCGGTAGCAACCCGGGGTGCCCAGTCCAAAGAGGGCCGCCGAACACCTGCAACCACCTTGCGGCGGGGCAGCGCCGAGACAAGCCCGTGAGAAACCGTTTCCTGCTGGCTCGCTCCACTGGGCGAGGGCGCCAGGGGACAAGCGGCCAGCGGCCGCGTGCAACTGGGGCACGCGCAGCCGAGAGCTCGCACGCGCGTTCTTGCAGCCTGTTTGCATCACGGCTCTCGGGCTCGGAGTCGGACTCGTGCACGTGCGCAGGCAAAGCCTGTGGCATGTCGACATCAGAATCCGGCGCGCTGCGCGCCGGAGGTGTGTCTCTTTTTGTCTCTGTCTCTCTGTCGGTGTCTTTCTCTGTCTCTCTTTGTCTGTTGGTCTCTCTGTCTCTGGTATTTGTTTCTTTGTCTGTCTGTCTGTCTGTCGGTCTGTGTGTGTCTGTCTGTCGGTGTCTGTGTCTGTGTCTGTGTCTGTGTTTGTGTCTGTGTCTGTGTCTGTGTCTGTGTTTGTCTGTGTCTGTGTTTGTCTGTCTGTGTCTGTCTGTCTGTGTCTGTCTGTCTGTGTTTGTGTAATTGTGTGTTTGTGTGTTTGTGTGTTTGTGTGTTTGTGTGTTTGTGTGTTTGTGTGTTTGTGTGTTTGTGTGTTTGTGTGTTTGTGTGTTTGTGTGTTTGTGCTTGTGTGTCTGTGTCTGTGTCTGTGTGTCTCTGTGTTTGTGTTTGTGTGTCTGTGTTTGTGTGTCTCTGTGTTTGTGTTTGTGTTTGCGTTTATTTGTGTTTTTTGTTTTTGTTTTTTGTTTGTTTGTTTGGTTATTTATTTATTTGTTTGAAATTGATATTGTATAGGTTAATCTTTATGTATTTATAAAATTTAATTGATATTATGAAAATTGGAGGGTATGATGTATAGGAATGCATAATATTTAAGATTAAGATTTGAAATATTATATTTTGAATTATATAGATTAGATTGTTATAAATCTGAATAATTTAATGATGGAGGTTATTGATATAAATTATTGGGATATGAAGCCCGAAAATCTTTTGGTTGTTGTTTCGGTTTGGAAATATTATACGGATTTCTTTTATTTAATTGATTTTATGGAGGAATAAGAAATAATATTTTAGAGGAATGGAATAATTTATTTTAAAAATGGATTTGATTTTTTGGTTTTTTGAAAAAAAAATTGAGAAAGATGATGAGACGGTGAAATTGGCCGATTTTGTCTTAATTTAAGAGATTCGAATATATGATTCTTTATTGTAATGAGAAGATATATATTATAAAGAATATATCAATAATTTAATTTATATAATATATATTCCTAAAAAATACCTTAATTTATAATAAATATTTAATATATATTTATATTAAATATAAAAATTCATTTAATATATTTATATTATTTTCTTAAATTATTATATAATTATATTGTCTTTATAAATTAGTATGGTTTTGGAATTATATATTTTTTATATATTATAGATGATATTTTAATATGTTCGTGATAGCTTAACCAAATAATATTTTATGAATTTTGGCTCGTTTCCGGCGACTCGAATCTCCGATTTTATAGACGTGTCCCTCTTTTTCTTGTTCTTTTTTCTCTGTTTCTTTTTCTCTTATTTTCTTTTTTTCTAATTCTTTCTTTCTTTCTATTATTTCTGTTATCTCTATTTTTCTGTCTTTCTTTCTGTATTTCTCTATCTTTGTTTATCTCTTTCTGTCTTTGTATTTGTCTCTATGTCTTTGTGTATGTCTCTGGTTTTGTTTTTTTATATCATTCTTTCTCTTATTTTGTTTTTTATATGTTATTTTGGTTCTTTGTAATTATATTTATTTCTTATTGTTATTTATTTTTGTTTTATTTTTATTGTTTTTTATTTATCTTATTATATTCATATGGGATTATATTCTTTATATATTTTACATAAATATATTTTTAAAATATTAATATAAAGCAAAATTATTATTTTTTATATAAAACTATAAATAAATAAAAAAACAAATATATAAAATTAAATAATAAATATAAATAAAGCAAATAAATAAATATTTAAATATATAAAATCAAAAGCATATACAAATATTAAAAATAAAAGAAAGAAATATATTATTTCAAAATTATATTTATATTTATTCTTTATAATTTATAGTTTAATATTATTTTTTTTTTATTTTTTTACAAATACTTGAAATTTTAATAATATCGGATTTTAATACAATTATGGTTTATATAAATTCTATTTTAATATTAATCTTATTTAAATTCAATTGGAATTATTGATAATTGGAAAAATATAATAAATTAATAGGAAATTATATATACTATTATTATTTTAATGTATTATATTATTTTTTTTAAATATATATATATATTTAATTGGGTTTTGTTATTTTTAATAAAATCTTTATAGATTGTTAATATAAATTTAAATAATTTAAGAAAATTAAATATAATTATATATATATAAATTAATATAAAATATATATTATAATTATTATAATTTAATTTAATATTAATAATTAATAATTTAATATCATTTATATATATATAATAAAATTAATATATAATTTAACAAGAATTTGTATCGAATACATGTATATATATATATAAAGATTGATTCTAGTTTGCCTTTTTCCATGCTACAAAACCAAATTTATCTAATAAACTTTGCAAAGCTAAATATAAAAAACGGCCCTACCAAAAAGCGGTTCAAAACCCCCCGGGGTCTTCCTAGCCAAGCCCAAGTAAACCCCAGCCCCAGCCTTAATATTAAATTTTCCTCCTTTCTAATTAGCCAAGCCCAGTAATTAAAAGGGGGGTTTCAATTTATAAATCGGATTTCCCCTCGATTCCTTTAAGCCTCACTAGCTACCTCTCATAAAGCCGAAATCTTACGAACATGCAAACCGAATTCATTCGAGTTTCACTTGCAAGCAAGACTTAAATCACAGCCTTGCACTGATTTCTGAATGCCTGGAAGCATAGCTTCCAGAGCATGGCAAGAAAGAAGTCCTGCATGCTTGTGAGGCTTCTAATTTGTGAGAAGTGTGTTCCCAAAATAAGAACATGCATGTTTGCATGCATGTGTTACTTAAGTTTACGAAGGGGAGTGAAATCCTATGTCTCTTTCCATTGCTCTCTATTTCCTCACCTTATGATCCAACCCTTGACCTTCCCACCAGCCCGTTCCTATGGCTGAGGAAAGACATTATGTGTACACCTAATGGGAAGGAATGGAATGGAATGGAATGAGAGGATAAGACGAGGAAATCATACATCCATCCCATGCCTCCAATCTATTCCCTGTATCCTCACCTTTTCCTTTGTTTGGATTGGTGAGGAGATGACAGAGGGAATAGAGAGGCATGGCCCACCTTCTTTACTCTTCTCGTCTTCTCCCACAGGTCGCTGCCAGCGGCGAGAGCGAAGGTGGAGAAAGGAAGAGTGAAGAAAGGGATGGTGGGACAAAGGCATTAAACAGCGATATGTTATATCAAAAATTCATTCTAACTTGTTTTTTTTCCCCGCTGCAAAACCAGATTTGTCTGATAAAGCTTAAAAAGCTAAATGTGAAAAATAACCCTACCCTACCAAAGGAAGCCAAGCCCAGGTAAACCCCAGCCCCAGCCTTAACATTAGACTTTCCCCCCTGTCTAACTAGCCAAGCCCAATAACTAAAAGGTGGACTTCAGTCTATAAATCGAATATCCCTTAACTCCTTTGAAAATCAAGCGGTCTAAAAATGGTCGGATTACCCCTCGACTAACTCTTTTTAAACCTTCGTTCCACGTCCCCCAGTCCTACCGCAGGCTTACTCAAGTTTCGGCAGTAGAACTTTAACCGCATTCATATATTAAGCACGAAACACTGTTATATCCCGATGCTATGGGAACTTCAATTCGGTAAGAGCCGCGAATCCTTCATTTAAACAAATTCGAACGGTTTTTTGTAAATCTTATTCAAAAAACCGTGTTTTCTGAACCAGAAAATTACCCCCGCGTCTTAAATTGTATGGACAAAAGCCAAATTCCTCCAATTATAGATCGCACAAATATTAAACAAATGTTTTTCGCCACGTGTGAGGCGCAGGCCCGCAATAACACATTCAGTAGCACCTTACCGCTTTCCCCCCTTTGTCAGCCATAAGGAAATGATAGCAGGGGCGAGCCCGTGACCAGTAAACATGTGGGATTTAAGAATACCCAAGATCTCGCCAGTACGCAACATAGCATAAAGCCCAGGAGGAGAAAAAGAGCAAACAACGGGTTCTTACGAAACAACGCCAGGCCGACCAAGGCATATAAGATATCCTAAGGCCTAAGGTAACGGAAGCGCCCGATTAAGCATCTTATTAAAGACCCATGTTTTCATTAACCGATAGCTCTCGAACTTGAAGCTAAACATCCTGCAGACCTGCTAGTGTGTCAGCAGCTAAAGCTCGCCCTTCTCCTATGGCCCACAGATGCTCCAGATATTCTCCCAATATAGATAATAATTGATCATTATACTTGAGACAGGTAAAAAATGCTTTAAGAGCACGATCATAACATATTCGTGATTGTTTGCGAATGTTCACCCGGTCTTCCTTGGTCTTCCCCTCTATATACTTGGGTCCTATTTTACCCATTTCTTGCGGACAATTCGACTATTTAGTGAATGTACGGCCGGGAAATTTCGGGCAGCAAAAAGAAGGCAATTAATTCGGGTCAACGTGCGACGAAGTTTGCGACTACTAGTGTGCCCTCGAAAAAATCAATGTCTGCAAACCAAAATATCGGTGAGGTAAACAAATTTTCCCCAACAAACCTTTTGTTTTTCAATCCACCAACGGACATTAATTAATATAGCCCTCAGTTCAAGACAATTAATATACTCGACATCTCCGATCCATGCCCAATTTGCAACTATCTTCCACCTCCAACACTAAGCAGGAATACTAACACATAGACGATGGAATTTAAACTATTCTTCAGCAGAAAAATAAACCAAAATGTCCTCGCCTTTAAGACTAATATAATGCATAAATTTCTTGGCCGAAAATAATTCCTCATTATAGGAGGCATATTTGCGAGAAAAGAATAAAAAAGATCGCTGCAAAAAGTTCATAAAACTAGATCCTAATCCTAGCTTGGTCGTCTCCGCTACTTGTGCTAGGCTCATTTGTGCATACAAACCCAGGATAGATCCCAAGCAGCTCAACAAAAACGTAATAACCGTCACATTCCAGGAATTGCTAATCAACGTCAATCATACGTCATTCTTATGAACATCCGTGAATCCGGATTTAGGGAAACAACCTTCAATATAGTTTATTGGAAAAACCCATAGGAAAACGGCGACTCCCCTCCCCATTGGACAAACAATGGCAGTCCCTATATTAATAGGGCGGAAATCTGTAAGAATCCTCTTCCCATCTATGCCGTTCCGACGAACTGCACTTACCCAATCCTGCTGGTCTATGCCCTAGAAATGCCCGATGGTGAAAGTGGACAACTTATCTGAGTCCTCCAAACACCAACGGCCTTCCATATAAATACTAATGTCCAAAGAGAAGACAAATCTACCTGAACAGGTTCAGCACCAGTAAAAGAAACATTCTGTCACGGGAGGGATCTCCCGATCAAACCAAGAAAGGCGAAGACGGTGTACTAAGCATATACCAGCAATATCAATTTTAATGTGCTCCAAGCCAACGGAACTTAACATAATTAACCGGTCCATATTATCCATAGATGCCACTAACTCCATAAGCAATTTGATTTGGCACCAGGGAAAAACATGTTTAATAAGATCCAGATTCGGGGAATATGGGTGCACAAATAGGACCGTTCGTCCTATTAGCGTTCAATCCACTAACCCCTTCATAAGGAGGGCCAGCTCCAATAATAATTATACTAGTTTAAGAAAAATAAGTAGCCCAACCCTTTATCACATTTATATCAATAGTGATAATGTCCTCTTAAATTAGGGAGGAGGGGAACCGAGCTTCAACAACCCTCCTAGCCTCTACACTCTTCTCGACCGCGATGCGCCCCATAAAGGCAACTTACGCAACCTCCCCCACTATCCGCAATAAACCAATTCCGTCAAACAACCCGATTGTTAACGCCCCGCAAAAATAAACTAGCTCTAGAAGATCACCACGTTAGGGCTTCTAGGAGGCCATCAAACCCCAGGGACTAACACCCTTGCTCATGATGATGGCTCCCCCCGATAATAATGTATCACTCGCAATAACAACACTATACGTTTCAGAACGGAAATCGAGGTGTGCCATTGCAAGGAGCTTTCAATCAAAAGATTTAATAAACATCCAAATATGGTTTAGCCCAAAAAAGAGGGGTCGCCGGAATATAGTGATATACACAAAACCCCTCCCACCACCTAGGCTTATCGCTAAGTACGAAAACCGAACCCAACAAATTACAACCCCAGGTTAATATATTTTAAAATTTTGTCGACCTTAGGGTAAGGAATGCCGTTACTTCCATCTACGAAAGGCCATGCCTTTCTTTAGGTGCCTTAAGATCTTCCACCGGGAATATTCTTACTTCAAAGTGACTGCCAAACTTCGGTAAAACAACAACAACAACTAAATAGCAAGTATCTAAAAAACCCCGACAAAAAGACTTCGACAACGGTCGATTAAAAACCATAAAGCGATACTACGACAAGGATACCCTAAAAAGATAAAGAAGAAACATCTAACGTCCTAACTAAAAACCAACAGATCCTCATCAATATCCAGGGATAGTGGCCCCATAGAACTCCAAGAGGGTAGCATAACGATATCACCATTAATCCCCCTATAAATATGAATAAGGAGAATCAATTTCATAATCAAACGATGTACCTCAATGTTACCTTCCCACTCGCATTTAGATACCCCGAAAAGTCCATTCAACAAAATCTATCCAAAACCTCGGACTCCTTAATCACTTTGCAAATACCCCATTCAATTAACTTGGAAACCAACAATTCCCAATCGTCCGGGGGAACCATCACCTTCGGTCCTTTGTAAATACTTAATCCTCAATAAGAAGAAAATACTCCTCGAAATTCTCAATATAATGCTTACGACCTACATCACAAACTTAGGAGAGGGTAACCATCCCTACTTCCAAAAACAAAACAAAATCTACCATCTCCCAGAAAATAAAACGAACAACCTTTATTTCCTCTCCGAAATAATCGACTCCCTTAACCCTAAAAAAATCGGACCAGCCCAATTGCTCAGCGTGATCTTTCTAGGCTCCTACGACTAACGCCTGCTCCAAAAGACCCACCAAAAGCCTCTGTTAACAAAGGATCCCCTTACCTTCTGCGCCGAAAACAAGGGACCCATTAAGATAATTGAGCAACCAAACCATGTTTCTAAGGATCATGAGGTCAACTTCCAATACTAATAGGAAAGGCTTTCTAAGGGAATCCATAATTATAAGTAATAGAAACACCATGCCCATGGACTTACTCATACAACACTCATTTAATGAAGTAAATAATAATTCTCCCACCAAAAAATCCCCTCACCAAATGAAAATCCCCCCATCTCCAGCCGCACTCCTAAAGCTCTTCGCCACAAATCGGCCCGTAAGCGTCAAGCCTACATCGTTATCATCGTTAGGAGCACAATTGCCTCCCTTCATTTATCGCAGTGTTTAATTTCTCTTCTGCTAACCCTCGATCGGGCATCTCATCCATAAGAGGTATATCATCCTCCTCCAAATCCATATATCCTTTATCCAAAGCTGTCTCACCTAAGATTTTCTTTGACTACGCATCTCTCCTCACTTCTTCTCTCCTCCTTTAGCACCCTTCTCCTCCTTCCCTTTCTTTCCTTTGTCTTTGTATTCGCGTCCTTTCCTAGGATCTTTCCACCCAACTCGGGGAGGCCCCTCCCGGCTGCCAAAATCCATCTCCGGGCCTCCTTGACCACAATTGCTGTTTCTACTCTCGTTACCACCTACGCCACCTCGAGAGGACACAGCTCCATTTTTTTGGGCTGTCATCCAGGGCGTGTTGGCGGTCACTCGGGCCCCAGCCTCATGGCACACCCGGGCGGCCGCCCGCTCGAGAGCGCCGTCAAGGGAGTCCAACGGCGATGGCACCGGCAGGTGTTTTCGGCGACGAGGAATGGGAGCCGAGGCGCCGAAGAAGGACGATCCGGAAAAGGTGCGAGGGGGCGGTGAGCTCAGAGCTGGTGGGGAAAACGGTCAGAACACGGCTAACGAAGGGCCCCTGCTACGACTCTAACAGCGCCAACAGAGGGGTCAAGGTGGAAGGATAGGTCTTAGAAGAAACGGTTTTCCAGGGCCGTAGTGGCAGGCCGCTGCCACCCACGGGCTGCGTCACCTGAGAAACAAGCTGTCAGTATCATCGGAGCGCGCGGCCGGCAAAGCGTCAGCCAACACATCCTGCCAAGTAGGGGGCTCCCAGCTGGGGTCCTCCAGCGCGAGGGCCGCCGCGGCTGCAGCTCGCAAGGAAGGGGCATGGGCCTCAGGCAGGTTCAAGTGGGGGCAGAATGTCCGAAGAAGCGAAGGCGTTTGCCTTTCCAGAAGAAGCAAGCTATGGCCCAAGACGCCCAATACGCAGTAGGGGCGACGACGGCCGCAGAACGTAGACCGAGACCACCAAGCCGAAGAGGCAACCTTGCGCTTACGGGGGCAACGGGCCTACCTGAAGCAAGGTGGACAAGCAGTCCGCAACAGCGAGGTCATGAGCAGCCGCGAACTCTGCCGTGGATTCAGGTGGGAGAACGCAGGACATAGTTGCACCCAGGAATGCCAACAAAACAGCAAAAGCAGCCAAGAAGTCTGTATGTCGAGCGAAGAGCGTGTGCTAGCTCGTAGCGAGAGCGTCGAGCTGAGCTGCGACAAATTGGGGGGAGCCAACGGGCACGCCGAACACGCGAAGACCCTACTAGGCGAGGGCCAAGTAAACGATCCAACAAACACATGTTCCTCCCCCAACAGCAAATACGGAGATTCCAAGGGGCTCCCGGCCAAAAGCGTTCCAGACCAGCGTCTTACTATGGATCAAAGCGGATGCACGCAGCGCGCCACAAAGTCTCAAACAAGCAATCAAAAAGCAAGCGGACGCGGTCGGGCCGAGCGACGATGTAAACATCATCGAGGTAAACCAACAACAACTCATTGGGCTCCAAACCAGCTTGGGCTTCCGCAAGCGCGTCCCGCACGTTAAAGGAGTAAAGGGCCGGCATCAAAGAGTCTCCCTACTTTCCTCCCTCGGCCTGAGGGCCTTCAAACTCCGCTTCATCTTCTTCATCACAGCCATCCTCATCTTAGGGATCCGGGTCCATCCCGATCCTGGCGAAAAGCATCATCGCGTCCTTTGTAGTTTCCACCTTAAATTTCTTTCTCCTCCTCCAGCTCTCCGTATTGCTGGTCACCGATGAAGGGTTCCTCCCTCTCTTCTTGCTCTTTATCTCTGCTTGTTCTTGATCACATTCTGCATTATCTTTCCTTTTTTATTTAACTCTTTAGCCCGCAGAGCGGCATCTCGTCCACCTTCACGATACCCACCAAGTTATCGACCCAAGGCTCTTCGATTCCTAAGATATACAATTTCATCCTCAAGATATGCACCAACCCGTCCTCACACAATGTCCGATCCACAAAAATGTCCGATATCGGCAATTCGGATTCCCGGACGCACATTTCAAGAAATCCTCGCATTAGGTCCCAATCAAGCGAATCTCGATTACTATCCCGAAAGCGTCCTCCTCGACCTTTTCCATCACGCCGTATACTAAAACGGGGCTTCCGAATAAATCCTTTCAATAACCACCACGTTTTGGCCCGGCTTCAACAAATGCTTTAAGCGGTTTGCCACACTCAAAACCTCCCCCCTCTAAAACACTTCGCCTAATGCTAATCTCTTCAGCACCGGAAATATTTCCCCTCCCTCGCAACTACTAATCTCCTCAACGAGAGCGCTCCTCTCGCCTTAATTCGTGCCTTAACCTTAACCATTGCTTTTGCTATAGCAATTCTAATGCCCATCTTAAGAAGCATCAAGAATGCCGGCCTCCCTTATTCTTTCCTCCTCCTTTACCCTTCCCACCACGGAAACGCTCTCTATATCTCCTTTATTATTCTTGCTTTTTCCTACCTTTATTCTTTCCTCTACGCTCCCTCTATAATTAAGGTAAAATAGCAACTCCAGAATAAACCCCCGGGATTCCTCCTAAATAGAAACCTACTCCTACTTCTCCTATCCACCTCCAACAATTCCTTTCCTAAATTTTCTTCACCCTCCTATCCACCTCCAAGAATTCCTTTCCTAAATTTTCTTCACCCTCACTATACCTCCTTACTCGCTCCTCGAGCAAACGAACACTCTCTTTCTCCTCAATAACCTCTACTCTTAACGAAACAAAAGAGGTAAACATCCTCTCCCTTTTCCTCAACACTCAAAAAATCCTCCTCCTTATCTACTCTCTCTCCTCTAATCCCCGAAGAACCACCCACTTAGTGCCAAAGATAATCCTCTCCTCGCTCCTTTGGTTCCTTATCACCCAAACAAGCTTTCTTCTCAAGCAACTCCTCACGCTCACTCCCCGATAATATTCCTTCTCCTTCTTCTCCTCCTTTTTTCTCCTCCTTTTCTCCTCTTTCTTCTCCTTCTTTTCCACCACCTCTTTCTTACCAACCTCCTCTCTTACTTCGGAAGAGGGAGGATCTACCAGGAATGGCCCGACGCCGGGCCCAACTCCCACCCCTCCCTCATAGGGAGGTTCCGAGAGAACAACCTAAGCCGAAGCCCACTACTCCCTATCCCAAAGGTCAAGCAACTCCCCTTAAAAGAGTCTAACCTTCTCCAAGGCCCGAAACCAAAACTAAATAGAACCGGACCTCAAACAAAGATCCTTAACCCTAACTACGCTAATACACAAATCACAAAAAACACACGCCTTCGGACGCATAACCCCTTTATGCTCATAAAGCCGAAATCTCGTGGACATACAAACCGAATTCATCTTTAAACACCGAATTGTTTATATCATATATTGTAAAATAATTTTAAAATATATTTATTTACTATTTAGAAACTATAATAACAAATCGAAAATTAAAATATATATTTATATATAATTCCCAATCATAAGAAGGCCAACAATATTAACCCATATTATCGCCATAAACTACGCTCAACACTAAAATAAATAATATCTACATTTTATATAATATATGTTTAAACATGTTTCAAAATATATACCAACATTTACACGCAGAATAACATGAAAACACCGACGCGACGCCGAACCACCAACAACACTTAACCAAACCACTAGAGGGACACCACAAAACACAAACAGAAGCACAACCAACACACCAAAACACAACTAACCCACCAATCGCCACCTAAACACCAGGAAGCTCCACCAAGCCACGACCGGGACACAATCGCAACACCTGCTCCCCTAGAAGCCAAGCCTGCAAACACTTTCGGGTAGAGAATAAGAACTAGCTGTTGGGGGCTATGATCTGTTGCAACAATTTGAATACAAACAACATATTTATACGTTTATCTTCACTTACATTTTGTGATACACAACATTCACATATGAATTTGCGATGATTTACAAAATGAGTAACATGGTGTGCTGAATTTTGGCATACTCTATGATTACGGTGGCTTCATCCAAATAGTATGCTCCCGAGGGCGAACCACCTCGTTCATCCCACCGCGAACGGGGGCATCCTGACCTGGGTGCGAGACGAAAGCGCAACCTGTTTCATTGACCTTCCCATCTAGCCTTTGACATCAACGCACAAACATCAGTATCAAGGAACTGTGAATGAGCGCATCTTTTTTTGGCAACCCCGACTTAACATGCGAAGGCCGCAAACGCAGCAAACGCCTCTGCACTGCTTAAGCTCTTTCAGCTTGCAGCCGCTGGCGCTTGCAACGGCTGAGTACTTGCAGGTGGGCATTAATTTCATTCGACGACTAGTGACACTGACCAAAGGACTCCTCACATAAGCACTTCACCCTGCTCTGCATTCTGTTGCGCAGTGCTTGCTTGCAGTGTGGCAGGTGCCCTGTCCTACGATTATGTCTAGCAGCATTGGCCCCGCGCGAGGGTTTGACATGTGACTCCGTCTCAGTGCCCGGCCATGCCGTTTGGCAGCAGGTGAAACATGTGGCCGACCTCACGGCTCTCGGCGTTTTTTTTCTCTCGCAAGGTGGTCCCAACCTTCATGGAGCGCACCGAGCGTCATTCCCTGGCCACATTTGCAAATACAAGGAATCAGTTCCTTCGCTGACAGGTCTAGGTCAGACCTTGTGAACACATGTTGTGAACACATGTTGTGAACACATGTTTGGACATCTTCGGCCGGCAAAGCAGCCACCCGCAAATTTCAGTTCAACGAAAGCAGGCCCCAGGTCTAGCCAAGCGCCTTCTCAGAAGCGCTCCCTGCGCTGCCAGGCCGCGACATTCCTGCCATGGAGCCAAGCGGCGACGTGCTGCGCGTGCCGCAGGTGCCTACGGATCCAGTAGATGCAGAGCCCGCGATGGCAAAGCCAGCTCCGCGGAAGGGCCTTGGTTAGACAAAGGGCCGATCCAAAACTTGAAGCTTGAGGACAAGGTGCCCAGGACTGGTCACCGCGGGGTGGGGCTCAGAGATGCCCTGCCGCATGGCTTCCTGGCGAAGCGATGCACCTCGATGCCATTTCTTTTCTGGCGAGAAGTGTGCAGGCCTTGGACATGTTTCGGGCCGTCGCTGCCTGGAAATGACCGGCTATAGCGCACACTCGGGAGCAGGCCAACTTGAGAGGCTTTGGGTCTGCCCCAAGGTCTTGACTTGGAAGTTCTCAAGTCAATGGCAATCAACAAACCAATGGTAATCGTGCGCGTATAACGCCGAATCATATAGGACAGAAATGCTTGCCAATGGGGATGGCAAGCAGGTCTCAAGCACTTGCTCGCAGCCTAGAATTGCTAAATGATGCTGAAGCCACCGATTCATGCCAGCAAACTCCTGCCTGAGTCGCAGTAAAGGCTCCTAGAGCGTCCTGCTCATCCATCCTTGTCCTGGAAAGTGAACACCTGCGCCTAGTGCAAACTTGGTTCAATCCACATCACGGATGCCACACCAAATCGTTTGAATATTCTACACTCAAAGCGAATCCTGTGTTGACCCTGCAGTCGGGAAGTCCTGTGATGCCATGGCGCGCCATCATCCATGTCGCCGCCAACCACGCGGACGGTGCCGCGCTGCTGAGCCATCATCTTCTCTCTCGCCTGTGTCCAGCAAATTCGAGCCCTCCTCCTTTATCGATTACACTGGCCTGAGCATTCTCTCGGGCGCTTTGGAGAGCAGCCTGCAGATGACCAGAGATGCCAGTTGGTTTGAACTGCCGCGACCACACCACACCAGCCTGCTCCAGCCTCTTTCTCTGCCGGTCACTCTCCTCTTCCTTTGCCTGCCAAAATCAGTTCCATCAGTTTCAAAGGCATTTCTTGTGCTCCAATGATGCATCATGGTGCTTGCGATGTCCCGTGTGCCTTGCGCATCCTCTGTTGCGGTGACAGCTCATCCTTTTCAGCAGCAGCACCTGAATCGCTTCCAATGCGCCAGTTGATAGTTTTGCCAGAAGCTTCCGGGCCTTCCTTAGAGCTGTCCCGCTGCGTTTCCTGGTCCAACCCACCGATCCCCCATGACACATGTGAGCCCCGAGCCTTGCCACTGGCACCTTTTGTCTTCCGGCCAAGCGTTTTGGAACCGGAGGCTGGGCGCCTCGGCCGACTCAAAAGGGCGGCTGGGCGTTTCTGGAACCAAGGCACGACATCCAGAACCGCAGCGCAGCTGAGACCAACCAACATGGGCACACGACCATCGGCCATACAAAAATGATAACAAATGACGAGACATCCTGCACATGCATCAAGCAATCCTCATCAAGCATCAAGCAAATGCGGCGACCAAGTGCTTCTGCCACTCCAAGCCCTTGACGACGCTGGCTCTGCGTGTGCTTTAGCCTCAGCCCATTCGAGTGGGACTTTGCACTGGAAATCAGCAGACACATATGGGTAATTGGAACCTGGCTTACAACAACCTCCTATGAGTCGGACTCAGCAAGTACCATTGATGATTCACATCCTTTGGACATGCTTGCGCTCCCTGTCCATTTCGTTTGCCCCGCCTCCACTTCTTGCTGAATCTGCATCCGCCAAAGGCGCTGTTCTTCTTGGAAGGCAGCAGCCTACGAACCATCTGCATTTCCAATTTCTCCTCTCTGTTTGGTTCATCTTGAAAAAGCGCTTCTCCTATTGTTATTTTTCAGCGCGACACACCCACGCACAGGATCTTCCCCAGTCAAAGGGTTCTCGGGTCAGGCCGGGCAGAACTCATTTTCGCTCCTCGGCTCTAGCTTTCAGGATTCTTTCATCGAGTATCTCTTCGTCAGCCTCCTGAATCATTCATTGCCAAGGTGTGCAGCATATGCAGCTGCCTGTGAGGCCATTCTACTGGACCCGGGCTAGCAAGTGCCGACTGGAAATGCCGACCGGGTTGCAGGACGCTGCAATTGGCAGCTACAAGTCAACAAGGAGGCTGGGTTACACAAAGGCCTTCGGAACAACCAGGCATTGGTTCGAGATTTTAGAATCGCTCTGTATTCCAGAAATGTATGAATGATTTTCGAAGCGTAGCGACACACTGCCTCTGCGCCCTGTCCTGCTGCGTCCGGAACATCTCCTCCTTCGCTTCCTCTGCTTCCTCCTCTTGAATGTCCTCATCTTCACGTCTGAGCACCACCGTGCCCTCAGACTCGTTTCTGACATGCCTGACACCGATGTGTGAAAGGCCACGAAACTAAGGGCACGACGCTTTTGCCTTGCCTCAGTTTTTGTTTGCTGAGCCGCCTTCCCATTAGCTAAGCAATGCAATCACATGCAAAACTTGCCATGCCAGGCCGCTGGTTTGCCAGAACCAGTGTGGAGGTGCCGAGCAAGGATCCCTGCCAACATGCGCAGGCATACTTCAAACACTGCCGCAAGCGGAAGTCATGAAGACTTCGTGCAACGTGCTCTTTGACAAACATTTGAGACCTCAGCCAGCCAGGAACCAAATCTGGATGGCAATTAATTACCTCCCTGGAACCCTTGCCCTGCTCCCCAACAACACTCCTCATGTTTGATAACCTGCACGTTGAATTCTATGGCCCCCTTTGGACCTGGAGATGTACCCCCAGCCAGCCACTCAAGGAACCGCGCCTCCGCCCCTGAGGCCGGCGAGACAGTGGCCTGCAGCGAAGCCGTAGCCTGTGCGCTCAAATATCCCTTGAAGGGGTCAGAGTCAGGTCCCTTTTGGTGGTTCCGGTTTAATCTTCAAGAACCTATATGGTAGTTCCACTCGACGTGGCAAATCAAAGTCATCGACAACTTTAGGTGATCGATTTGAGCTCCGGCGAGCTTTACATCAAAGCTTTTAAGAAAAAGGAAGTGAAGCTTGACGCTGTCACGCCATACCGTATTCAACGGAAGCAATGCTTGATTGTCTCGAACTATCCTCACAGAAGGATCTAGAATATGCCATCAGCAGGGGCTTCACAGGTTTGGCCCCATGTTGACATCCTTTTTCACAACCTCCAAAAAGGAGTGCATAGGTTCGACATATGGCTGTGGCTCAAAAACATGTACCAACATGGCACCCTTGGCAAATGGAACCACAGACTAGAACCTGCGTAACCCTAGCTCTTAAACTTTGACCCACGCCCATATGCCAGTGTGCTCAATTAGGGCTCCTTAGGGCCTCTTGATCCTACATTATGTTCCTCCAGCTTGCTTAGACGAATGTGGAGACCTAGCCTTCTGTTCCCTTCATTCCGGTTCCAACCACCAAGATCATTCTTATTCGACATGGCCATCGCCTGGCTGGACCTCAGTCACTGAGTGGCCGGCGGACAAGGCTGTAGTGCCTATCATGGTGCCGCCGATCACGGTGCCCATCATGGTGCTGGCCGCCGTGTCGCCGTCCAGGTTGGCTTGCAGAATCCCCTGAATGTATCGCCACCAAAGCTCAACGTACGCCAAAACTGATGCATTCGTTTGCCAGGCGTCAGCCAACAGTTCGTCAAGCACGCATCAAGCTCAGTTGCCTTCAGGGATCTGTCGCCAGTGGCATCTGGATCAACGACGCAGAACTCGGCCGTGTACATGCGGGTGCCACCTCAAAACAAGACGCCTAGAAACAAAAGCAAGCTCAAAGGCAAGGCCTGCATCAAAAGTTCCCTCTCCATCCTTCAGGAGTAACAAAGGCTGGGCAACATCTTGGGATTGTGCAGGCAAGTCGGTCCTCCTCCACAATTTTGCCCCCGCCCCAGCTGGAACCAAGGTCAGACGACTGCGTGGCGTCGAGCCTGGAAACGCGTGAGCCAGCCAAGCACCCAAGGGGCAGGATTTTGCCTCTGCGTTTCGCATCCGAACCGCTTCATTGCAGGATGTGCCAACAGCTCCTGGGTGCGGGCTGCAAAGCCGCCCAAAAGCAGACGTGTGCATCCCGCCTTTGCCGAAGGCCGCTTGGAAGCGTCCTTCTGCAAGCAGAGTTGCACAATCTGGACGACCTGGCAACGCTGAGTGCGACCTGCCGTTGAATTTCTTGGTGCAGCCGTGTTCCAATATCAATCCCATTTCCCCGGCGCAATCCCCCGAATTTCCCTACCACGAGCCCCGCCTCCGGGCTTACTGAAGACGGCAAGGGCTCAGGCTCCTTGCTGATGATCTTCATCACCGTGGCCGCCATGTTGCTGCACTGAAATGGATGCCTGCCGTGTGTCGGGTTGCACTTCCGGACCCTCCATCTGATTCATGGCTCAACCCCTCCAGTTCATCAGGGGCCACGAATGAAGGGACAACTTCGGGCGATCTGCACGTCCAAGGGTCGCTGTGCCTCAAAGCCAGAAGCTCATAAAGCACAGTGCCCAGCGACCACACGTCGATGCGGCTGCCTGAGTCACTGAGCTCCCGCGAGTGTCAAACTAAGGATGGCAAGCATCAACTAAATCCATCGACCGGCTTCCCTTTGGCTCGATGAAGGCCTAAAGGAGCTGCGGTTACTGTACCGCTGTCGCAACCGGCCAACGACGTCGCAAGCGGCGGGTG
This sequence comes from Effrenium voratum, assembly GCA_963377175.1. Classification (NCBI taxonomy): domain Eukaryota; class Dinophyceae; order Suessiales; family Symbiodiniaceae; genus Effrenium; species Effrenium voratum. Next base: position 96,608 of record CAUJNA010003704.1, on the reverse strand, counting down.
CCCAAGGGCAGATCTTGCGAACTGTCGCACGTGTCTGGCTGGGGTTGTCCTGCAAGCGCGAAGAGCCAAGCGTCACAGCGTCGTCTAAAAACAAAGAGGCAAGCGGCCTCTTTGAGCCCTAGTGTTGCGCCAAATGAAAGATGCGGAAACCGTACACGACTTTTGGCGACTTGTCTGATGACTACATTGCCACCGGACGCCATGCATGATGCCGGCAGGTGTTTGGCATCGGCATATTGGCCTGTTACAGCTGCTCTTTGGGTGCCGCTGCCTTTCGGGTGCTATCTCGGTGTAGGCACACTTCGGACGCCAAAACTGGGCTGACGCTCATGCACACGAAGCAAAATCGCAAAGCTTGCTCAATCAAGGTCCAAACTAAAAGCGCGTGTAGCTCTAGAAGCTTAGAGGAGCTAACTCCTTTATGTTTGCAGAAGCCAAGTTTCTGCGCACTCTCTCTCTCTCTCTCTCTTTCTCGCCCTCTCTCTCCCTTCGCCTTCCAGTGTCAGAAAAAAATGAGGCAGCCACCACAGCATGAAATTACCGGCAACGCCAGCAACTGCCATACTTTTTTGGAGTTGCAACCGAGCTGCCATATGGAGTGCTCTGGCAAATCTCTGGTGCCTGGGTCACGTTGTGGGGGCTATCACGGGCTATTTCCCCGCTGCACGGCATGCTTGTGACTTGGGGAGTCGTTTGCAAAAAGGCAAGGCTAGTGGTTTGTAAACATATCCTTTACTTAGAAGCCAGCAACCTGCTCGGACCAAGTGGCCAAATATGCAGGCCTTGGTAGCAGGCGATGCAACCAAGGCCATTATAACGAGCAAAAGCGCAAAGTGCAGGCTGAGCAGCGTCCCAACCACTGTTCCAGCTTCGGCCATGGTCCCATCCATAACTTTGGAGATTCCAAAATCTCCAAGCTTCGCATCACCAGATTTCATGAGGAATATATTCTGCGTCTTGATGTCACGATGGAGGATCTTCTTTTTATGGATGTAGCCGAGGGCAGATAGGCACTGCCGAAACCTAGGCGCATCTCAAATGCCCAATGGCCATGGGGAAAAAATGCGCATCCTGTTTTGTTGGTCGACTTTAAAGGGGAACCCTTCCCGAGAAAAAGGACAAAAGGGCACTGGGCAAGTGGGGCATATACCATGGAGCTGCTGAGTCACCAATTGCAACTGGCTCTAAGACTTGTGCCACGTCATGGCCTCTTCATCGGTAAAGGTCGATTCCTCCTCCTTTCGCCTGGCGATAGGAGAGTTCCGCGATCCTGTGCTGGATGCACAGCATCTGTACCTTGCCTCTTCACCGCAGTAAACAGATCGCCTCAGCTTGGTGACATGCACTGGGCACGGTGATCAGCGGCCTTGAGACTTTGCGGTTGGCCAGCTACTAGGGGCAGCCCCATCCCCGCTCCCCTCTTGGCTTCTGGGGTGAAACCCCCAACCTCCATCCGCGTACTCCAAGACAATGTTCAGTTGCTCAGCCTGGCGAGCGGTCCACTGTGAGAATCAGCTTTTGAATGTGCAAAGTCGAAAAGTCAAAAGTCCACAACGCGAAACTCGAAACGTCACGAAAGTTGCATTGAGTGTACAAGAGCGACCTCTCTTACTAGTGCTCACGCTTTTGAAGCGGCAGTTGGTCTTACCCAAAGACCCGTCTTGACTTCACCCCTCGAATTCAAGGCAGTGTTAGATGAGTATGCACAATTCAGAAAATAAATTCGGCACGTGGTTGGCTGTTGTTTACCTCGTACGCACAGATTCGTATACGGGATCCGAAGATCTATACCTGTACAGTCTTTCATGATGAGCATCTTCAATCCGCCTCCCGCAAACGCGATTTTAAGGCGAGAAACAAACGTTCGGCAAGGCTGACCTGACACTTCTGTTTGGTGTTAGTTGTTTTGTCTCTGGGTCACCTTTGCCCCTTTTTTTTATGTCCTGGCACAGACCAGGAGCAGTGCTTCGATGGAACATGGGCGGGTGTGCGTCCAAAGGAAAATAACCCCGACAAAAGAATCACGAAAAGTCGAACAGTCGCGAAAAGCGGCCACGTCGCGAAAAGTCAAAAACACAAGATGCATACACTGGTGATGTTGATAAAGAAACCAGTGAGCCTCTTACCTTGGCCTTCTGCTCAAATGACCTGCCCTTCTTTACTTTTGAGTAGGAATGGATTTGTGAAACAAAAAAACAAAATTGCCCCCCCCCACTCACAAAACCTTCTTGTTTCGGCTGTGATGTCCAATGATGACTAGAAAAGGAGGCTGCACCATGCACTACACTAGTGGGTAATTTGAGTAGGGGGAAACTTACATTCCTGCTATACCCCAGCTGCTGGTACAGTAAGGGCTAGGGAAGACTATCAATTGGGTCCCGATTTGTTTTGGGAACTTTTCCCGTTTTGTTTCGGGATTCGGATTTTCTGTGTTGGAACTGGCAGCTGCGATCTCCCTTGGTTCTGCTGTGGTTTGACTGGTTTTGCACCGGCGCTGTCAACATCCGCATCGTTTTAACTCGGCATCCTTTTCTACATCCTCAGCACCACGAGTTGGATTTGTTCGGCTGGGCTTAGGGCGGGTTTAGGTTGGCTAGGGTTGGTTCATGGTGAGTTCAGGGGCTGCGCTTTAGGACTGGGATGGTTTAGTGCTGGTTTATGGTGGGCTTCTTGGGGTTGGTTCAGGGGTTTTGGCCGGTTTCGGGTGAGTTTAGAGTTGGTCTAGGCTGTGGTTGTGCTTAGGTGGGATGGTTTAGTGTTGGCTTGGTTTGTTTGGGGGGTAGGGGGCGGTTGGTATCGTGTTTGCTTTGGGTTTGTGAAGGGTGGGTTTAGAGCGGGTTTAGTTTGGGGGGTTAGGGATTGGGGTGGTTTGAGGTGGGCTTATTAGCAATGGCTTTGTGCTGGTTTAGTGCGGATCGTGTAATACAAACCCACTCTAAACCAGCATCAATACAGAATAATACAAACTTAGTGCGGACTTAGGGTCGGTTTTGGGTGGGGTTAGGGTGGGCTTCGGGATTGGCTTAGGTGTTTGGGGTCCAGGGTTGGCATAGGGTAGGTTTAGAGTTGGTTGAGGGACAGTCTCTTGCTGGTTTAGAGTGGGTTTGTTTAGGGTTTTCTTTAGGGAGTCTTGCTGGTTTAAGGTTACTTTAGAGTTTCTTTAGGGTTGGCTTTTAGGGTTTGGTTAGGTTGGTTCCAGTTTTGGTGGTGGTTTAGGGTGGGTTGGTTTAGGGGGGTTTTGGGCCCAAACGTGAGTTTGGGGTGGGCGTTGGATTCATTGCAGTTTGTTGCCTACAAAGAAGCGGGGGGGGGGGGGAGCCCTCCCCATCTACAGAATCATGGGAGGTAAGAAGCCACCAACCAAAAATCAAAAAATGCCAAAAGGCGGTGATGCTGAGGATGCGGAAAGCTAAAGCCACAAAGCCCACAAAAAGTAAAGCCAAAAAGCCAGAAGCCGAAAAGCCGAAAAGCCGAAAAGCCAAAAAGCCAAAAGCCAAGAAACCAAAAAGCAACAAGCCAAAAGCCAAAAAGCCCAGACTCCAAGAAGAGAAAGGCCAGAAGCCAAGAAGCTATAAGAAGCCAGATAAGGCAAAATACGGGAAACAATCCTAAATTAAAACGGAAACATCCCAAAATAAATAGACCTCCATATCAATTTAAAGAAAGAAAGAGACGAGCTACATGATATATCGAAATAAACTACCTTTGACCCTTCATTCTGTCTTATCTTATTGACGGATGGGACATGATCACTCTGCAAAGGCTTGTATTGTTTGTATAGTTGATGACATGATTGTCATTTAACTCATTTATCTTATTGAGACTCAATATCACAATTAGATATGTTGAATTCATTTGCATATCTCGCAAACATTATCGAATTATATCGAATTGGGCTTCGGTGAACGATACCTGTGTGAATGCAACTGATGTTATCCCGTCTTGATCCCTCACAATCTCTAGCTGTTGGTAAGGCTTACTAAAGGAGATTGATGGGCTCTCACCAGCTGCTGGGATTGAGAAGCAATGGGACTTACATGTCTTTTTCTTCGCACATCCTTGCCCCATCCTACCGGCAAACTGTCAAGTTGGGCCTACGCCGTGCCTACGCAACAAGCTCCCCAGCCCACTGTCAAAAATTGGCTACGCGCGCCTGCGCGCATGCAGTAATATGCGTCTGACATGCGAGTTGAGGCATTGAACCCCTTGAACTAGTGGTATCACGTAACATTGCCTGTATCCAAAGAAACACTATGCCTGCGAGCCTGCATTCGGCCCAAAATATTGCCCAAACAAACAAACAAACAAACAAACAAACAACAACACCTTGGCAAATTCCCCCACAATCGCTGACAATCAGAGCACCAAAACGGCACGGTGGCTCAACTGAAACGACTCGATCGCTCTGCTTCAACAAAAACACATAACGAATGGCAATCAGGAGTGTCACTTGCTGGCTTTGTTTGCCTCTGCTTGTCGTGTTTGTCGGTGAACTTCTTTGAAGGAAAGCCCAAGGGGAATCCTGCCACAGCATCACCGGGGCTCTATTCAAAAAAGGTAATCATTCAAGGCGAATTGCATGGTTGTGAAGTCGGAAAGCTGAAATAGACCGACAGCCGACGAACGCTCAAAGTGGAAAACACCCAAAAGAGAAAGACTGAACATACCGGAGCTTACACAAATATGGAGTAGAATGAATGCGAAAACCGACGGACAAGCCGAAAGTCGCAATAACAAAACAAGCTACAAACAACAACTACAAGTCGAAAAGTTGAGAAGAACCAAGAGCAGTCAAAAAGTTGACACAGCGCAAAATTGACAAGTCCTGAAACCGCTAAAAGTCGCGTTTTTCCCCAACAGCTGAAAGCTTTGGGGTCTCAGCCCAGATAGGCTGTGGGGTGGTCCGGGGGGCCCTGAGGTAAGGTTTCACGAGGGTTCCACCACGGTTCCACGAGAGTTTCACAAGGTTCTGCAAGGACTGCGGGATGGGGCGAGCACTAAAACGAGCGCTGTTGGGGATATCACCTGTGCTTATTTTATTTCAGTTTTTGGCGAAATATATGCACCTTTCTTGCCGGTTACCATGTCCTGTGCGGTTCGGACTGGGGGGCCCCCTCAACCCTCATTTGGTTTCCCCATCAGGGCGGGGGTCAATATTCTGGTGTGGAACGTTCCGCGGTGACGCGGACGTCTGGAACGAGTCAGTTGCGCAAGGTCGCTTGTTCCGGACCTCTGGGGGGGACATGCGTGGAGTCCTCAAGCACACGTTCATTTAGTGTAAAATGGATAGATGGATGGATGAATGGATGGATGGGTAGATGGATGGATGAAGCGACTACGGGCGCGCCGCCATCGTTGCCACCCTCGCGTCATTGGGACACCGATGCACTGTAGTCACGCCCGCCACGCGCGCCAGCCGATGCACAAGGCTGGGAGGCGTAAGCCGATGTCCACCGATGCGCAAGCCGATGCAGGGTATCCTTCAAAGACTTCTTTGTCTCCAAAGCCCTGGCACATGTCGTCCTTGAAGGCTTCTTGGGTGGCGGGCCACGTAAGAAGCGCAGCTACTTACAGTACATGGCGCATGTGTGTGCATGTGGACTTGGTGGCAAATTGCCCCGCTGCGTCTGGAACGGGGTCTGGAACGGGTCTGGAACGGGGTCTGGAACGGTTACGCGAGTGGCTTGCACATTTGGAATGCTAGCAAGCCGCATGTAAACATGGTCGTTTCAACCGAGAACGGTATCGAACCGTTTCCGTATCGTATCGAAAGCGGCGGAATTGCATCGCACCGAACCGAACCAAAGTTCCGGAACACCGATACTCCTGTCTTCATTTCTTTCTCCTTCTTTCTTGCTCCTTTGCTCCTTCTTTCTTGCTCCACGCCATTTCAGCCTTGGCCATTGCACTTGCACACCCGACAAAGAACGACCATCTGAATCAAGACTCTAGAAATAAATATACATAAACAAGGTCTGGAACGGAAGGTCTGGAACATGTTTCTAGGCAAGGTCTGGAACGGAGGTCTGGAACGGAGGTCTGGATCGCATGTGGGTTCCGGACCCTGTTCCGGACTTTATAAATTGACTCAATCAAAGTTGCAACGTGCTGGCGGGTTCCAACGAAAGCCAATCTTTGGTCTAGAAAAGGGAAACTGCGGAACCCGGTTTCTTCGCTAGCAAGCCTCGAAAAACGCATCGTAGTAGGCGATGATGTGCGGGTGGGCCAACCGCCGCCTTGAAAGCTGTGAAACTTTCTGCCGACATGTTTGCATTGGCCGTCTTTGGGGAGCCAAGCTGGCTGAGGGAAGCACAGGAGCGCCACTTCGTCTTTCGCACCCTTCTGCGAAGCCGCGTCCATACGGCTGACTTCAACTGTCTTGACCTGCAGCGCGAAGCACTGCCGTCTGCGTGCATCACACGTTGAGATGGTGGCCACACGGAGGGCGGCAGCGCTTCCAGCAAACTTCTGCTTCACCAAATAGGCGACGCCTCGCGAATCAGCTGAGACGCGCACATTTGCCCAGCCTCAGCGCACCGTGTGCTCCCCTTCCGAGCTGTTGAATCTTCTCAAACTGCTCCATAGAGAGAGTCATGGTCAGGTCTGCATTTGGTGCGACCTCGGATAGCTCCATCATCTGCAATTCCTTCCGCAAACTAAGGAATGCTGGCCAGTGGCCGTGCAGCTTACCTGGGCAACACATGGCAACTGACGCTTGAGACGCTCCCTCAAAAGGACTTCAGCTATTTCAACCCACATTGCTTTGCCCCGGCCACCCAAAACAGAGCCTCTCATATTCTTGCTGGCCCTCCGCGCATGAGGGAAAAATGCCCCTCCCCCCCCCTAAACCATCTTTACAACTGGTGAACCTCTCTTTAAGGAGACTGGAGACTTAACCGATTTCATTCCCACCTCCCCGACTGAGCACCTACGGCCGGGTTCTCTCGGCCCGAGGTGCCGGGGGCAGCGCCAGCAACTCCTCAGCGCTGGCGCGCTCCTCGGGGTTCTTGTTGAGGGCCCGCGACACCACCTGGCGAGTTCAGCTTGGGCGTTGTCCATCGATTTGTCTCAACTGATTGGTGAAACGATTTGTTTGATTGCTTTGTTGATTGTTTTTTTTTCCTCTTGTTTGGTTGGCTTGGAACTGAATTAGGATATGTGAAGGTTGATTTAGAGCGTCAAGAGATTGGGGTCCCAGTTGGCATGCCGCTGGTGATTGGTTTATGGTTGCAAGGTTGATTTAGGGTTTAGGGTGCGCGCCAAGAGATTGGTCTGGGGTCCCAGTTCGCGCTTTCTTTGCCCTTTGAGGCGGTAAAAGACCGGGTTCCGCATTGAGACCACAAGTTTCCCCGGCTTTGACACGTTTTGCAAACCTTAGGGTATATTGCCGCCGTTAAAAGCATTCCTTTTGTGGCCGTTACTACATAGCTTTCGGGCAAAATGCAGCCATGGCTGCCAGAAAAGTGCTTTCACACTCGCTGGCCAAACCGCACCGAAGGGTCGCAACATCTTGCAAGTCATGCTTTTCATGCCGCCGGATGCTGCCGGTAAGCCTTGTGCCGGCCTCCCGCACTTCGTCGCGCCATGGCTCCGGCAGCGGGGGTGGCTCCGCGTTCACGATCTTCATGATCAAGGCCGCCACGTTCGAAGCGGCGAAGGGCTGGGCCAGCGCCAGGAGCTCGTAGAGCACCACGCCCATAGACCACACATCGATCTTGGAGTTGTAAGGCTTGTCCTCGCAAATCTCCGGCGCAAAGTAGGACGGAGTGCCCACCTAAAGAGAGAGATAAAAAAGACAGGGGGCCAGGGGATTTCCAAGCCTAGCCCCTTGAAGCTCATGCAGCTGAGGATTTGGCGACCGTTCCAGCTGCAGCAGTGGTACCTTCAATAACCTTCGAGATGCCGAAATCGCCTCTCCAGCGGTCCAGGATGGACAAATGCCGGCCAACACAAAACAACCACAAAGCACGTCAAGACCCGTCAAGCGCTGCCGGTCCTATCTTGGCATCACCAGATTGCATCATAAAAATATTCTGGGATTTGATGTCTCCTTGGCCAGGGTGCCCTCTGCCGATTGCTCTCACATCCAAAGGACTACTGTACTGAGTGGCAGGTAGCCCTGGCCACGTTTAGCGGAGTTTGAGGGCGCCCTACCCATTTACACACGCGCACATATATATATATATATGTATATATATATGTGTGTGTGTGTGCATATATCGTCATGTGTATACACACACAGATATGCACATAAAGACTTTTTCGATCATTTAGTCGGAAGGTCAGCGGTTACCTCCCCGGGTCCACTGAAAACCGTTCGAAACATCACCAAGTGTCTGTGAAGTATATGCTTCGAGTGGATATACTGAAGCGCTAGTAGGCATTGGCTAAAGATGGTCATTGCATCTGTCTCGGTAAAGGGCTCGTTGTCATCCTTGTGCTTTCGGATCAGGTTTGTTAGGTCTCCACCGTCAGCATACTCCATCACGATGTAGAGTGCATTACTCCTCACAAATGTGTCCTTGGTTGAGAACAAGCCTTCGGGGTAGGCTCCCCAACACCTCACTGAAAGGAACCTCTTTAACATTGCTTCCAAATGTGAGGTTTGCAATCGACATGGCAAGTATGGGGGAAACTTTGACCGCCTCCAAAGAAATGCAACACATACCTACTCCACATCCGCACAAATTATGATGCATTGGCCTGCCTGCGGGTCAAGGCTCATAATACGCGACGATGTGTCTGTGTGACAATTGCCGCAGAACGCCCACTTCTTTGTGGGACTCTTCCAGTGCAGCTGCAGTCAGAACACTCAGGTCGATCTGCTTAATGACCTGGGCAGAACAAGTCTTGGACTGAGAACTTCTCCCAGTACCTTATCCTGGATCTTCCATGTTGTCGGCTCACATATGGCCGTTATGCCGTTATGCCAAGGTCCAAGCTCGAAAGGCCCGGCCTCAGCTGCGCTCTTGACTCCGCGCCAAGCACACACCCCCCATGCTCCACAGGTCCGCTTACACTGCAAACTTCAGCAGATTTCAGCAGCATCGTGCGCCAAGGATTTCAAAGCCCGCTGCGACCACCTGTCTTCGACTTTACCAGCGTCGCCACGCCTCCAAAGCCCAAAGTATTTGGCAGCAAATCAGATCCCGTCCTCTCTCTGAGATGCTGGCCGAATGCACCACCTAAGCAGTTGGCATACACACAACGCACCAAAGAGGCAAATGGCCTTGACAAATGCACACTGCAAAACATGGTCTGGCCAAGTTGCGACCCAATGTCTTCACCTCGCACGGCCAACTACTCAAGCATGCAGGTGGCCAGCCAAAGATCCAGCCTCTTCATAGGCATCCATTGGGTCATTTGACACGCTCCTGAGTTGTGCCAGGTGAAGCCCGACTGCAAACCCCCATGAACGATGCACCACCCAATTGCGCAGAAGACGTGTTCTGTTGTTGTTCGCCCGACCCGCTTAGGTGGCGTCGTGCCAGTTTGAGCCAGCTCATTGTCGACACTCGAGGTGGAGGCTTGGTGGGCCAGGCTCATCTCCAAATCTCAGGCCGCATGTCGGGTGCCGGCCATGCCAATGGCTGTAGCAGCCAATGCTGCGGAATGGCCATGCCCAAGCGTCAGGCATTCTCAGCCGCCAGTGCCTCATGTCAAAGCCGGCTGCAACACGCGCGGAAGCTCCTCTTTCCGTACGCGGTATGTATCGCTGGCAGGCATGAGCAGGGCCTGCTTCCCGCAACTTGCCCGCAGGTGGGCTGCAAACATGGAACTGAAGGCTTGATCCGCTTGTTCTCTCCTGTTGGGCTCTCCTGTTGGGCTGCGTGAGAATTGGTTTGGTGACAACTGATCTTGTGCTTCATCGGAGAGGTGTTGGAAACACCCAGCCCTAGTCTGGCTGTTTGCAGCTCCCCTGGGTTGGTGCAGTGCTTGAGGCAGCTGCAACAAGGGGATGCATCAACGATCAGCTCATGCAAACTCCGCGCGCTTGCCTCGGTAGACCATTAACACTCGGCTCCGCGGCCGGGGGAGATGCTATCCGCGAGACTGCACCAGCAGCCCTCACTTCTTCTTCTCATGCGGGATCCGAGCGTAGTTGCAGCCTGTCCCCGGCAACATGCACCGCTTCATGGAGGAAAGTAGCGCAAGCCTCGGTCCATGTCGAACTTGACCTGACAACCAAGTGGAGCTGACAGTGCTACGCAACTTCTTTAGTCACAACACAATACAACACCCTTTCTTGAGAAAAGGCTGCATGTTTATCAACCATCATGCCCAAATGGACACCTTCACTAAACCCTAAAAGCTTAAATCCGTCAGGCAACGGATGGGCCAGCTTCAGCATTAGGCTTGCTCCAGCTGAGTATCATTGGCACTCAGTGCAAATATCAAGAGCCCGCTGGTGCAACGGCAGACTTGGGCGAGCCCGCCTCGAGGCCAGTGGGGAGGGCAACCCCATCTGGGACTCGCTGCCATTGCTTTGAGGCAACCTGAAGCTCTACTTACGAAGGCTTTTCAAGGAAGGGATCCCTCTCTCAAACTCTCTCCCTGCCCTTCTCCAGTTTGCAAGGGCCAAGGTGGAAGGGCTCCTTAGTTTTAACCTGGTGAAGGGAACTAAGGAACATTCCAGGGGCCACTCCAGGGTCCAGCTCGTGTTCATACAAGAGATGGGATTTCAAAGGTGTGATGAGAAGCATCTTGGAGGATAGCAAATATCAGTAAGGTTCTGAGGGGTGGATTCCACGTGATGCTGGCAAGTACTTTGTAGGGTCATGACAGCGAGGCGACCCAAAGAACAATAATGATCAATGATAGGGGGCAGGGGCCGCAAAGGCGCTGCGAGCGTGGCGCGCTCGTCCCTAAAGTCTACTGTCCGCCCTTCTGCGGGGAGAAGTGGGCGATGGAAGAGCGAGGGGTGGCCAACAGTATGTCTAGGTGGCAATGTGTTCATATGTTTTCTGCAACATGCTGGCTGGCCAAAATCACCGGGGCTGGTACGAACTTCACGTCGTTTGCCTTTGCTTGAGCGCGTGCCTTTGTCAGCAGCCTTGGCCGCAGAAGCATGAAGCAAGAACTGCTGTTGCATCCAACGCACACTCATTGCCAGCTCCATGCTGCTTCACCGGCTGATGACATGCAGCTGCACGTTGCACAATGCTGATGCTGAGCCGGTGGTCTGAGTGCAGCACCTGACAAGGTCCTGCAAAAAAAGTCTAACGAGTGGCTCAAGCCTCTTGACAGGAAACCCGACAAAACCAATTTTGCCAGGTGATAAACCAAGTCGGCTGGCAAAGGTGTTCCGTAAATGGCGTCATATTTTAGAGTGTGCTTTCGCTCAGGCTCTTCCCGACCTCCTTCTCAGTAGCTCCGGCCTCAAATCCCACACCAGCGATGCTGTCGTATCACATGTAAATTGCTTTCAACAATTCCAGTGGCGTTTGGAGATGAGTTGAATCAGCACGAAACGTGTTGAGCCTTGCAAGGGCTTGACTGCTATGATGTTTTGTTCAAGTAGACAACCAAACCAAATCAAACCTACTTGAGAAGGCAACCAAATTCACAGCTTGACCCCAAGAACAAGCCAACTCGCAGTCCCGTACGTAGGATAACGTCGTGCGCATGCACACAGGAGCAACTCCGCTACACTTAACCTCATGCACGACACAACCACGCAGCACCTATGTAGCTTGTAGCTCGTGCCTCCCATCGTCGCGAGAACTCACTGAAAGGATTGCAAAGATCATAGGTTTCTGTGGTCTTGCACGTTCTCCTATTCCCCTTTGTTGCGGAGGCACGCGCAGGATTTCCCGCATGTCCTCACCCTGGTCAAAGGAAATTGGTCACCATGCTTCCCATGACAGAGAATGAGTCCCGGGAACAGCTCTGTGGTCCGCCGCTTTTTGCACCACTCCAACGCAAAATAGTGACGATAGCCACAAGCTTGAAGGCACGCGAAAAGATTCTGAGCAATGGCTAGAAAGCCAAAGCTGGTCCCTTGCCAAGGGGCAAAGGACACACCCGCATCCTTCAGCAGCTCCTGGGGACATGTGGCTTCGGAAGGAGAAGAAGACGCAGTGCACTTTCAAGGGCTTGCGGCATAAGACATGGCATATTTTTGAGGCATGCCGTCTAAGCCACGGCTTCCACTTACTGCGCGGTAACAAAACAGACAGCATGAGATACTCTGAGATACTGTTGGATTTAGATCGCTGTGCAAAATTCCAAATCCAAGCAGTGCTCGATTGCACGTCTGGAAGAGTTCTTGCCGGAGGTATGTTTACACGCTTTGGGTTTCACTTAGTGGACTGCGCAAATCCTGCGCGTTCTGAAACTGTATCCCAGTCGGCTCAGGCCACTACAACTGGCATTGGCAGGCATGTCATGGCATGATGGGAGCAGATCGGCGACCAAGAAATTGCCGGCCTTGAGCTCTTTCACACCCATCTTCCCGAGCTCGACAGCTTGCGCCTTGCATGGCATTCTGATTGTAAGCCTAGATCTTTGTCCTTTTTTGGGCATCAACGAAAACGTGCATGAACATTCGCAGTTTCCTTGCCAACTGCGCCGACATTGGCGAGGCCTCCATCTCCGCAGCAATTAAAGCAGCGGTGGAAGGAGGAAGCGGCTTGGCATCCTGCATTGGCTCGCGCTTCATCGCTTGCGTGAGGATGACTTACTTCTTCCGCCGGCCTCCATGATTTCTACCACATCGCCGTTGGCAGGTTTTTCGCCTGCGCAGCCGGTGGTGCGACTGTGCGAATGCATACACGCCAAAAAATGCCACAAGGCAGCCATCTGAGCCAATCGCCCGCGATACTCAGAGATGAGCTGCTGGACTCAGTGGTGCTCTCGCTTGAAAAGGCGGCTGGCTGGTACACTCCCTCAGACTAACATGGAAGCTCCCAGAACGCCTCTGTAGATGGAACCACATCTTTCAAAGGGGTCCTGGGAGCTTCCACGTTTGCCTGGGGGAGGGTATAACGTTTCTAGTCAACATCTGCCCACATTGTGACATGAGGCCACCACGCTGCTGCTTCGGCTGCCTAGGCATTCGATTCAACTGATATGGGAACTAGAACCGCCAGGGCCAGCTGTTGCCTTCCCTGCTGACCATCTCATGTGCAAGCGGATCAGCACGGAATGCAATGGAATGCATCAACCAACAGCCAACAGCCTGGCTGGCACAACGAGAGGCTCTCCACGCGTGTCCAACAAGAACCTGCTTCTCTCCAGCTATCACAGGTTTCAGGGAAGGCTGAGGCAGACCCTCCAGCCCGGTACGGCGGATTTCTGGCGACTTGTGCAGATATCTCATGAGGCTTCCGCTGCTTTTGCTGCTGCCACTCCGGTCGCGTTTCCTGACAGAGCCGCACCCTCTATGCAGGGAATCCATCTATAGGGCACCTCCAAATTGGTGGTTTTCCTTTTGGTTTCCCCTTCAACCACCAAGAAAAGGCGTGCCGCACCCCAAAAATTCCCGAGCCACCCGTCCAGACTGAGCCGCTCCCGCCTCTTGATGGCCTCCAGCGCTGCAAGCCGTGCAGCCTTGGCGCCTCCGCGGCCCTTGGGGCTGTCTCGGTCACGACCTGCGAGTGGCTGTGGGTCATAAAAGTAGGTGCCAAAATGGAACCCTGGGAATGGGAAAAAATCCAGCGGTCCAATTCCTGGTGGTTTAATTTTGACCCACACCCAGGTGATCCCAGGGCGGTTTACCTTTGGGTCTCATTGGTTCTTTGGGTTTCCCCCAGTTTGCCGAAGCAGCAAAGCAAGACACCAAGTTCGGAAGTCTGGATGGGGAAGAATGAAGAGCAAAGTTGCCCTGAAGCTGCCCTGCAAACCTGTCATGTGTTTGCAAAGCATATCCAACCTGGGCGCCCAACGCCTGTCGTAATCTCTACCTCGGTCATTTCCTCTGTCTCTATCTCCTGGGACGGCATGGGTGACACAGCGCTCCGATTGCACCGTCCGAGTGCAGGACCGTTCCCCCGACGTGGCGAGCGGCGTCGAGAGCCGCCCCTGGATCGCCTCAGCTTTGCAGGGGCCGGCGAGCGGAGCTAAGTAAGACGCTTGCGCATTGACCACAAGCGTGTCTTTGGGCCTTTTCAACGTCCAAACAGTCCAAGTTTCAGCCAGCACCCTCATTGGACTCATGCCTCACGCCTATGGACTCATGGGCTCATTGGCTGGAATGAATGCAAGCACTTCGGAACTCCGCGGATCGAGAGGCATCCTCCGAACCTGGCCATACATGGGTCTGGCCAAAAGTGGCCGGTCGGATTCGACCCGAAAGAGGTCCTGAAGAGTCTGCATGCGTTTTTTTGCGCGTGCCGAACAAAGCAAGGGGTCCAAAAAGGCGTTGCTTCTGCATTTCTGTTCCGTTGAAAGATCACAGGCCGACATGGGACAGTAGCAGGGTCCTGATGCAGGCAATGGAAACGTATTTTTGAGGTTGTGCGTTCGAAATCTTGGGCGCCACCGCCACCATGAAGAACTTCATCTGGCAACTGAAGTTAGCGTTGGGCGAATTATGGCCAGTCAAATTGCCTATACCACATTCTGCCAACTTATACGAAACAAACACGTAAAGTAGTGTTGCTCTAAAAAAACCTGTCCGCGAGGTGTTCATGCCCTATCCGTGGCCGTGCTCACTTTTGTTCGGGGAGACGGGACGCGCAGGTCAAAACCTTGGTCAGCACCATCACACCTGGCGAGGTGGGCAGAGGGACCCCTGGCAACTCCCCTCGGCGCATGCCAAAACATGTGGCTTGCTGACTCCTACTGACGGGCCCGGGCGTGGGCCCGGGCGTGCAGGCCTAGAAGCCCAGAATGTAAGCTCACCCTGTGCTTGGGGTGCCTGTGATTCTGCTGTTTGTGTGGGCAATCCTGACTGCTCCGGTGCAAATCCAGACATCGGCGCTCGGCGCCCCTGAGCGTCGTGCGCGTCTCGCCTGACATGACATGTGAGAGTGGCTGTCTGTGGCCGCGACCTGGATCGTGATCTTCGGTCTCTGCGATTGTCGCCGTTCCGGTCTCGATCGCGATCTCTCACGTCACCTTTGCGCTTTGCGGGCAAGACTTTGAACTGGAGTCGATCTACTTCCTAAGCAAGTTGCGGCCGCCGCGATCACGGTCACTCCTCCTATCCCCTGCCGGCTCAAATGAATTCGCAACGATGGCAATGTTTAGTCAGCCAGCAGGCATTATCCTTTCAATAAATGGGTATGGGTCAAAATAAACCCACCAGGGGAGTCTTTGGTTCTATTTATCAGGGTTCCATTTTGGGTACCAATTTTTGACCCACAGCCATATTGCGTACTGGCAACGCTCATTTCCAGCCTCTATCCCGGTCTCGTCCGCGCGACCCACCTGCCAATTCGCTGCCCATCTGCACACAACCAAGTGCAAGGTTGTTGCCACCTCTGTCTCGGTCACGGGCGCGACTGCTTCCTGCTGAAGGTGAGCCGGGAGCTCTCAAAATGAAAATCGCCAATGTCTTTTTGGTGTCCCTTTCAAAGACATACATCCTCAAAAAAGACATCCCCCCAATGCCAGGACAGTAAAGGCAAGCGGCAAGCATGACTGATCGAGCCGTCCTCTGTCGCGGTCCCTGTCTCGGTCCCGACTACCTACCCAAGGCGCGCGGGAAGGCAGAGGGACCCCCAAAGCAAATACGCTTCTGGCAAGTGACCCCCATCGACAAACAGAACCGAACAAAAACACACACCCACCCACCCACCCACCCACCCACCCATCCACCCACCCACCCACCCACGCACGCACGCACGCACGCACGCACGCATGAACAAGAACACGCCCAGGCACAAACACACACACGCAGACACAGAACACACGCAAGCAAGAACACACAAACAAACACAAACACAAGCAAATACAAACTCGCCAACAAGCACACGAATACAAACAAACAAGGAACACACAGACACACACAAACAAACAAACAAACAAACAGAACACACACACAGACACAACACACGCAAATACAAACTTGCAAACAAGCACACAAACACAAGCACACACGAATAAGAACCAACACTGGCACAAACCACACAAACACGCACAAACACACACAGACAAACAAAGACACACAGAGACACACAGGGACACACACGCACACACACCCACACACACCCACACACACACACACGTGCAGACACACATGCATGTGCAGACACACACACAACACACACTTAAACTCCAGATGGAGAGTGCTAATCTTTCGAGTACAACTGATGAGTCTCGAGTACAACTGATGAGTCTCGAGTACAACTGATGAGTCTCGAGTGGGTTCGGCTTGCAGTCACTTGGCTTCCGTCTAGCAGCGAACACGTTACCCGAAAGAACAAGAAGCACAAACAGCGCCGCAACCAAGGGGCCAAATAGACATTCAGAATCACTGATGCAGGTACAAGATGCTGCGTCCAGCATCTCCTCCACCCGATTTCCGTAGCTTCGTTTGCACGGCTTGGAAATCAGGCGCCGTGCCCCCTGCGGTAAAAGTTGGTGACAGGGTATTCTGTCACTCCGCACACACACGCCCCTCAAAGAGGGGCGAGTACCACTTTTTCGGGGGGAGAAAAACAC
>CAUJNA010003704.1:0-77500 GCA_963377175.1 Effrenium voratum | reverse complement strand
ACACACCCACACACGCGCACAAACACACACACACACACACACACCCACCCACCCACCCAGCCACCCAGCCACCCACCCACCCACCCACCAACCCACCCACCCACCACCCACCCACCCACGCGCACGCGCACGTGCACGCGCACAGGCACACGCACGCGCACACACGCACACGCACCTGCACACGCACACTCGTATATGTATACGCGCACGCGCACGCGCACACGCACACGCACACACGCACACGCGCACACGCACACGCTCGCACACGCACAAGCACACGGACACGCACTGGCACAGGCACAGGCACCCGCACGCACGCACGCACCCACGCAACCCGCACGCACATGCACACGCACACGCACCCGCACACACGCACGCACCCACGCTCCCGCACGCACGCAGAGATTCCTATATAAATGTCTTTGGCGCATTTCTGGCTGTAATACTCATTGATTTCCCCATGATTTCTGCGCCCTGCTCCGATGGCCTCGATCTCGGTCGCGACTGGCATCGCGACTGCCTGCATCTGTAACTCTGCTGCCTGTCTCTGTCCCCAAAGCCTTCAACAGCCCTAACTGTGGTCCAGCAAAGGCATGGCCTCGATTTCTCCTACTTCCGCGGCGATCACCTGCAAAGAGAAACGTGCGCACTAGACATTCAGACTTTGGTTCGGTTCAGCTGCTGTGCTGAATGTTCCTCTTGCTGACGAGCTGCCATCCCGATCACGACTTCGGGAAGACCGCCGTCTAGGTGTAGGAGAGCCCCTTCGCTTGGATCGCGACCGTCTTCGGCTTGGAGACCGTGACTTACGCTTGCCATCTGCAGACCGGGACCTGCGCTTGTCCTTTGAACGGGATCTTCGCTTGTCCTTGGAACGGGGCTTGTCCTTGTCTTTCGACCGGGACCTGTCCTTGTCTTTCGATCGGGGCTTGTCCTTGTCTTTGGACCGGGACCTGTCCTTGTCCTTCGAACGGGACTTGTCCCTGCCTTTTGAACGAGACTTGTCCTTGCCTTTCGAACGCGACTTATCCCTGTCTTTCGATCGGGATTTGTCCTTGTCTTTCGAACCAGGCTTCTCCTTGTCTTTTGAACCGGACTTGGCCCTGCCTTTTGAGCCTGATTTTTTCTTGTCCTTGGTCTGCTTTTTCTTGTGCTTCGAGCCGGACTTGACTTTGCCTTTGGAAGGGGATGTGCCCTTGTCTTTCGAACGGGACCTGCCCTTTTCGTTCGAGTCGGTCTTGACCTTGTCGTCAGGTGACTTCAAAGTCGTTTCCTTCTCTGGTGTGCGGGAAGGTTTTCCTGACAGGCAGGCTGCTACAGCCGCACCTTCAACACAAACACTGCAGCCAAGGCGCCTTTTTCGTCGCTCTTCGACTCTTGCTTGTCGCCTTTGCCAATTTCAGGCTATGTCAGGCTGCAAACCCCTGCAAACATGAATTGTGGCGTAACCGCACCGCCTTTTGCTTGCCCCTAAAAGAAATGCAGAAGCGGGCAACTTCGCTTCTGACCACCCCCTGTATCTGTCTCAGCGGGACATGAGTAATGTCAGTTTCCCTTGGGCAATCACTAGTACTACGCCCGCGCCTGGGCTTTTGGAGCGGCCAGGCGGCATATGCCTCACAGCTTGCGGCTTGCTGGGTGAGAGGTGACGCGGTATTGCTTCACGGGAGCCGCAGCACAAGTCAGCCCTAGCTTGGCGGAATTTTCTGGCCTGGCGCTCAAGGGAAGGTCACGCACCAGCCTCGGCCCAGGCTCAATGACTCAAGTTTTCCCAACATCGCCGCGCTCGAGGGCCCAGCACGCACCATGCAAGTGGCCCTTTGGCCAGCGCCGCGTTTGAACCTCCGCGCCTACCCTCTGAAACTGCGGAAGAAAGCAACATTGCAAAGCATGCAATGGAAGGCCTTGGGTGCGTCAGAGCCATGCACGCCGCAAGCCGAAGCCATTTTTCTAGCCGGTTTCGACCAAAGCGTTCCACTCTCCTGAGCCCCGCCCGTGCCATGGATCCAGGTCCTTCATCCAGCTCTCCGCAATGGGTGGCCTTTGCACATGCGGCGATGCTGGGCTGGCAGCTGCCCTCGCTGTCGCACTAGGCGCCCGAAGGGAACAGCAGGCGCGTGCCCGCGGGCAGCTTGACACGGTCGGCGAAGTTCTCAGGGCCAAGGCATGAGCAAATTGGAAAGTCCAAAGCCAGGCAAGTTGCATGCAAAATGAACACGGGCCAAATCCAACATTCTGGCCTGTTCGATGAATTCGCGCAGTCTGGCTCCGGAAATGGAATCTCCATAGTTTGCCATCAGCCATTGTCGGGGCTCGTATTCATGTCCTCTGCGAATGCTCGATTTCGCCCCATGAACATTCTGCAAGCAGCTTTAGTATGCTTTAGCTGCAGGAGAAGTCTCTGTCGGCTTTGGCCAAAATGGTCTTCAAGCTCTCGCGGAAGTCTGACAAATCCTCAGCTACCAGGGATGCCAGCCACCATCATCTGGAATACAGTTGAGATACGCTAAACCCTTGCAAGTAACACGGTTTCCTTTGATTGGCAACCACAAACGGCTTTTGGCGGCACCTTTTGGGATGCCAGGTCACGTGGAAGAACTCGCCTGTCTTCTCGTTGACGTACTTCCATCCACCCATGATATGCCAATTCGTGAGCAGGGGGACGTCAAGAGCGAGAGCCTGTCGTGATGCTGTGCAAGCCCGGGCCTCTGGCAAAATTGGAATCTCTGTCTTACAGCATCCCACAATGCTTACATGGCCTGAGTTGAGACACGGGGAGATGCATCATGGACTTGAGGCAGGAACAGGAACTTGCTCTGCCTCACGTAGTCGAAGAACCCATCCTGACCCAGAAACTGGGTCTGTGTGATCTTGCCCTTGCAACTCTCGGGGATGCTGCATGCCTTCCTGTTTTGCTTGTCCTTGGTGGCCACAAGAACGCCCTTGATGTCAAACTCGGAGCACATCACCTCCAGCGCTTGCTTCACAAAGGTCCAGTTCTTGGCAAAGGAGGACCAGCCCACGCAGTCGTTGTGCACGTCCTGGTCCGAGCCGGAGAAGGTGAAGTCGTACTTCTTTGGAACAGCTGGCCCGGGCGGTGGCAAGGAAAAGTCGGACTGCGACATCAGCAGCAGTTTCACATGGGGCGGGAACACCTTCTCGGGCTCCCGGATCATATGCAGAAAACCCGGGAAAAGCCCCACATACTCATCCTCGGGAAACTTACCCGAGAAGGGGTTTGGAGGAACCTGCGGGAAATCTTCGAAGCTGCTAATGCCCACAAACAATATTTCATCCTTGTACTGCTGGTACAGCTCTTTCTGGAGCTTGGATCGGAACGGTGATCTGACCAGAATCAGATTGACAAACTCGCCCTTCTCCGTCCGCACGGGCTGGAATGGATATTCCCTAATGAGCTTCAAGTATGCAGGGTGGAGCTTGCTGGAGAGCTCCTTCTGTGGCTGTGTCGTCAAATCCTTCACCGGGGATCCTCTGAGAGCTGGATGAGGCGCGTCGGACCTTAGCTCGCGGATGAAATTGCGGTGACGCTTTTGCCTTAAGGACATAGTCGAGGTCAAAAGCGTTCGACCTGTTTGCAAAGTGGCTCTTGCAAGGTACCTCTCAAGGGAGAGAAGGGACCAATCTATTTTGTGAGCTCGGTGACACAAACCCCGTACCTCCCGCCTTGGCGTCGGGCTCGGCTTGGGCGTCGGGCTCGGCGTTGGGCTCGATTTGGGTGTAGGGCTCGGCGTCGGGCTCGGTTTGGGCGGGCTGGGTGTCGGGCCTGGGGGCTGCTGAAGGCTCGGAGGGCTTGGCGGGGCCGGGGTGGGGCCGCTCGGTTTGGGCGCCGGGACGTGCGCCGACATCGCCATCGCCGACCGCTGCTGCAGGGCCGAGAGCTCATCATGGGCCTTCCTAAGCAACGCAGCTGACACAAATGGTGACCTGATGAGTCCCAATGGTTGCTTCAGCGGTCTGCATGATCCGCATGGATTCCTGCTTGCGTGCTGCCCATTGGGCGCGTGAGATGGTTGCTCCGACTGCACGAAGGTGTGTGCTGTTCCTTTCTTACCTCCCTGAAAGAGGACTAAAGCTGGATCTGCCGATGCTGCACACATTGACGGCTTCTGAAAAGCATCTTCCAAGGGTAGGTAGCCGAGCCCGCAATCTGAAAACTTAAGAGGCAGTGCCAAATTCTGAGCGGACGAAAAAAGTGACGAGCTGATGCGTCTGCCCAACGCGAGAATCAAAGGCAGGCAAGCGAGACTGTTCGCAAGGCATCACGATCTGACACTACGTTAGCACGACCCACTTGGAACACTGGCCAGGAAGTGGAGCCATTCTGCTGTGCTGTGCTGTGCTGTGCTGTGTTGTTGGTGTGTTGTTGGTGTGTTGTTGGTGTGTTGTTGGTGTGTTGTTGGTGTGTTGTTGGTGTGTTGTTGGTGTGTTGTTGGTGTGTTGTTGGTGTGTTGTTGGTGTGTTGTTGGTGTGTTGTTGGTGTGTTGTTGGTGTGTGTGTGTGTTGGTGTGTGTGTTGTTGGTGTGTTGTTGGTGTGTGTGTGTGTTGGTGTGTGTGTGTTGGTGTGTGTGTGTGTTGGTGTGTTGTTGGTGTGTTGTTGGTGTGTTGTTGGTGTGTTGTTGGTGTGTTGTTGGTGTGTGTGTGTGTGTGTGTGTGTGTGTGTGTGTGTGTGTGTGTGTGTGTGTGTGTGTGTGTGTGTGTGTGTGTGTGTGTGTGTGTGTGTGTGTGTGTGTGTGTGTGTGTGTGTGTGTGTGTGTGTGTGTGTGTGTGTGTGTGTGTGTGTGTGTGTGTGTGTGTGTGTGTGTGTGTGTGTGTGTGTGTGTGTGTGTGTGTGTGTGTGTGTGTGTGTGTGTGTGTGTGTGTGTGTGTGTGTGTGTGTGTGTGTGTGTGTGTGTGTGTGTGTGTGTGTGTGTGTGTGTGTGTGTGTGTGTGTGTGTGTGTGTGTGTGTGTGTGTGTGTGTGTGTGTGTGTGTGTGTGTGTGTGTGTGTGTGTGTGTGTGTGTGTGTGTGTGTGTGTGTGTGTGTGTGTGTGTGTGTGTGTGTGTGTGTGTGTGTGTGTGTGTGTGTGGTGTGTGTGTGTGTGTGTGTGTGTGTGTGTGTGTGTGTGTGTGTGTGTGTGTGTGTGTGTGTGTGTGTGTGTGTGTGTGTGTGTGTGTGTGTGTGTGTGTGTGTGTGTGTGTGTGTGTGTGTGTGTGTGTTTGTGTGTGTGTGTGTGTTTGTGTTTGTGTTTGTGTTTGTGTTTGTGTTTGTGTTTGTGTTTGTGTTTGTGTTTGTGTTTGTGTTTGTGTTTGTGTTTGTGTTTGTGTTTGTGTTTGTGTTTGTGTTTGTGTTTGTGTTTGTGTTTGTGTTTGTGTTTGTGTTTGTGTTTGTGTTTGTGTTTGTGTTTGTGTTTGTGTTTGTGTTTGTGTTTGTGTTTGTGTTTGTGTTTGTGTTTGTGTTTGTGTTTGTGTTTGTGTTTGTGTTTGTGTTTGTGTTTGTGTTTGTGTTTGTGTTTGTGTTTGTGTTTGTGTTTGTGTTTGTGTTTGTGTTTGTGTTTGTGTTTGTGTTTGTGTTGTGTGTGTTTGTGTTTGTGTTTGTGTTTGTGTTTGTGTTTGTGTTTGTGTTTGTGTTTGTGTTTGTGTTTGTGTTTGTGTTTGTGTTTGTGTTTGTGTTTGTGTTTGTGTTTGTGTTTGTGTTTGTGTTTGTGTTTGTGTTTGTGTTTGTGTTTGTGTTTGTGTTTGTGTTTGTGTTTGTGTTTGTGTTTGTGTTTGTGTTTGTGTTTGTGTGTGTGTGTCTGTGTCTCTCTCTCTCGCTCTCTGTCTGTGTTTGTGCCAGTGCCTGTGTCTGTGTCTCTGTTCGCGTCTTTGTCTGTGTTTGTGTCTGTCTCTGTGTGTGTGTGTTGGTGGCTGGGTGGGTGGGTGGGTGGGTGGGTGGGTGGGTGGGTGGGTGGGTGGGTGGGCGGGCGGGCGGGTGGGTGGGTGGGTGGGTGGGTGGGTGGGGGATATTGTGCAACTTATTGCCTGCTGAAGCATGTTCGAGCCACTACTGCTGACCCCCAAGAGCGAGCCATTCCTGGAGTGCAACCACAAGCAAACGGACAGGGCCTCATCAGGGCCTTCCGGCATGTGGTGAGCAGCAGCGGCAGCAGGGACAGGAACTGAATGACGGATAATGGGGATGGCCATCAGCATAACAACCATTGCGCCGTTTTCCGGGAAGGGGGCAAGAATCGATATGAGTCAATATTGGAGTTCCCTAGCTACACATAACGTGCCGCCAAGCTGCGACGTGCTCAGCACTGGACCCTCCAGCTTGGAGACCGCCAGCAACTGCCGGCGGACACCCGTCTCCCCGGCTGGCCAAAGCTGCCAAAGCAGGATCACCTGGGAGCTTTATGCCATGGGGATCGCGGGAGTGTGGGGAGTGTGGGTTGGCTTGCTCCACGCAGGAGTGAACTGCACTTTTCAGCCAAAGAAACTGTGGGAATCGTGAGCAGGAGCACCAGTAGCAGCATCCACGGGTTCATCTTCAGCACCCTGCGGCATTTGCGCGACGTCACGCCATAATAACAGCGGCTCAGCATGGCGGCAGGAAAAGTCAGAGAAGCACGGCAGGTTCTTGGGTGAGTGGATGTGTTCGCAATGTAGTGGGTCGAGGTCCTTCGACTTTGCCCCCATTTTTTGACATGGTTTCCTGCATTGCTCCTGGAGGCAGTTGCTTGGTAATAAAGCTGCTTGAGATGGCCAATCACGTCGGGCAGCGAATCCTCACTGCCAAGTGCCAAACAACCTTCTTGGCACCTTTTTTTTTCCGTTGGCATCCCTTGTCTAGCTTCTTTGGCTACCATGCCCTTCCCGGTGACCCCTTTGGGGTGCTGCTGGGCAGGGGGGAAAAAAAAACAATGCTGAAACCGATGGCTTCTGCTGTGCCCCAACGTCAAGACATCGAGGATCAGCCGCTCCAGCCACAAAAGCATCTAGCTTTCTGGCTAGAACCCTAACCGTGCTCAGACTTGGAATTGAGCTTGGACTCCCTCTTGCTACTCGCAGGTGACTTGAACTGGAAGCCATAGACCTCGGTACCGGTCTAAACTTCCCCAAGAGCTGTGAGCCAGGGGTTGTTCCACACAAAGGTGCCTGGGATTCTCCGAACCGGCCTTTCGCCAGCTCCTGAACTCTAAACGTGCTGGCTGCAGCACCTAATTTTCTGAACAACTTGTCTTGGAGCCTTGGCCGCACCGGCAGCAAAGCAAAGCCAAGAGGCCAGTCCAGCCCAGCGGGCAAACCCCAAGCTCCGAGGCCCGCACCAGGGGCTTCACCTTCTGGCAGAACTCGGGCTCGAGCCTGACTTGCCCACGGGATGATGTTTGTTTTCCCAAAGGCCCGTTGTCACCCATGCGATGTCCGGACCCCACCTGCCCCACCTTTTATCCTTTCCCCCCCCCCTCCAGTCAGTCAGTCAGTCGGCTGGGCCCATCTGGTTGCCTCTCCGTGCCTCTCGGTGCCCCGGCGGGAGCTCCGCCCGGCCGGCCCGCACGCAAAGCCTCCGAGCTCTGAGAGGGTGGGGCCATTGCGGGGAACAACGCCGTCTTTGAAGGGAAGCGCTTGCCCCATCGGCACGAGTGGTCCGGCTAGCTTTAGCACAAGTCGAAAAGCTGTTGGATGCATGCTCCGAACGCGTGTCAGTCAGGTCCAAGGTGCAGTGAGACACCGCCTTTAAACATCTTCGAATGCGAGGGGTGGCAAAAGCAAACATAAGACACGCGTGCAAATCTCGGACCGCTCGCAGGGCCGGGCCCGGGTTGAAATGGGCGAACTCGGCCAGGCGGGTTTGAGGCCTGGAGAACTCGGAGTGGCTGAAGATCATAGGCTCTCCTGCATAGCTCCTGACGAAAATGACACCATGAATTGCATTTGAGCAGCCTAGCCAAATAAGTTTTAACCTCATCCACTATTCGCCATCCCTCAAAAAAAAGTATGGAATGTTTACTGAAACTGGACACCCCTAATCCATTACGGGTTTTGGAGTCTTGGGTTCGTATCACAAGGATTTGCAGGTTTCGGCGCATGGCTCGCGTCCAAAGAGACCTTCAGGCCAAGCCAAGTCGCGTTGGTGCGATCTTCCGGGCCCTGGGCCCAACTGGGTCCTGAAAGCCGATCTGGTCTCACTGAACCTCAGGACAAACATGTGCAAACGCCTGGCACCAGACCTGCCGCTGGGGTTGCAGCACATCTGGCCCTGGCAATTTGCAGGTGCGCAGATATGCGATGCTGATGATTCACCCCTCAAGAGCCCACGCCTTCTTTGGATGGAGGCTCAATGAACTTGGGCTTTTCCACTGCCTGGCGCAATCCATGTCCGATGCTATTCTTTTCCCCGGCCAGCGGCGCACCGCCGCGCCTTCCGGATGCTGGCTCCCAGCTCTGCGTTGGACTCCTTCGCCCGTGTCATCCCGTGGGGAACCCTTCAGCTCCAGGAAAGTTCTTCAGATTTCATGGTAGACGGCTAGCGGTTCAACCACCATCTGTGCTTAGTCACTTGCACCCCGCCCGTCCTCAACAGTCTTGGGTAACGCACCTAGCTGTGCCCCAGCACCGTCACCACGAATGTGGCGCGCAACCTCCAATTGGGCAACGCCAATGCCACCCTGCCATCAATGTCACTTAGCATACTTACGCATACTTATCATTGACGGCTGTGGAGGCAAGTGGCCTCAACTCTGTGTGCAGTAAATTCGATCTGTGCGCTGGCTTCCAGAACTTCGCACGCCCGTCTCACAGGGGCTTGTCTTCAAAAAAGCAACGTGATAAACACACACACACATGCACAAATACACACATACACCCATGAACACACACACACACATAGACACACATACACACATACACACCTACACACACCTACACACATTGACACACATGCACACATGCATACAACATATATTTCAAACATACATACATTACATTACATTACATTGCATTACGTTACATTACATTACATTAATACATACATTACATACATTACATACATTACTTTACATACATAACATAACATACAATAACATAACATAGCATACCATAACATGCCATAACATACCATAACATAACATACATTACATTAATAACAAACAAACAAACAAACATACATACATACATTACATTACATACATACATACATACATTACATTACATTACATTATATTACATTACATTACATTACAGTACATTACATTACATTACATTACATTACGTTACATACATACATACATACATACATGCATTACATTACATACATACATACATACATACATTACATACATTACATTACATTACATTACATTACATTACATTACATTACATTACATTACATTACATTACATTACATTACATTACATGCATACATACATACATACATTACATACATACATACATACATGCATGCATACATGCATGCATACATACATACATACATACATACATTACATACATTACATACATTACATACATTACATACATACACACACACATACATACATACATACATACATACATACATACATACATACATACATACATACATACATTACATACATACATTACATTACATACATACATTACATTACATTACATTACATTACATACATACATACATACATACATACATTACATACATACATACATACATACATACATACACATTACATTACATTACATTACATTACACATTACATTACATTACATTACATTACATTACATTACACATACATTACATACATACATACATACATACATACATACATACATACATACATACATACATACATACATACATACATACATACATACATTACATACATACATACATACATACATACATACATACATACATACATACATACATACATACATACATTACATACATACATACATACATACATACATACATACATACATACATACATACATACATACATACATACATACATACATACATACATACATACATACATACATACATACACATACATTACATTACATTACATTACATTACATTACATTACATTACATTACATTACATTACATTACATTACATTACATACATACATACATTACATACATACATACATACATACATACATACATACATACATACATACATACATACATACATACATACATACATACATACATACATACATACATACATACATACATACATACATACATACATACATACATACATACATTACATTACATTACATTACATTACATTACATTACATTACATTACATTACATTACATTACATTACATTACATTACATACATACATACATACATACATACATACATACATACATACATACATACATACATACATACATACATACATACATACATACATACATACATACATACATACATACATACATACATACATACATACATACATACATACATACATACATACATACATACATACATACATTACATACATTACATTACACATTACATTACATTACATTACATTACATTACATTACATTACATTACATTACATTACATTACATTACATTACATTACATTACATTATTACACGTTACATTACATTACATTACATTACATTACATTACATTACATTACATTACATTACATTACATTACATTACATTACATTACATTACATTACATTACATTACATTACATTACATTACATTTATATTACATCACATTGCATTACATTACATACATACAGGTACATGTACATGTTGGGGAGCGGGTAAAGACCCGGCAGCAGGGCCACGAAAAACATCCAACAAGCTCGGGGGAAGGTATTCCTTTCAACTCCCTGGCCCACTCCCAAAAATTCTGCAGCCAGCCGGGCCTGGAGCCTGCTAATTAGTACAGCATCCAAAACAAGACAAGCGCCAAGCGCAAGCCTCTGTTCCAAATTCGCCCCCAGCTTCCAACCCATGGCTTGCGCTCGGGCCTTCCACCGGTTGCGGCACAGCGCGGCCCCCCAAAGCTCGCTGTCGGGTCGGACGCGCTCGGGGGCTGCCTGGAATCCCAGGACTCGCCAAGGACGCCTGGAATCTAAGCTGCGGCTCCTCAGACCCATCTCCAACCACCCGATGGAGCACTGGAGATTCCAGCCTGGCTGCATTTCAGCACGCGTAGGTGACATCTGCCACGCACCGCTTCTGAACGAGTTGGCGCAACATTGAGGGTGCCGCAAAATGGCATCCCCACCGCCAACGAGCTGGATATCCAGATGCTTGCGCTCCATGCCGCTGGTCAGAACTGGGGTGGCAGTGTTTGTGGTGTCACTGGCAAGTGATGACAAGGCGCTTGACATTGTGAGCTCCGGGCATCCCATCATGCTTTCCACAACAGCCCCGCCACTCACAAGCCTTAGCCCAGTTGCGTAGGTTGGCCTGCTTGTCTACAAAGCATGGCGACCACCATGTCCGTATTCAATTCAGACCAGGCCAAACAAGCAGGGCAGGCATGAGGATCTTGGGCGGGGGGCTCTCCGCATCCTGCCGCGTGTTGAGGTCCGCAGTCTGACCGATGCCCAGAAGCGCCCAACGAAAGGCAAAAAACATGCTCGCCTTGGGGCCGGGAGGTTCTCCGGATGTCTCAACCTCCCTCACAGCCTGAAGCCATCGGATTACTTGTGCTCGCTATCTCCTCAGCCCCCGGCATCCTCAACTTCTCGCCCAAGCTGCCAAAGCGAGAAGCCCAAACTGCCCTGGCAGTGGCTCTTTGGCAAAAAGCTGTGGGCCAATGGACATGTCCTCATGGTCGGGATAGTCCAATATCTTGCACGAGCTGTTAGGAATAGAGTCCTCTCTGCCGCAAAACGGCAGCACAGCTCCGCTCACAGCTAATACAAAAATATCCGGGCTTCCAAAAGAATCATAAACAATCCTCAACGGGTGTCTGGGCTCGCTTCGGGCCCTCAAATGACCAGCTGCAAATTCAACAAGCTCAACAATGCTAGGGCACAGGCCATCCCACCCAGTGAAAATACATCACATGTGATGCAAAAGCATATGTATATGCATGCATGTGTGTGTGTGTGCAGGTGTGGGTGCGCACGGCTTTACCCTACATTTTTTCAGATCAGCCACCAGGCCAGCTGTGACGAGCCCTTGTCCTCGACAGCTCCGGGTAGCGCACCTCAGCTTGGCATCCGGTCCCAAGCCACTCGTTTGCAGGTCTTGAAGTGATAGGGAAGGCCCAAAGCAGCCAAGTAGGGATGGCCTGTTGGCCTGATGGGGCGATGCCATAAATCCGGCACGGATTCAGGCTCTGGTGCATTTCTCGAGGGTACCCATTGTTTGGTGGGTTTAAAGGGAAGCCAAAAGGAAAATCCAATTCTGGTGGGCACCCAAAAAAAGACAAAGCCATTTGAATGTTCTATGAGGATGACTGCCAAGTTCTATTTTTAACATTTTTCACCACGGGGTGAGCTTGAGGCAATGCTGCTGATGATCGGGCTTCAAGGGGCGGCAGATTTCGCTGTTTCGGCCAGTGAAAGGTGAGAATTGACCAGGGTGTCGATGCAGCGGGCCGCTTTCGAGCGAAGTCCAAAGTGACGAGCCGTGAAATCCTTGTCATGTCGCTTTGTGAGGTCCTTCCCGACTACTTGTGAAACTTGAGGAGCGGGTGAACGAAAGCTAGCAGTTGTTGCATGAAATGGGTCGGTGACAGTGGAGATTCATAGGTAGCTTGTGTACAACGAGAGGCCCGGCAAGATTCGTAGGATGCGACACGCAAACGCACATGGTGGCGTGGCAAACCTTGAAAAATGAAAACAACGAGAGGCGTCAGAAGCTGTCTTAAAGCACCTCTGGGTTCTGCATGCTGCGTGTGCAAAGATTCTTGCGAGGTGGTTTACTGAGAAGACTGAGGTCTCAAATGAACAAGCTGAATCGGTGGAACATGTAAAAGTTCGTAGCACCAAGTCCAAAACGGGCAAACCGAGACTGCTGAAACACTGAGCCACTGCCCGGGGGGAGGGGTGGACCAAGGAGGAATCGAGCCTGAGACACGGGGGGGGGGGGTCTAAATAATTGTTTTTTCAATCTTTTCGGCTCAAATAATTGAAAAAAACAATCTTTCGGCAGTTGAGCCCCTTACCTTGCTTACGCAAGGAGAAACTTCAGCTAGCTAAAGCTAGCTTTCGTGATTATTGTTGAAACCTGGGATGCCTACGCTATGAGGACTCACATGTTCCCTTGGCCGAACTAAACCTATACAGTGAGGCAAGTGACTTCCCGTTCAGCTGAAGTTCAGGGACGAACAAAACAACAAAATGCCTAAACGCCAACCCTTGTCGGCACTTGATGCCGGGAGCTCTTTGTTCATCATTGGTAGCGGCAACGCGCAGCACATATCGAACTCTATCGCTGCGGACATCCCAAGGCCTCTGAGCGCCGCGCCCTCTCGCAGTGGATCATCCAATATTGAAAACAATCTCTCGGTAGTTTGCCTGCCAACTGACACATAGGAATCACCAGGTTGACGGCAACCGCCGCCTGCAACACAGCAAGCTGCTGCTCAGCAGCATGTGAGGTCGCCAATCATCACCTCACACAAAACGGCGGCTTGCCCACACAGTCACGCTCGCCCGTCTGAAAGTGCTACAGCGGGTCAACCCAAGAACCATACAAAGTCGCAAGGCCCAGGATGTTCGCGTCACCTGCACTCCGGTGAGCTGGCAAAGCCTTCTCGTTGCAGGTTCAGGCCGGCGCACCTGCGCCCACCCTTCGGGCTGCAGCGTTCTGCTGTGTGCGGCCTCGAAAATAACCCCATATGCCAGCGGAGTACGCAAAAGGCCAGGAGCTGAAGCAAATCGCTAGAACACTCGGAACACTCGATGGGTGACAATCCTAAGCCTCTGGCCATAGGAGATGCGGGCGGTGAAGCAGGCCGGTCGCCTGAAGCCCCAGCCACTGAATGCTGACTATGGCAATCACCGCTCCTTGGGCGAGCGACCAAGAGCTGTCACCGTGGCGCATCAGCACCAAACCTCAGCATTCATGCCATGGCCCACCAAAGCTCAATGTTCTGCATGTGGCAGTCGAACATGGGCCACCAGCGGAGCTTCGTGCTAGAGACGGCGATTCGCCAGTGGAACCTGCGGCAAGAATCAGCTAGCAACCCGAACCCGGTGGCCAAGAGTTTAGTGCTGCGGGCCTGTGATGTTGGTACACGAGGTCTAGATGACCTTCAGTGCGTGTGGGACATGTTCAGGCACGGTGGTTCAAAGCATTGGAGGCAACACACCTAGCTACATTGCCCCATGCCAGTTTGATAGGTATCTATGTAAAGAATCTAATGTGGCTACCAGTGATTTGGTGCTGAAATGAAACCGATTAGCACATGCCCATACCGATGCGACTCGAGTATGTGTGTATGTACATATGTTCGGTTATGTATGCCTGCTTTGTTTGCACCGCGGACACGTTCCATCGATCGGCCTTGCAAGAGGCACCCGTCATATGGCACCCGCAGCAGTTTGAAGATCGCCTGCGACACCGAGCCCGGATCCACCGATTTCACATCGGAACATGCGCGGAGCTCCGGAGCCTGCGCGGCTCGCACTGCCGGCCCGGGCCCGGGCCTGGAAAATGAAAGGGATATATTCAAGGGGTCTGAAGCACCTTTCTTACACAGCCTTCCATACAGCCCCTTGGGCCCTTGGGCATCTCCCTGGTACACAAACCTTCCCATTTGGACAGGATACCCGGACAATTCCCGACTCAGAGAATGGCATGCGATGCGGAACGAGCCAGCTCCAGCGGCCCTTGCTCGAACCGTGCCAAGTTTCGAGGGGGAAGGGCTGGGAATGGTGCTCGATGCCAAAAAAAAAAAGAGAGAAAGGTGCTCGGGCTGGATGCATCTGGGCCCATGCGTATCCTTCGATCAATAAAGCAAGCGACTGCGAAGCTGCATGGCTTGCCAGGCTACCTGTGCCGGGTGTGCAGGCAAGACGCATTGTCTTTGGCGGGTACCAGCCAGTCCTGGGCAAACAAATCCCCAGTGCTTCTTTGTTGTACGCGACCAAAGTAACTCAAGGCCGACTCAAGGAGATCAACTGAGCCCGCGCCATCTCAGCCATCTTAAATTGCAGACTCCCATCCAACCCGATGCCCGCCAAGTGTCTTAAGCAAATGACCCGCCAGGATTGGCAGGGTAAGCTGCACCACCTCCTGGGCGAAATGGTCAAGCCTGCTAGACGCTGCACCAATCATGCAAAAGCAGCTTTTCCAGAGTTTGGCAGTCCCAGGCTCTTTTCCAACGTTCGTTACATGACACAACTCTGCATTTGCCAGCCGGATCTGCGGGAAAGAGATGGCTCAGGGCGCAAGCCTTCGATTCCGTTCGCGACTCAGACCTCAGGCCATCTCACTCGAAACCTGTCGAATTCACTTTGCCCCACAAAGGGCAAGCACTTGCCTGGCAGCTTCGCTGGTGCTGAGCTTGCTTTTGCTCTTGTTCCTGGAGTCCTTGCTTTTCCCACCTCGGCAAGGCACCCTCTCTCTCCTTCCGCCAGCTGCGAAGCTGTGGCCCTGACGATCCTTGGATGGAGAGCCCTTCGAGGGCCCGGAGCCCTTCGAGGGCCCAGAGCCTTTTGAGCCCGAATGCACCTGGCGTCTTCCAAGTCTCTCCTCCGCCAGTCGGCTGAGCTGACCGCGGAGTCTGCGCTGGAGCTCGGGCGCGAGTCCTGCGAAGCGGGACTCGGGGCTCGGGCGGCCAAAAGCACCTACCGCACATCACGGCGAAAAAGCAAACCCCACCAGGACACGGCCAGGTTAGTTCTGATAGGCCCATCACACATCAAGCTCGGCCATCTGCCTCTTGAAGCAGCTTCATCGCCACTGGCCCGGGCTTCGGTCTGATGAGCACCTGCTCCAAAAAAAAAACTGACCGCCTCCATCCCGCCATGGGTCTTGTCTTTGTATGTCTTTTTCGTTTGCAAGCCTTGTCCTCTAAAACTTTGAGGTGATAAAAGCGGCGCTGCACCATGAGCATTCTCGCCCACTGCTGTAGCCTGGCCGTGCAACCAGTAAGCAGTAAGCCGCACCACCTGCGGCGATAAGTTCGAGGCTTTATGGCGCTCAAATTCCGAGCCATCCCGTCCGTCTCCTGCGATACGCCGGCTGAACGCACGCTTATGAACCCCCGTGCGCAACTCTGAGGTGAGGGCCGACTCTGCAAATTGAGGCTTCATGGACATGGCGGCCACCTTGCACCAGGTACTCACAGCTGTCTTAGCAGACTTGTTTTGCTTGCAACTTCTCCTTCTGCAAATTGCGAGCAAAGTGCCAGCGAGCATTTCTACAGCCTGCACCCCATCAAGCAGTACACTGCTCCCCTACAAATGGCACCCCAACCCCTTGCGGTGCCGCTCCATAGCAGGCTGACGTAGGCATCTACATGCCGCGCTCTCCCGAATTAACTAGCACCATCTTCAATTGTGCATCCACATGGTCGGAGATATTTCTCAGGCAATACTCCTGTCCGGGGCGGACGACCATGGAGTCGCCTGTTGCGAGGGTCAAGATCTCTGAATCGACAGCTGCATTGAACATCCCGTTCTGGCAAAATGTCACGTAAATGAACAGGGACCGATCTGCAGCTAGCTCCTCTGGAGTGTTGAAGGAGCGCGGAGGGATATTGATGTCGCAGCTCATCCAGTTGCCCGTGTCCAAGCCAACTCTGATCTCGCAAGCGGAGGTTGAGCCTGCGGCAATGGGCACTCGGACGAAGCCGTTCTCACTGTGAGGGCTGTGGGCTGCGAGTGTGGCGGCGGCCGCTGCACCGGCGGCTTCCGCGGCATCCTCCATGTCCACCCGAGGGAATCGGGGCCGAGGGGTTCGCTTGGGCCGTGCAGTTCGGGCCTTCTTGGCCGCCTTCTCCTCCGGCACTTCGGAAGCCGCCTCTGGGAAGGTCGAGTCCGAAGCATTGCTCTGGAAGGGGCTGCAGGCGCCAAACTTGCCGTCTGGCTCCTGCCGCGCAGGGTCCTCGCCCAAGTTCATCTGCAAGGGGAGGGGCTCTTCGTTCTTTCCAATTGGCTGGGCCACAAGCACTGCACAAACCGATGGACAAGCAGACCCTGGCACTCGCTCATACAACACTCGCTCATTCTTCCAGCCTTTGAGCACACGCATGTGCTTGCGCTGAGGCCGGCCCTGAGCATGATTGCGGCTCCGGATGTTATTCACATCCACCTGCACCAGCTTGAAATCGCCGTCCCGCTGCAGACGAATCGGCTCCTGCTGAGGCCGTTTTCTGCGCACTGGCTTGTCTGGCGTGGTCTGCTGCCCTTGGTCCACCGCCGTTGAAACTTGAGGTGGCGTCAACACCAGCGGTGAATGTTGGTCCACGCCGGCCATGTCCACATTCGATGCTGGTGGCGATGTTGGTACATACTCTGAAGGGGAGGCCGGATTGGCAGGATCCGCAAGTGCCTCTCCAGCAGCAAGGCCCATGGGGATTGCACCTTGCGACATGGGCGGCTGCGTTTGCGTGGGCGGCTGCGCTTGCACGGGCGGCTGCGCTTGCATGGGCGCCTGCGCTTGCATGGGTGCCTGTGCAGGAGGAGACTCTGGCAGTGGATCCTGGAAGGATGGCTCAGCAGCAAGGCCCATGGGGATTGCACCTTGCGACATGGGCGGCTGCGTTTGCGTGGGCGGCTGCGCTTGCACGGGCGCCTGTGCTTGCATGGGCGCCTGCGCAGGAAGAGACCCTGGCAGTGGATCCTGGAAGGATGGCTCAGAGGCAAGGACCATGGGCATTTCACCTTGCGACATGGGCGGCTGCACTTGCATGGGCGCCTGCGTTTGCATGGGCGCCTGCGCTTGCATGGGCGCCGGCGCTTGCATGGGCGCCGGCGCTTGCATGGGCGCCTGCGCAGGAAGAGGCCCTGGCAGTGGACCCTGGAAGGATGGCTGCTGCAATGGCCCCTGCTGCCACTGCCCCTGTCCAGCAGCGAGGCCCATGGGCATTGCACCTTGCGACATGGGCGGCTGCGCTTGCATGGGCGGCTGCGCTTGCATGGGCGGCTGCGCTTGCATGGGCGGCTGCGCTTGCATGGGCGCCTGCGCACGAAAAGGCCCTTGTGTTGATGCCATCATCTGTGGCGCCGCCGTGCCCTGCATGCCCTGCATGCCCTGCATTGGATGTGCAGCAATGGGGCCTTGGCTTGACATGCCACGCCCAGGGAGCAATGCAGACATTCCCATCATGGGAGGAATCGGTGCGACTCCTGAGTGGTCCCGGTGGAATGGTGGCATGCCTTGGCCATAGATGGGCGCCCGTGGAGGCAAGTTGTATGGCATCGAGCCTTGCGCAGCCCCGAAGTTCCAAGTGGGCGGTGCTCGCTGCCCGGCAAGGACATCTGGAAGGCGGCCTTCGCTCCTCGGCTCCGGCACTTGGCCACCGTGGCTGAAGCCATGACCTTGGCTGCCATAGCCCTGGCTATGGCCTTGGCTATGGCCTTGGCTATGGCCTTGGCTATGGCCAAACTCCAATGGCATGGGCCCCGCGCTTGTCGGAGCAACTCCGGCTGGTGCTGTCGCTGGCGCCGCTGGTGGCATGGTGGCTGGCGCCGCCGGTGGCATGGTGGCTGGCGCCGCTGTTGGCATGGCTGGCGCCTCGTGCGTTGGGCGCGGTGCTGCGGGCAGCGGGCCAGCTGTGGCAACCGAGTCCTCAGACCTGTCTGGCTCAAGGATAGGGGCCCTTGAAGGAGCAGGGTGTCGTGGCTGAGGGCTCAGCGATCGTCCCAGGGAGCTGGGTAGCTCTGATGGACCCAAGGACGTATGGTTGTGGCTGGCTGTTGGGGGTGGCAACCGCGGCACCCCTGTGCGCAGCTCTTGTGAATCTGCTAAGCTGGTCGGAGCGGGCTCGGGTCTCAAGTAAGCCGGTGGATCTGCCTCCGCATACCTACCTGGGTGCACAGAACTTGGTGCCGGGCCGCCGGGGCCCGCAGGCGCTTCCGGGCAAGGGAAGGATGCGTTACAAGGCATTCCGTGTTGGCAGCACTGTGGCATGCCATCTCCATGCCAGCCAGGATGGCAATCTCGTTGCTGCTGGGCCGGCTCCTCCAAAGACTCATCAGGTGCCGGCACTCGCAAGGGCACATGGTAGTGGCCATCCTGGAAGAAAGAGGCCAAAGAGTCCAAGGACTCCTCGGTGCGAGGGGAGCATCCCATGACGCTGTCCTCGATCAAGCTTTGGGGCTGGCCACGCTCATGGTCCCGACCCGCATCCCGGCCGTCCCTGCCATCGTAGCCCTCCCGGCCCCTCTGGCCATCTTCGGCGCGCGGGGGTGACAAGGATCTGCGGCCCCGCACCGGGGACGGCATAATGCGCAGAGGCATTGGGGAGGGGGCGCGAGGACCTGGAGCACTTGGGCCTAGGCCTTCAAAGTCCAGCGCAGGCGGGGAGCCTGGGACTCGGGTCTTCTGCGGGCTCGCCGGGCTTGCGTCCATCTCCGTCAGCTGGATCTCATCCACGTAGCCATCCTCACCTGGGCTTCCTGCCAGGCCCTCGGAGGGTGAGTCGACCTGCGGCGAGCTGATGGCAAGGTCGATCGAAGGAAGTCCATCTGCCTCCAACCGCGCCGGCATAACAGGCGGACCGCAGCAACAGGCAACTACAAACCATGCAAAAAAGACTTGAGCAAAACATATCGAAGCATGCCCTGAGCGCTCGATCATGTCTCGCCTGCCGGTGCCGCTCTGCTGCATGACCACTCACCACTGACACAACCACTATAAGCCCTTTGCCTTCTGCTTGTTCGCCATTGGGTTCCTCACAGGTTCGCCATGAAAGCTTTCACCAACAGATTGGCGCAAGGCCTCTGGCCGGTGCCCGCGGCCCGGTCCCGGAGCGGAAGATGCGTCAAGGGCCTTGCTTCCTTGATTTTCTGTCTGGAAGGCCATGTAGCTGTTTGTTCATCCAATATTGTCTTCAATGCCCAGCCATGCGGTTGCTGCAGCTCGAGGCATTTTGGGTAGAAGCACCCCTTCACTGTGTGGCCATGGTTGCCAATTGCCCATTGCAGCCATGTCCTACGCAAAGCTCCGCGGCCAAACATAGACGAGCGGGACCTGCCGTGAACATCCTGGAAAGGCGAAGCGGCACTCGCCTAGCCTCCAAGCACAACTGTGCATTCCGCATAAATGCCGTTTGAATGTTTTACCTGAAGCATACGCTGCATTGAGCAAGTTCGTATATATCTTCATGGGTATGTGAAACCATGCGGCACATTTGCCTAGAGCCATTGCTTGGCCTTGGGCAGGATTGCCTTTTGCTGCAACGCGCAGCTGAGTTCCAGCTTGTGATGCAGCTCAGGTACACTTCACTGAAGGTGAGGCAACCAGAAGCAAAGCAGGGCACCACTTCCCATGTAGCTATCGCACCCCGCGCGTATGACACCACCCAGTCCAGCAGTCTGATGCCCTTGGGCATGCTGAGCACTCGGGTGGCCGGGAAGTAGATGGGCCCGCTGAATCATCCATCCAGGCTGGCGCGTCAGCCGCGTCAGCATGTCCATCAGGATTCAGACTCATCGGCCTGCCAGCATTGAGGCACACTCAGTCAACGAGCTCCCTTGAAGCGGCCTCCTCTCACAGCCTGATCAGGATGGCGGTAGTATCCTGACGGCACAGATTGTTCCCACCTGCACTGCGGGGCAAGCAATACTATCGGCGAAATCACGTGAAATCAAACTGGCCGGGCTGACATCGCATGTTTCGCCCTCTTCCTCTGCACAGCCCACATGTCTGAAAAAAAATGCACACAAGATCTCAACCATCCACTTGCCACTGCATCATCGTGCATCCTGTCTCCAGCGTTTTCGTGCTTCGCGCTGAAGCTTTTGTAGTGTCCTGCGGCCCACTTTGCACGCGGCTGCGTGACCCCCCCCTCCCCGGTGCCTCTTGATCGCTCACACCAGGCGGGATCGAGGAGTCGGGCAGTCCTGGAAGGACCATCCGTTGCCAAGATCTTTGCGATTGCCTGCATGACTCGCCGCATCCAGAATGCCAACCTTCCGGCCACAAAGACTTGCCTTCACGACGAACTCTGAGTCCAGAAATTCCCAGATGCCATCACCTAAGTCAACCAAGCAGCAACTGCTTGGAGTTGTTCCCGGCAAACGTGCAGCTCAAAGCTCTTGCCAGCAGAATGAAGGGCTTCCTTGCCAGCTTGACCTTGGCGCAACTTCAACAGGGTTCCACACTTTACTACTCCAGGTTAGACTTAAACCTCACTCCCCCCAAAAGGAGAAGCCCTGGGTTTAAGTCTATCTTGGGGCAGTCCAAAAGTGGAACCCTGTCCCCACACCTATTTGCGCCCCAAAAAAAACCACCGCCTCCACCACCGCCACGTCCGGAACCGCAGTCACGCCAACCTCCTTCGCCAGCAGGTCACCCAGGGACCTGGACCTGGGTCTCAGGTGAAGCCACGAAACGAGGCAAGGGACTGGGCCCTCGGCTTGCACAGCCCAGGCAGCTCCTGCAAAGCCAACTTTCAGGAAACTCGCATGGAGACTTGCTACTCCGTTACTCCTGCCCGCGCGCGAAGACGCGATGAACCTGGCTCCAGGTTTTTGCAGATTTGGTGGGATCAAGTGTTGCCCGCTCGTCTTTGACATCCTTTTCCATGACCCATGCATCGCAAGCACTGTGCGTTGGCTGAGAAAAGCATTGCAAGCACCATGCGTCGGCTGAGAAAAGCACCACCCAGCCATCGGGGTAGATTTGAGATCGCACCTGCACACCACCGCTGACTCTTGGCACCACGGCGGGCACCAACCAAGCACCTCTCCACCCGCAGCGTCGATACGCTCCTCGCAAGCGCAGCGACGGATGTATCACAAAAAGCAGGGATCCTTACAGAAAAAGCCATGTGTTTCAAATGGTTGCCAAATGTATCGCCCTGAAAAGGCTTCGAGCTTGCCTGCTCTGACATGACGTCGGGCTTGTGGTCCTGAGAACGCCAGTCAAAGAGTCAAAGCTTGTCTTGGTCGCTGTTGACCCCCCTGCAAAAAGTTTAACTTTTTGGGGCTTTAGTGGAAAACAAATTTATTTCCCAAAAAGTTAAAGTCTAAAGATCCAACCCAATAGCAGTCAAGTTGTTTTGCTTGAAACATCACACGCTTGGCAGCGGCACGCGGTCCTGTGTGGCAAAAACCAAGCCGCCAGTATGCTCTAGCCCGATGACACACCTGGTGACACGGGCAGCTAACATCTACGTGTATACTATGTGTATATTAACAAGTCACATGAAATACATACGCATAGTGAACGTCAGTGGTCTGTGTGCAATGACCCAGCGCAACTAAAGCCTGCAGTCTCCACAGTGAGCCATGAAGACGGTGCTGCCCTTGTACAACTCAGCGCGAAGTCGGCTTGCTGTGCCCCGGGTGAAACACCATCACAAGCACAAGGATGCGAGCAAATGAAAGTACTGCGGCACATGCTCGCGGGAAAGTTGTGGCTAGGAATTGGGGTCCAGCTGTGAGTCAGCTGCATGAAGCGCCCGTGCAAATATGCAGAATCAGCCCTGCTTGGGGAAGCGACTGCCATGGCGATAGCAGAACCACTCCCCTGCGCAAAGCAACGCCAAACAAGTGGCTCGGACAGATGCTGCCGTAGTAGCGTAATCAGCCTCCCATCACATCGCTTTCGTGCAGCGCGCCTCGCAATCCCAGCCAAACTTGGTCGCATGGGAGTGCAAATCCTCTGCAAGCGCCGCTTTACCATGGGAACGGATTCAAGCAACTGCAAAAGCAATGGTGCCCCTGGCAGGTTGCAAAGCACACAGGGGTTCATGCTGCGAGTGTCAAACCCAAAACAGCCTGGTCGCGAATCAGAACCCCAACTCCCTTGCGCCGCCACGCGTTTCGGAAGCTATACTTCCACAATGAAACTTCTACCCGGCCATCCACGGCCACACGGTCACACGCCGTCGGTCCTTCTGCACAAAGTCGAAGGCAGCCTCCTGGGCTCTGGGCGCTGCCGCGACTTTCCGTTGAGAGCTGGGCCACCCACCAGGGCTGGGATGAATTGATGCTCCTGAGACACTCTGTCGCTGAAAGGTCCGGAAAGTCCTCATGTCTCTGCAGCCATTCCCTCCTCTTGTCCGGCAAGCTCATGAACCACTGCGTACCTCGCAACGCACTTAATGATAGTTGCAAACAGCAACTGCTTGAAACTCTTGAATTTGCAGGTTTCCGCAAACTGCTTGATTTGCTACAAAAGTATGAGGCCCGGCGGCCTGAACAATGCGCTAAAGTTTGGGCAGCGCATGCTCCATTTGATGCTCTCAGGGCTCAAGAACACATTGAGGGTGCCACGCCAGCGTCTGAACCACTCGCGTAGATATCAATTGCCCGTAAATACCATGCCCGTCCTGAGCGTCGAGGCTAATGCCCGCACGCCCTCCCGGACAACCGATTGGAAGGCCATGGATTCTCCCATCTCGTGCCGAGGTGCTGCACAGATTGCCAGCGTCCAGCCATTCTTCAAGTAGGCGATGCAGAAGTTGTCCTTCAGCTGTCACATGATGCCATGCTGGGCCATGGGACACGGGACGCGTCTCAAATGGTCGCGCGACTCGGCACATGGCTTTCCGTTGCATTTTTGCTTGACTCGACCAGAGAGGGAGCCTGCCCCCGACCAGCCTGGTTGGGCAAGAAGTTGGCATTGCCCTTGGAACATAGCACCACCTCAGTTCAACCAACCCCTAGCTGCGGAGCAAGCCGCGGCCGGGCGCCGCACAGGTGGGGCCTTCCCTGGGAAGTGCTTGGCTCCGGAGGAGCCGTGCCAAGCCTTTTCGCGCTCCTCGCCCGCCTCGGAGGCTGTTGATGCAAATCGCGGAAGCCGAAAGAGAATCGGCCGTCGTATTGGCGTCGCTTCTTTTCACATTGTAAATGGAAACTCGCATTGAACTCTGTTTGACTTTACTGTGCATAGGTGTTGGCTGATGAGCAAAATCATCTATTGGACAGAATATCCTGCGCAAATTCTAACTTGAAAAAAACAAACCCAACTCAAGTGAAAGTCCAACAAAGAAAATATGCTTGGATGCCTTCCGTATCAAAGTCTGTTTAAACTCCAATTGAATTGTAGGGTTCTACCGGGAAATAAATTCTATCAACCTTGTTGATTTAAGATTTGCTTGCCGGGGCATCCTTACAATTTCCAGTAGGATGATCTAAATTCGACGTTTCCAGAGAATGTCCCGTAGGATTCGGAACAAGCATGTCCTTATTGAATTCCATCAAATATCATTCAACTTCTATCTGACTTTTGGAGAACAGCCGATGCGAAATGAGTACGAAACACGTTACAACACAGTGTGTTGTGAGGTTTTCATGACCATCATATCGCTGGGTCTAGCACAATTTTGGGACCTCTGATTTATTTCCTTGTGAATTCTACTGGCAATCTTGATCAAATGCCACACAATGTCTGACTGAAACTAAATACACACTCGAAAGGAAAGGAAATGATCCAGTCATAACTTTTCAATTCTAAATTGGAACTTAAATACTAATTGTTCTATGCCAACTAAACTTTACACAGGACGTCCTGTCCAACAGAGTGGCCTTTACAAATCAAATCCGCTAAGATTTCAGACTGCACCAAGGCTTGGATGTGAACTACACAAGCGCACTTGAACACACAAGCTCTCGCACACAGGCCGGAAACGGGGAAATGCAAACAATACAGAAAACCTCGAGAAAACCAAACACGTAAACAGAAAAGAAACGGACAGTTCAGACCTATGTCCAAGATCCTGGCACCACTCCCCGATGGGTCTGAACTTTTTGTCATCTTGTTTTGTTGTTATTGGTTTTACCGGGTTTTGTTTGGCATTTGTTGGACAAGTGCGAATAACCTCGAGAAAACAACAACAACAATACAAAACAAAGTTCGGACCCATGCCCGGATCCTGGAACCACTCCTGTCTGAACTTCTGTTTGTTTTGGAACTGCTGCTGCAGCTCCAGATCGTTCAGGATGAGGCGGTTGCAGTCGTAGGCTACGCTCAGGCTGTTCGTGGTCTCGCTGTAGGTGGCAGTAGCAACTCCAGGGTTGACCCACCAAGACGATACAATGCATGTCCCAAGTGCAGAGGCACGCGCACACTGTTTCATGTTTAGCTTCAGGATGTGAAAGCCGCTCGCTCAGGGCAACGTGTTCTGAAAAAAGGCAGGGGTACTCCCTTTGCGATGGGACAGGCAAACCGACAGGAAACCAACGACTGGGAGGTCCCTTATTTTGAGACGGACCCATTGTCTACAGGGATCTGCCCTACTCGTTTTAATCCAACCAATACATCTAAGCGTGCCGCTACCTGACCTTCTCCGCTTCGTCCGTATGCGAGGCACAGCGTGTCTTCCCACCAACCTCCAGGGCAGAACATGGCCCCATCGTGGGTCGGCCGTTACCCTCCGGCCGAGCCGCATTGCTTGAGCTCCTCGTCTGTCAGCGGCTCCTGCCTCAGCTCCCATCCAATGTTACTTTTCGCCGTGCCGATGCTGAGGTCCCAGCAGCGATTCCT
The DNA here is from genome assembly GCA_963377175.1 of Effrenium voratum. Classification (NCBI taxonomy): domain Eukaryota; class Dinophyceae; order Suessiales; family Symbiodiniaceae; genus Effrenium; species Effrenium voratum. Next base: position 51,920 of record CAUJNA010003704.1, on the reverse strand, counting down.
GTGCAAAGGCCAAGGCACCCACCAATCTTGTCCCCTCAAAGCGTGCCATGAGAGAAAACGTCAGGGCCGCACAAGCGCAGCTCCGAGACAAGTGTGCCACCCGCCTCCATGCATGTTATGCCCCCATGGCCCCACAGCTGAACTGCGTGCTGCGCTCCAGCACAAAATGGCCGCATTCTCAAGACAATGCCGTGGCAAGCACTGTTGCAACATGCTCTCATCATGCATCAATAGCTGGGGGCTGCACAACATTGAAGAACTCACAGGAAAATAAGTGACCCACAGTAGACCCAGCTGGCAGACCAGGACTTTTTCCTTCTGCCTGCTCTAGGCGGGCAGTTGCAAGCGCTGAAGCCTGACTAGCTAGTGAAGAAACCTAGCGCTTGCACAGGAACCTGCAGTTCCTTGGGAACCTTCTTTGGCAGGATGCAATGAAAAGGCTCTGACCAATCAAAACAGCTGGAAGACATGTGGCTAGCTGCTCGCATTTTGGCCGGGGTCCGAGGTGTGGCAACATCTGGCACAATGGCGCACTTCGGCGCACCCTTGTGCTTTCAGAACGCCCCTGCGAAGCACAGGCCTCGCAAATAAGCACTAAGCTACCCAAGTATGTGGCTGGGGTCAAAAGCTACACCAAAAACGTGCCCTCCTCCTGGCAAAACCTCAGGGCAAGATGCCCTGAGGCACCTGCCCGACAAAGACCACAGCCGGGTCGCTACGTTCCTTCACTGTTCCTGAGGTTCTGCACAGCAGCCTGGCACTCTGCACGTGGCCGGGCCTGCACTCTAGTTTGCTGGGTGCTCCCGCATGCCGCACGGGTCCACACGAGCTCTCTGTTGTTGGAAACCGTCCGTTTGAGAATCTGTTTAACGGTTTTGTCCGTTTCCGTGCTGCCCCCAGAAAAAGCCCGCGATAGCCCACGACTGGACCCGTCACTGCAGCCTTCGCCTCTGCCACTGCCACAGGCTCCCCCATGCTGGCCGATGCTGCTGGCTCCTGCATCTTGCAGCTTTCGCACGTTCTTTGCTGATCTGGGAAGGGGGAGATCCTACTTGGAGCCAAAGCGGACAACCAACATAACAATCTCAAACCAACAATGACCAGACCAATCCTGTGAAAAGCCTGTAGGCTGAACAGCCCAAACAATTCCGAAGAAAGACACCTTTGCTCTGGGTTACCCTCGGCCAAAGCATCAGCCCCTCTGATCCGCCTCCTCTCCAGCGGCCGCCAGCACCATTGGAGAAAGCACGCTTGCCACAATCTCTGCGTGCGCGGGGTCCGAATGCCCACTGTCCACCTCCTGCCAATGGCAAGGCGCCAGCCGACAGCCAATGTCAAAAAAAGCTCCTCATGTTCCTGCACAGTGCCGGAGCCGCTTGATGCCCCCGCCTACCAGCCAGACTTGTAAAGCAATAAAAGCGGCAGCCGGCTGGGAGACAACGAAGCAACGCAAGAAGTTGCGCCTGAGCTGACAGCATTGAAGGCAGCGCTTTCGCCATGAGGTCTTCATCCTGTCGGGTTTGGGTTGCTCCGCCAAGGGTTTCAAGAGGATGGCCTCACAACTTTTCTTCGTCGGTACCTTTTCACATCACAGCTGTTTTAAACAGAGATATTTGGCTGTGCTTCGGGTCACCCTGCGGTGGCCCGTCAAGAAAGCAACAGAAAAGCATTTGGGAGAAGCAAGTTGCAGGACCCCAAATTTCAAAACGAGCTCCAAACATGATCGCTCCATCTCCTAGAGTCAATTTGGCACCTGTTGGTTTGGGGCAGTTGGTTTAGCATTCAAGGTGTTAGATTATTGCCTTTACCTTCGCTGTGGCTCATCGCAGCTTTCGTGCTTGCCTGGCAACTTTGCCAAAATATCGATCAGCGATCCCAGGACTCGCCTACCTGAAGCGTTCCAAGCCGTGGCTTTGAGTGGCCTAAAGCAAGTATCTGGACCACTGCACACGCCTTCCACTTGCTTGGCTCGGGAAGTGCGTTGCCGCAGCTCTTGCGCGGAAGTCGTGGTTTTGATGCATGAAAGTAGCAGTTCGTGTCGGCACCTCTGGCTTTGCGCAGCTGGCAGCTTTGCGCAGCTTTGCCTATGCGAAGCTCTGCTCTGCGCTCCTTGTAGCTTTGCCGCTGCGCTGCGGGGAGCCCGTCAAGGACTTGCAAAAAAAACACATGCGCGACTGTAGCGCAAGGATCGAAAATGGAACCAATCCAGAACCAAAACAATGAGAACGCTGAGGACAAGCCGCTACGCTATGCAGGCCGACCCTGGCCACCCAGCTCCTCCATGATGCAGGCGTCAGACTTTGGCGCGCCTGCTGCCTCGATAAATGTCACGGGCTAAGCAGACTCATCTGCTTCGTGACTTGTCCATCCTAAGCCCTACGTCCTGCGCAAAGCCCCGATGCCGCAACTTTCTAGCTGTCTGGCTGGACTTTCGTTCAAAGCAGTTGGACCCACGCGCCTGCTGGGTCACCTCTTGTGCCAGCGCCTTCGCCAACTCCACGCCCCCGGCACGGTCCTGTGACACTTGCGCGCTTTCAACTCGAGGAACGTGCCGGGACACGCTAGGCTTGCCCAGGCACCATTCTGTCACCTCAACCTCTCGCTCTACCCATTGGGGCAACTGACTTGCGACCCCCCCGGCGCCTGCCCGGAGCCGCCGTAGCCGCTGCCGACCTCCTGGCGCGAGCAAACACTCCAGGGACAGCGCAAGCAAGCACGTACCACCAAGTTCACTTTCACCCTAGCGAATCTACCAGCAGGAACAGCGCCAAACATGGTGAAACCGCGGCGAAGCACAAGGCAGTTCGGTCCTCGGGCTCTTGCGCGGTCTTTGGCATTGAGCTCACCAAATCTTCCACCTGCCAGACCCCGAGCCCTTGACTCCATCCTCTGCATGGAAAGGCGGCAGGGAAACGCCGAAGCAGGCGGGAAGTCAGTTTGGCTCAGGCTGCAGGTGTTGAGTTTGTGGGGCACCGGTGTTGAGTGTCAGGAATGCAGCAGGCGGGGTCAGCTAGGCCTGCACCAAGTTTGCGGGGCACAAGTATCGAGGCCGCGCTGTGAAAAAAAACAAAAACAAAAGAGCATCGCGGGGCGGCACGCAACCGCAAGAGGGAAAACCAGAAGCAGGCGGGATGTTAGCTTGGAGCAGGCGAGAGGTCGTTTGGCACGGCCTGCGGCAAGCAGCAGCGCAAGTTTGTGGGGCATAAGTCCCGCAAAAAAGTCGGTGAGAGCATCCCTCGCGCGATAAAGACCGCTGACTTAGTCCTGCAGACACGATCTGCGCGTAGAGTTGCATCTTGCTAAAGCAAGGGAACTCAGAAAGCTACGCTTCCTTTTGCCACCTTCCAGACCCCAAGCCCTTGACTCCATGCCTGCAGCTCTGGCACATAGCCAAACACTCAGTCAGCTATTGACATACTGGCACTTGTGTCTGTTCCAGCCTGCATTGGCGGCGCCGAGCCCTGAGGTTCCTGCCCCAAGCATCAAGCCGTTTGCATCTTTGACTTTTTGGGGGGGTGGGTGATGCTAGGCCTAGAGCCCCACATCCTACCCCATCCAACACGCCTCCCGCAAGTTGAGCACACCATTCAAGAAGCACATCCATGCAAAACGGGATCGCAACAACACATTCAAAAACGCACGTCCAGCTCCTCCATGATGCAGGCGTCAGACTTTGGCGTGCCTGCTGCCTCGACGAATGTCACTGATCAAGCAATGACGCTTCCTAACTTGTCCGTTCGTCATGAACAAACGTGCTGTTTCTCACAAGATCTAGCTGTCTGGCTGGACTTTCGTTCAAAGCAGCTTGCTATCACCCACGGCCCGCCACCCTCGCCTGCTGGGTCACCTCTTGTGCCAGCGCCTTCGCCAACTCCACGCCCCCGGCACGGTCCTGTGACGCTTGCTCGCTTTCAACTCGAGGAACGTGCCGGGACACGCTGGGCTTGCCCAGGCACCATTCTGTCGCTTCAACCTCTCGCTCTACCCATTGGGGCAACTGACTTGCGACCCCTCGGCGCCTGCCCGGAGCCGCCGTAGCCGCTGCCGACCTCCTAGCGCGAGCAAACACTCCAGGGACAGCGCAAGCAAGCACGTACCACCAAGTTCACTTTCACCCTAGCGAATCTAGACATGGTGAAACCGCGGCGAAGCACAAGGCAGTTCGGTCCTCGGGCTCTTGCGCGGTCTTTGGCATTGAGCTCACCAAATCTTCCACCTGCCAGACCCCTAGCCCTTGACTCCATCCTCTGCATGGAAAGGCGGCAGGGAAACGCCGAGGCAGGCGGGAAGTCAGTTTGGCTCAGGCTGCAGGTGTTGAGTTTGTGGGGCACCGGTGTTGAGTGTCAGGAATGCAGCAGGCGGGGTCAGCTAGGCCTGCACCAAGTTTTGCGGGGCACAAGTATCGAGGCCGCGCTGTGAAAAAATAAACGAAAGAGCATCGCGGGGCGGCACGCAACCGCAAGAGGGAAAACCAGAAGAAGGCGGGATGTTAGCTTGCAGCAGGCGAGAGGTCAGTTTGGCACGGCCTGCGGCAAGCAGCAGCGCAAGTTTGTGGGGCATAAGTCCCGCAAAAAAGTCGGTGAGAGCATCCCTCGCGCGATAAAGACCGCTGACTTAGTCCTGCAGACACGATCTGCGCGTAGAGTTGCATCTTGCTAAAGCAAGGGAACTCAGAAAGCTACGCTTCCTTTTGCCACCTTCCAGACCCCAAGCCCTTGACTCCATGCCTGCAGCTCTGGCACACAGCCAAACACTCAGTCAGCTATTGACATAGTGGCACTTGTGTCTGTTCCAGCCTGCATTGGTGGCGCCGAGCTCTGAGGTTCCTGCCCCAAGCATCAAGCCGTTTGCATCTTTGACTTTTTGGGGGGGGTGGGTGATGCTAGGCCTAGAGCCCCACATCCTACCCCATCCAACACGCCTCCCGCAAGTTGAGCACACCATTCAAGAAGCACATCCATGCAAAACGGGATCGCAACAACACATTCAAAAACGCACGCCCAGATCCTCCATGATGCAGGCGTCAGACTTTGGCGTGCCTGCTGCCTCGACGAATGCCACTGATCAAGCAATCACGCTTCATAACTTGTCCATCCTAATAATAAGCCGTTCGTCATGAAAAAAACATGCTGTCTCTCACAAGATTTAGCCGTCTGGCTGGACTTTCGTTCAAAGCAGGTTGCCATCACCCACGCCCGCCACCCGTGCCTGCTGGGTCACCTCTTGTGCCAGCGCCTTCGCCAACTCCACGCCCCCGGCACGGTCCTGTGACGCTTGCTCGCTTTCAACTCGAGGAACGTGCCGGGACACGCTAGGCTTGCCCAGGCACCATTCTGTCGCCTCAACCTCTCGCTCTACCCATTGGGGCAACTGACTTGCGACACCCCCGGCGCCTGCCCTGAGCAGCCGTAGCCGCTGCCGACCTCCTGGCGCGAGCAAACACTCCAGGTACAGCGCAAGCAAGCACGTACCACCAAGTTCACTTTCACCCTAGCGAATCTACCAGCAGGAACAGCGCCAAACATGGTGAAACCGCGGCGAAGCACAAGGCAGTTCGGTCCTCGGGCTCTTGCGCGGTCTTTGGCATTGAGCTCACCAAATCTTCCACCTGCCAGACCCCTAGCCCTTGACTCCATCCTCTGCATGGAAAGGCGGCAGGGAAACGCCGAGGCAGGCGGGAAGTCAGTTTGGCTCAGGCTGCAGGTGTTGAGTTTGTGGGGCACCGGTGTTGAGTGTCAGGAATGCAGCAGGCGGGGTCAGCTAGGCCTGCACCAAGTTTGCGGGGCACAAGTATCGAGGCCGCGCTGTGAAAAAATAAACGAAAGAGCATCGCGGGGCGGCACGCAACCGCAAGAGGAAAAGACAGAAGCAGGCGGGATGTTCGCTTAGAGCAGGCGAGAGGTCAGTTTGGCACGGCCTGCGGCAAGAAAAGGGGCAAGTTTCTGAGCAAAAGTCCGGCAAAAAAGTTGGTAAGAGCATCCCTCGAGCGCTAAAGACCGCTGACTCAGTCCTGCAGACACGATCTGCCGTAGACTTGCATCTTGCTAAAGCAAGGGAGCTCAGCTAGCTACGCTTCCTTTTGCCACCTTCAAGACCCCAAGCCCTTGACTCCATGCCTGCAGCTCTGGCACACAGCCAAACACTCAGTCAGCTATTGACATAGTGGCACTTGTGTCTGTTTCAGCCTGCATTGGTGGCGCCGAGCCCTGAGGTTCCTGCGCCAAGCATCAAGCCGTTTGCATCTTTGACTTTTTGGGGGGGTGGGTAATGCTAGGCCTAGAGCCCCACATCCTACCCCATCCAACACGCCTCCCGCAAGTTGAGCACACCATTCAAGAAGCACATCCATGCAAAAACGGGATCGCAACAACACATTCAAAAACGCAACGCCCAGCTCCTCCATGATGCAGGCGTCAGACTTTGGCGTGCCTGCTGCCTCACGCTTCATAACTTGTCCATCCTAAGCCGTTCGTCATGAACAAACCATGCTGTTTCTCACAAGATTTAGCTGTGTGGCTGGACTTTCGTTCAAAGCAGCTTGCTATCACCCACGGCCCGCCACCCGCGCCTGCTGGGTCACCTCTTGTGCCAGCGCCTTCGCCAACTCCACGCCCCCGGCACGGTCCTGTGACGCTTGCTCGCTTTCAACTCGAGGAACGTGCCGGGACACGCTAGGCTTGCCCAGGCACCATTCTGTCGCCTCAACCTCTCGCTCTACCCATTGGGGCAACTGACTTGCGACACCCCCGGCGCCTGCCCGGAGCCGCCGTAGCCGCTGCCGACCTCCTGGCGCGAGCAAACACTCCAGGTACAGCGCAAGCAAGCACGTACCACCAAGTTCACTTTCACCCTAGCGAATCTACCAGCAGGAACAGCGCCAAACATGGTGAAACCGCGGCGAAGCACCAGGCAGTTCGGTCCTCGGGCTCTTGCACGGTCTTTGGCATTGAGCTCACCAAATCTTCCACCTGCCAGACCCCGAGCCCTTGACTCCATCGTCTGCATGGAAAGGCGGCAGGGAAACGCCGAGGCAGGCGGGAAGTCAGTTTGGCTCAGGCTGCAGGTGTTGAGTTTGTGGGGCACCGGTGTTGAGTGTCAGGAATGCAGCAGGCGGGGTCAGCTAGGCCTGCACCAAGTTTTGCGGGGCACAAGTATCGAGGCCGCGCTGTTAAAAAATAAACGAAAGAGCATCGCGGGGCGGCACGCAACCGCAAGAGGGAAAACCAGAAGCAGGCGGGATGTTAGCTTGGAGCAGGCGAGAGGTCAGTTTGGCACGGCCTGCGGCAAGCAGCAGCGCAAGTTTGTGGGGAATAAGTCCCGCAAAAAAGTCGGTGAGAGCATCCCTCGCGCGATAAAGACCGCTGACTTAGTCCTGCAGACACGATCTGCGCGTAGAGTTGCATCTTGCTAAAGCAAGGGAACTCAGAAAGCTACGCTTCCTTTTGCCACCTTCCAGACCCCAAGCCCTTGACTCCATGCCTGCAGCTCTGGCACATAGCCAAACACTCAGTCAGCTATTGACATAGTGGCACTTGTGTCTGTTCCAGCCTGCATTGGTGGCGCCGAGCCCTGAGGTTCCTGCCTCAAGCATCAAGCCGTTTGCATCTTTGACTTCCGCTGGGGGGGTGGGTGATGCTAGGCCTAGAGCCCTACATCCTACCATAGCCTACCACATCCAACACGCCTCCCCCAAGCTGAACACAAAGCTATTCAATAAGAACGTCCATGCAAAAACGGGCGCCCAGCTCCTCCATGATGCAGGCGTCAGACTTTGGCGTGCCTGCTGCCTCACGCTTCATAACTTGTCCATCCTCAGCCGTTCGTCATGAACAAACCATGCTGTTTCTCACAAGATTTAGCTGTCTGGCTGGACTTTCGTTCAAAGCAGGTTGCCATCACCCACGCCCGCCACCCGCGCCTGCTGGGTCACCTCTTGTGCCAGCGCCTTCGCCAACTCCACGCCCCCGGCACGGTCCTGTGACGCTTATCGAGGCCGCGCTGTGAAAAAAAACAAAAACGAAAGAGCATCGCGGGGCGGCACGCAACCGCAAGAGGGAAAACCAGAAGCAGGCGGGATGTTAGCTTGGAGCAGGCGAGAGGTCGTTTGGCACGGCCTGCGGCAAGCAGCAGCGCAAGTTTGTGGGGCATAAGTCCCGCAAAAAAGTCGGTGAGAGCATCCCTCGCGCGATAAAGACCGCTGACTTAGTCCTGCAGACACGATCTGCCCGTAGACTTGTATCTTGCTAAAGCGAGGGAACTCAGAAAGCTACGCTTCCTTTTGCCACCTTCCAGACCCCAAGCCCTTGACTCCATGCCTGCAGCTCTGGCACACAGCCAAACACTCAGTCAGCTATTGACATACTGGCACTTGTGTCTGTTCCAGCCTGCATTGGTGGCGCCGAGCCCTGAGGTTCCTGCCCCAAGCATCAAGCCGTTTGCATCTTTGACTTTTTTTGGGGGGGGTGGGTGATGCTAGGCCTGGAGCCCCACATCCTACCCCATCCAACACGCCTCCCGCAAGTTGAGCACACCATTCAAGAAGCACATCCATGCAAAACGGGATCGCAACAACACATTCAAACACGCTCGCCCAGCTCCTCCATGATGCAGGCGTCAGACTTTGGCGCGCCTGCTGCCTCGACAAATGCCACGGGCCAAGCAGACTCATCGTCTTCATGACTTGTCCATCCTAAGCCCTACGTCCTGCGCAAAGCCCCGATGCCGCAACTAGCTTTCAAAGCAGCTTGCTATCACCCACGGCCCGCCACCCGTGCCTGCTGGGTCACCTCTTGTGCCAGCGCCTTCGCCAACTCCACGCCCCCGGCACGGTCCTGCGTGCCGGGACACGCTAGGCTTGCCCAGGCACCATTCTGTCGCCTCAACCTCTCGCTCTACCCATGGGGGCAACTGACTTGCGACCCCCCCGGCGCCTGCCCGGAGAGCAAACACTCCAGGGACAGCGCAAGCAAGCACGTACCACCAAGTTCACTTTCACCCTAGCGAATCTACCAGCAGGAACAGCTTGGCTCAGGCTGCAGGTGTTGAGTTTGTGGGGCACCGGTGTTGAGTGTCAGGAATGCAGCAGGCGGGGTCAGCTAGGCCTGCACCAAGTTTGCGGGGCACAAGTATCGAGGCCGCGCTGTGCAAAAAATAAGCGAAAGAGCATCGCGGGGCGGCACGCAACCGCAAGAGGAAAAACCAGAAGCAGGCGGGATGTTAGCTTGGAGCAGGCGAGAGGTCAGTTTGGCACGGCCTGCGGCAAGCAGCAGCGCAAGTTTGTGGGGCATAAGTCCCGCAAAAAAGTCGGTAAGAGCATCCCTCGCGCGAGAAAGACCGCTGACTTAGTCCTGCAGACACGATCTGCCCGTACACTTGCATCTTGCTAAAGCAAGGGAACTCAGAAAGCTACGCTTCCTTTTGCCACCTTCCAGACCCCAAGCCCTTGACTCCGCCTGCAGCTCTGGCACACAGCCAAACACTCAGTCAGCTATTGACATACTGGCACTTGTGTCTGTTCCAGCCTGCATTGGTGGCGCCGAGCCCTGAGGTTCCTGCCCCAAGCATCAAGCCGTTTGCATCTTTGACTTCCGCTGGGGGGGGTGGGTGATGCTAGGCCTAGAGCCCCACATCCTACCATAGCCTACCACATCCAACACGCCTCCCCCAAGCTGAACACAAAGCTATTCAATAAGAACATCCATGCAAAAACGGGCGCCCAGCTCCTCCATGATGCAGGCGTCAGACTTTGGCGTGCCTGCTGCCTCGCGCTTCATAACTTGTCCATCCTAAGCCGTTCGTCATGAACAAACCATGCTGTTTCTCACAAGATTTAGCTGTCTGGCTGGACTTTCGTTCAAAGCAGGTTGCCATCACCCACGCCCGCCACCCGTGCCTGCTGGGTCACCTCTTGTGCCAGCGCCTTCGCCAACTCCACGCCCCCGGCACGGTCCTGTGAGCTTTCAACTCGAGGAACGTGCCGGGACACGCTAGGCTTGCCCAGGCACCATTCTGTCGCCTCAACCTCTCGCTCGACCCATTGGGGCAACTGACTTGCGACACCCCCGGCGCCTGCCCGGAGCCGCCGTAGCCGCTGCCGACCTCCTGGCGCGAGCAAACACTCCAGGTACAGCGCAAGCAAGCACGTACCACCAAGTTCACTTTCACCCTAGCGAATCTACCAGCAGGAACAGCGCCAAACATGGTGAAACCGCGGCGAAGCACAAGGCAGTTCGGTCCTCGGGCTCTTGCGCGGTCTTTGGCATTGAGCTCACCAAATCTTCCACCTGCCAGACCCCGAGCCCTTGACTCCATCCTCTGCATGGAAAGGCGGCAGGGAAACGCCGAAGCAGGCGGGAAGTCAGTTTGGCTCAGGCTGCAGGTGTTGAGTTTGTGGGGCACCGGTGTTGAGTGTCAGGAATGCAGCAGGCGGGGTCAGCTAGGCCCGCACCAAGTTTGCGGGGCACAAGTATGGAGGCCGCGCTGTGAAAAAAAAAGAGCGAAAGAGCATCGCGGGGCGGCACGCAACAGCAAGAGGAACAACCAGAAGCAGGCGGGACGTTAGCTGGGAGCAGGCAAGAGGTCAGTTTGGCACGGCCTGCGGCAAGCAGCAGGGAAAGTTTGCGGGGCATAAGTCCCGCAAAAAAGTCGGTGAGAGCATCCCTCGCGCGATAAAGACCGCTGACTCAGTCCTGCAGACACGACCTGCCGGTAGACTTGCATCTTGCTAAAGCAAGAGAACTCAGCAAGCTACGCTTCCTTTCGCCACCTTCCAGACCCCAAGCCCTTGACTCCATGCCTGCAGCTCTGGCACACAGCCACACACTCAGTTAGCTATTGACATACTGGCACTTGTGTCTGTTCCAGCCTGCATTGATGGTGCCGAGCCCTGAAGTTCCTGCCCCAAGCATCAAGCCGTTTGCATCTTTGACTTCCGCTGGGTGGGTGGGTGATGCTAGGCCTAGAGCCCCACTTCCTACCACATCCTACCACATCCAACACGCCTCCCCGAAGCTGAACACAAAGCTATTCAAACAGCACATCCATGCAAAAACGGGATCGAAATTCAAAAACGCACGCCCAGCTCCTCCATGATGCAGGCGTCAGACTTTGGCGCGCCTGCTGCCTCGACAAATGTCACGGGCCAAGCAGACTCATCGGCTTCGTGACTTGTCCATCCTAAACCCTACGTCATGAACAAACGTGCTCCCCCATGCCGCAACTGTCTGGCTGGACTTTCGTTCAAAGCAGTTGGACCCACGCGCCTGCTGGGTCGCCTCTTGTGCCAGCGCACTCGCCAACTCCACTCCCCCGGCACGGTCCTGTGACTCCAGCTACCAGCCACCACGCAATGCCGTTGGAATGCAACGCGTCCTGCTGAAGATCGGAGCATGCACTCTCTGCGTCCTGCCAACCACGGAAGCAAGGCCACTGTCATTGAGCAAGCAACAGCAGCACCAAAGTTGATTTCCAGCCTCTTGCCGCACTGCAAATCGAAACACGGACTCCGATCACATACGCATGCACGGTCAACCATGGGCGTCTCCTCTCGAGGGTTGGCAGCAAGCACCATGCGAGAGAGAACGCCTGCCACCAGGTCTGCATGCGCAGGGTCGGAATGCCCACTTTCCACCTCCTGCGCATGCCATGTAGGACGCATGCTTGGTGCCCACCCGTGTCCTCACACCCCTGGCCTCACACTCCCCCCTCCTTGCCTTCAATCCATGGCCAATCCATGCCCATACGGCTCCTCATGCTCCTGAATGGTGCCAGAATGGCTCGACCGCTCCGCCTGCCAATTCCGACATGCAATTACACACCACACTCCAAGGACAGCGTGTGAAGTTCTTAAGTATCCAACAAGTCCAGCTGACCAACCCCCGTCTGCGACATGCTGCGCGCGCCCACAAGCGCAAACAATGAGCCGCATCACCGGGCCTGAGCTGACAGCGTCCCAGCCAGCGCTTTTGCCACGATGCCCACGTCCTCTCAGGCGTCAGTCTCCAAGCTGGGTGCAGGCGGAAATGCACACATACTTCTCATTGTCGTTGGAATGCCGTGCTTCTCCCACCCCCACCCCCCCCGCCCAGACTACATCGCGTCCTGCTGCAGATCGGAGCATGCACTCTCTGCGTCCTGCCGCTACAAAGGCAAGGCCATTGTAACTTGAGCTGCACCAAACTAGAATGCCAGATCCCGAAAGCCTTTTTTGGGTATCTGCTCCAGCCAAAGGACTCTTGCCACGCTGCAAATCGAAACACGGACTCCGATCACATACACATGCACGGTCAACGATGGGCATCTCCTCTCGAGGGTTGGCAGCAAGCACCATGCGAGAGAGAACACCTGCCACCAGGTCTGCATGCGCAGGGTCGGAATGCCCACTGTCCACCTCCTGCCCAGACAAGTGAGCAGACAGGGCGCCATGACTAAGCCCAAGACCATACTACCCTGAAGCACTTGCCTCTTTCTCTCAGTACACCCCTGTGCATGCTGTGTAGGCCATATGCTTGGTGCCCACCCGTGTCCTCAAACCTCTGTCTTCACACTCCTTCCTCCTTCCCTTCAATCCATGGCCAATCCATGCCCACAAGGCTCCTCATGCTCCTGAATGGTGCCAGAATGGCTCGACCGCTCCGCCTGCCAATTCAGACATGCAAACACACATCACGCTCGAAGCACAGCATAATCCAACCCTGCACCTGCAACATGCCGCTTGCGCCCAGGAAACCAGGAAGACTCACAAGAAATCAGCCGCATCACTGGGCCTGAGCTGACAGCATCCCAGCCAGCGCTTTTGCCACAATGCCCACGTCCTCTCAGGCGTCAGTCTCCAAGCTGGGTGCAGGCGGAAATGCACACATACTTCTCACTGTCGTTGGAATGCCGTGCTTCCCCCACCCCCACCCCCCCTGCCCAAACTACACGTCGTCCTGCTGAAGATCGGAGCATGCACTCTCTGCGTCCTGCCGCTACAAAAGCAAGGCCATTGTAACTTGAGCTGCACCAAACTAGAATGCCAGATCCCGAAAGCCTTTTTTGGGTATCTGCTCCAGCCAAAGGGCTCTTGCGACACTGCAAATCGAAACACGGACTCCGATCACATACACATGCACGGTCAACCATGGGCCTCTCCTCTCGAGGGTTGGCTGCAAGCACCATGCGAGAGAGAACACCTGCCACCAGGTCTGCATGCGCAGGGTCGGAATGCCCACTGTCCACCTCCTGCCCAGACAAGTGAGCGGACAGGGCGCCATAACTAAGCCCAAGACCATATTGCCCTGAAGCACTTGCCTCTTGCTCTCAGTACACCCCTGTGCATGCTGTGTAGGGCGCCAAGCATGTGCCTCACACCCCTGTCCTCACACTCCTCCCTCCTTTCCTTCAATCCATGGCCAATCCATGCCCACAAGGCTCCTCATGCTCCTGAATGGTGCCAGAATGGCTCGACCGCTCCGCCTGCCAATTCAGACATGCAAACACACATCACGCTCGAAGCACAGCATAATCCAACCCTGCACCTGCAACATGCCGCTTGCGCCCAGGAAACCAGGAATACTCAGAAGAAATCAGCCGCATCACTGGGCCTGAGCTGACAGCATCCCAGCCAGCGCTTTTGCCACAATGCCCACGTCCTCTCAAGCGTCAGTCTCCAAGCTGGGTGCAAGCGGAAATGCACACATACTTCTCACTGTCGTTGGAATGCCGTGCTTCTCCCACCCCACCCCCCCCTGCCCAAACTACACGTCGTCCTGCTGAAGATCGGAGCATGCACTCTCTGCGTCCTGCCGCTACAAAAGCAAGGCCATTGTAACTTGAGCTGCACCAAACTAGAATGCCATTTCCCGAAAGCCTTTTTTTGGTATCTGCTGCAGCCAAAGGGCTCTTGCGACACTGCAAATCGAAACACGGACTCCGATCACATACACATGCACGGTCAACCATCAGCGTCTCCTCTCGAGGGTTTGCAGCAAGCACCATTCGAGAGAGAACGCCTGCCACCAGGTCTGCATGCGCAGGGTCGGAATGCCCACTGTCCACCTCCTGCCCAGACAAGTGAGCGCCCAAGACAATACTACCCTGAAGCACTTGCCTCTTGCTCTCAGTACACCCCTGTGCATGCTATGTAGGGCACATGCTTGGTGCCCACCCGTGTCCTCACACCCCTGTCCTGACACTCCTCCCTCATTCCCTTCAATCCCCACACGGCTCCTTATGCTCCTGAATGGTGCCAGGCGGGCTCGACCGCTCCGCCTGCCAAGCCAGGCACGCAAGATCTCCAGCTCCAACACGATGCTGCCATTTGGATGGGAGAAGGCCATGAGAAAGACTGTTGCAGGCCGGCCTGAGCTGACAGCATCCCAGCCAGCGCCCTGGCCACAATGTCCTCGTCCTCTTGGCTTGAAGCCCAAGCAATGCTGGGACCCTGAAGCAGGCGATTCCAGAGGCACCAAACATTAAGAGAGGCAAAGTCCCACGTTTGGTTCTGTCGAAGCATTCTAGCCAAGTGAATCAGAACTCAGCGAGTTCCAAAATAATGCCGCGGCATGACACAAGTCCTCTGTCACCACCTCCATCCCTTCGCTCTGAGCGGCCTGGCGTGCAACATCAAGCTTGCCTCTCAAACATGTCATGCAAACAGCCGTGCTTTAATAGCTTTGCCTGCAAACCACCTCACCTTTTTCAGAGTTGCTAGGGCAAGCCTTGCACACGTACACACGCACACAAAAACATCGAGGGACCTACGACTCGTAGCACCTGGACACAAATCAAATGCCCGGGCCCCCTCCACTTGGCTGGAATTAGGACCCCAGCAAAGAAAAGCATGTTCAGCCTGGCTAGTGGAGAACAAAGGGGACCCCCCCCCCCCCACCCCCCCACCCAAAAAAAAGAAATTACACCAGCATAGACCCCAGATAGCAATGATTCCACACCAGCACCTCCAACAGCACCCCCCGAAGAGCGTCCCAAACAGCACCCGGCCGTCAATCGAGCACCCGCGCCATCACTAGCACCTCCAACAGCACCCCAAACAGCATCCCAAAACAGCACCTGCAGCAGCACCCCAAACTGCATGACCCTGCACCCTGCCGTCAATCTCGCAAAAATGCGCCTGCACCGTCACCCTAAGAGCACCCCAAACAGCACCCCCCCAAGCACCCAGCCGCACCCCAAACAGCATGCCAAATATCGCAAATTGCGCCCGCACCGTCACCAGCACCTCAAACAGCTCCCCAAACAGCATCCCAAAACACCACCAGCACCAGCACCCCAAACTGCATGCCCTACCGTCAAGATGCAAAAACACGCGTGCACCGTCACCCCCAAAACAGCACCTGCCCCAGCACCCCCAAACTGCATGCCCCCTAGCACCCTACCGTCAATCTTGAAAAGATGCGCCCACACTGCCATCAGCAGGTCAAACAGCACCCCAATCCGCAAAAACCAGCACCCCAAACTGCACGCCCATTAGCACCAGCCCATCAATCTCGCAAATCACTTCCCCCTCTTTATTAGAAGGTAGAACCCCTATAGCTTTCAGCTATCTGGGGAATAAACAACACACACACAAGAAAAACAAGAAGGCCAGCTAAAATTATGGGGCCGGGGCCAAAAACGCCCACCGAGACCCGCCTGCAAGCCCTCCAGGTGCTGCAGCAACGCCTCCGCCACCTTCTCCGTGCAGATCTGCCCATGGAGCTCCTGAAGCCAAGTCTGGGATGGCTCCAGCACCGGTGGCTCGGTGCCAGAAACCAAACCTTCGAGCCTCCAACTGGACATGATTTTTACTTAGGGACTTAGGGACCCTTGGCACTACACCATTTGGGGATGTAGGTCCACCAAGCACTTTTCAGGGTTCCCCATCAACATTCCTAGCCGAATCAAAGACTCCATTGGACCATTGAGTCATAAGACTTGTTTTGAGTGAATCTCGACGCGTCCTCCTGAAACTTTGCCAGGGCCTCCGCCACAAGCAGCAGATGCCGCTTCCGGGGCTTCGGGAAGGGGCAGCCGCGGCGCAGCGCGTCGACGGTTGCCCAGGACCTGGCAGGAAACACAGCCAGGCCCAAGGGGAAGCTTCACCAAAAAGCGGGAATCCTTTGACTGCGCAAACTCCGGAATAGAGTGTTGTTAGCATTAGGTAGCTGACTTCAATTTTCATCACTGGGCCCATCCGGAGTGAAGCACTGCCAGCTTGGATGCAGTTTGGTGAATCCAGGGTCACCTACAAACGAAGACCCGCGTCAGTTTCTTTTAAAGGCGCTTGCCCAACGCCGAAGAGCAGGCAGTCTCGCAGCAAAGGCCCCCAAGGCCAAACAAGCCGGCTCCAGCCTGCTGGCTTTGGCCGCATCCAGCGCTGTGAGGCCGCGCACATTGCGCATGAAGGGGTCGGCCTTTGCCACGAGCAAAACCTCGGGCATGCGTCAACCAAGACGGTCTGACGCCCGAAATGGTTAGGCCTTCCCTCTTCAAACGTACAAACCGTGCAGCAAACGAGGTCGCCCCAGGGTCGCCTTTTTCTGGCACCATGTTCCGCACTTGGTGCAACACCTCTCAGTAATCCTTCAAGGCGACACGGGCAAACACACACTACAGATATATATATATATATATATATATTGTATGTGTAATTATTTATAGACAACCACCAACACAAACAAAACAAAACCAAAACAAAACAAATGCATCAAAGCATGTTTACAACACGACCCATAGGACAAGCACATCACGCAGACAGGCAAACATACAGAAAACAAACAAACAAACAAACAAACAAACAAACAAACAAATTACACAAGCAAGCAAACAAGCAAGGCAGGCAGGCGGGCGGGCGGGCGGGCGGGCAGGCAGGCAGGCAGGCAGGCAAGTAGACAAGTAGACAGAAAGACAAACAAACAAACAAACAAACAAACAAACCAACCAACCAAACAAAGCAAGAAAGAAAGAAAGAAAGAAAGGAAGCAAAAACACAAATGCACAGAGAGAGAGAGAGGGAGAGAGAGACGCAAACACACAGGCACACAGACGCAAACGCAAACACAGACAGTGTGTCACAGACAAACAGACATAACAACACTGTAAACAAAGATTCCATTTTTTTACACTTGCATCTGCTTGAATAGGGTGCACCTGGAATGGCCCTGCTGGAATAGGCACCCATGCTCCGCTCAAGTCCCTCGCCCGCCTGTGCCGCCGCCGCGCAGTCATGCCGTGCCGCGGCGTGCAGCGGCCACTGCTCCCTGGCCGGGGTCAACGGCTCGGCCGGCGCCAGGCCGTGCTCCAGCAGCGCCTCCAATGTTCGCCCCATGTCTCACAACAGGACCCTTAAAATGGAAGCCCTGGCGGCTGGGGACGGCCAGCACTTTCGAGCACCTGCCAATTTGAGATGAGAGCCATGCGAGCGTGACCTGGACCCCAGCATGACATCAAGGCGCCATTTGCACCGTTCCCTGCCAAACCTGGCCTGCAAAGCAGCCAGGCACCGTGCCACCGGGACGGAGCTCTTCAGAATGCCCAGGTAAAGGCCTGACAAGCCCGCGGTCGAAACTTGAAGTTGCGGGCCCCAAAGCAAAGGACAACGACCGTTACCCGAAACTCGGGACGCCTTCCACGCCACGCCAATCACCCGCCTGCGAAGGCTTGGCCCTGCGGCCGTGGGCACTCTCCACCGCGCCCGCAGGCCACCAGGAAGTCCTTCATGTGGCCCCGCTCTGCAAGGATTCGCCCCACCTCAGGCGAAACAAGTGGTAACCACGGGCCGTGCCGTGGAACGAAACCGCAGAGGTTGCTGGGCCGGACTTCTTGCAGCCCAGCCACCAATGCCATGCGCGCAGGCTCCTGCCGCGGGACAAGGTGACCCTTCTACTGGCTGTGGGTCAAAAACGCGTACCCAAAATGGAACCCTGGCAAATGGAGCCAAAGACTAAAACATGCGGTCCCCTGGTTTTGTTTTGACCCATACCCACCTGACAAACAACACTTCGGAAGCTGGGCAAAAGCCGCCATGAGGACCCGAAAGTGTGAAACCTGTCCTCCTCCTGCTGCACGCCCCCATGAGCCACGAGCAGAGTCACCAGCTCAGACCACGCTTCCCTGCACAGCAACAGGTGGCTCGGCTGCGCTGCTGCGTCCCCTTCCTTACGGGACAGGGCTGGATCTCAGCCCGCAGGGGGTCTATCCCACCCAGCCCACTCGGGAATCTTCCTGACATCTCCGGATCTCATCTTAATTCAGGGTATTCTAGGGCTTTAGAGCCTTAGGATGTCTTAAGGGAAATCTTCAGCCTGATTTCGAAACCTGCTCACCGCACCTCGAGTCATTGCCCATGCCGGCAGGTTGCCCAGTGCTCCTCACGCGGCAGCAGCAGGCAGCAAGACAATGGCCGATGAGGGAGGGCCGTCCCGTTCAGAAGCCGGAAGTAGCTGCGCCTGACCCATTCTCAGCTGTGTTCAGTTTCTCTGAAGCCTTCCCGGACAAGCCATTCCATGCCAAACTGGGCATCTGGATCGCCGCCCAGATGCAAGATTGGAATGCTCCTCTTCTCCTTGACCAGCTCAGGTGGTGGCATGCACCTGCCAAAGGCCCGCGATGCAGCCAGCCCGTCAGACTGTCAGACTGTCACCGAGGCACAAGATCGCCGGCAAGTACCAGCCCTCCACATCTTCCACGAGATGCGGGAGAAGCTGCTCATGCCGTGCCAGCAGGCCAGTCAACAGCTCCCAGTTGGCCAGGTCCTGAGCCGGCGGGTGGCTTCTGCGCGATCCAGGGGCCTCTTAGCAAAGCAACTGACGCGGCCGAACGTTCGCAGGCAAGGCACACCAGCATAAGCAGCGGCAAAGAGAAGTGGGAATCCTAAGCTCGGAAGCAAGCTCATCCCGATTACAAGCGCACAAGCAGGTGCCAAACATCAAGAATCACACTAAACGGCATGCAAACAAACCTGCAAATGCACACACACTTGCACATGCGGCAGAGTTTCTGCACGATCGAGTTCCCAATGCTTGCTGAAGCTCAGGAATGATGATGGATGGATTCGGCCCTCGCCAGAGGCTGTTGGATACTTCCTCGGCCATGGGCAGCTGTTTTTGCAGCAAAAACTTCCACCCTGCTGCCACATCCACAAATCGCAGAGTCTGCTCAGCATGGATGTGGCAAGCTTCTGTGAACGCAACAGTGAACTGCCTGCTCATCGCAACACAAAGGGCGGAGGTTGGCTGCCCCTCACATGAGCACCATGCTGAACCATACCCCCCCCCCAAAAAAAAAAGAGAAGGCTTTTGCTTGGAGCAGTGCATGTGCAACCTGGCAATCGGGACAGGCAAGTATCCAAGGCCCGCAACTGAGCAGCATCTCCCGAGAGGACGGATTTTGCAACCTGCCGCATTGGAGATCCGGAGCCTAAACAATGGTTCGCCACTCCCACCAAACTGCACAAGCAGACAACAAATCCGAGGGACAAATGGTTTTGTGGCTAAGCGTGACTTGCACTTTGCATGCCGGGCCTGTGCAAATGTGACGTTGTCGTGAAGTGCTGTCACTGATGGCGGTGCAGCCTCCTGCCTAGCGATTGCTGATGCACAAGTTTATCTAGGAATATGAGACCGTATGGCCTCTACAATTGACACGCCCGAGGTCAATCAAAAATTACACGTGGCCAAAGCAAGTCCACCGCATCCACCCTCACTTCCCCAGAACAAGCAGTTGGACGAATGTTGGGGGTAAAGGGGGTGAAATCCCTTTTGTGCCCTGCCAAGTGCCCTGTCGCACTGCGCAGGCCAGGGTGCGGAACGCTCCGGTGAAGCCCAAACGAAAGCAAGGCAGGGCAACACCAACGCACGCGTCAGGTACTCCCGCCTCAGCTGCTCGCGCAGCCAGCGCCGGTGACTGGGCCGCCCCCTGCTGGTCACCGCCGCCCAAGGCGGCGGCTGCCCGAAGCCAGCAGATGCCTCAAGCTGCACCTCGACGGACCGACCCGCAAGACACCGAGCCGTGAAAGTCTCGATTCACGCAAAGTGGGCATTCTCAGACCTAAGAACGTGTGACATGAATCTGACATTGGAGGCTCATGGCCAAAGGGTGCCAAAACGCGTGGTAAAATCCAAGCGAGGAGCCTTGGACAGTTAGGCAACTTGTCCTGCAATTGCAACTCGTATCTCGGGCAAGTGCTGTACTCTTACGGGGCTGCCTTTTTTAAAGCTGGTGACACCCACCCAAACTGCGAGCTTGCGCGGTCTACAAGACTGACGGCCGAATGCGTGCTGCCTGCAACGTCACGGCGTACCTTCGACAAACGCCACACCCGCACTTCTGTGCACGCTATTTCACTCCTGGGGTGGAGTGCAAACGCTGAACCACAGCATGAAACCGTGAACCTATTTGCTCTCAAGCCGCAGGCCCCAAATCAAAGCCACAACCTATCAACTACCCAGCCCAAGGTGAGAATGTTTCGAGGCCCCGCTTTGCGTCTCGCCTCTTTGGGCCTCTGCTCGCAGCGCTGGGTCACAGCCGTAGGGTCTGCCCAGGGCCGCTGCACGTCCAGGCGCCCCTGGCCGCGGGACCAATGCCTGGGCTGTGCGCAGGTGCCATGGCCAAAGCGACCCAAACCCGATCAACCATGTTTTTGTTGACCATGGCGAGTACTGGCAAACGCGAGGGGGCGGATGCAGGTCGCTGCGCTCCAAAGTGGGACTAACAGGTTGGTGCAGCAGGAAGGCCTGGGCATTGAACATGTTTCGCTTCACGTCTGCGTCACGTCATCAACAGCAGTTGTTGGGATTAGCTACGAGCTCATCACACAAGCAACGGCCAAACGCCCCTGCCCACGCGCACACGTCACACTGCACAAACAGCACCGGCACAACCTCACATCCAGCCACCGAAGCGTGCAAAGCAGTAAGCCCAAGCACTGCCTGGCTAAGGCTGAAGCCGCCGGGCAATGGTTTCAGACGCGTCACCCTAAGGCGCCACCCCCGGCGTCCAGCAGCGCCACCAGCTCCTGGTGCCCCAGTGGCCCCAGCTGACGAAAGGCACCTGTGAGCAGCAACTCACTCGCACGGAATGGCCAGGGGATTGATTGATCCCTTCTTGGTTGCAGGCAGCTTAGATGCTGTTTGTGTTGCTTTTGGGGTTGTGGTTGCGATCGCCGTCAATGTCACCGCGTGTGACCGCGGCCATGGCTGGGAATCGCTGCGTGTAGATATCTCTTTCAAACTCCTCTTTCGTTGCCAATATGTTCCACAAGAAGCGTCTCAACAGAAGCCCAAAACCAAAAGCGAACCAGAAGACAAACAGACTTGGCACATCGCCCCAAGCGGTGCCCCCCCCCCCCCCCCCGCGCCTCGCTCCAGCCCCGCCGCCGTGCGCGGGCTCCGCGAGGCCAGGTTCGCGGTTCTCTTCAGCAGCTCCCGAGCCTGGCCCGGGCGCTCGCGTGGCATGTGGGCCATGAGGGGCGGATGCGATTTTGCACCCTCTTTGATGGGGTGGAGGTGTTCCAACCATCCTTCCAACCAACCAAGCAACCAACCCAGCCCAGTCAAAAACACTTGTTGATGTACCCTCCCACCAAACAACATGGAACCTGACAGGCAACCCCTTTCAAAGGACAGTGGTCTTCCGTGGCAAGTTCCGTGTTCATAGCTGGGAGGGTACACAACATGACCATGACAGCACCACCACATCTCTTTGTTTTAGGCTGACTGAGCCGGCGGGCAAGCTGCGAAATTCAAACACTGCCCCACCACAATAACAAGTACAACCGCAACAGCACACCGCCGACAAGCGAGCCGACTCTGCCCAGGGCGCAACACGTCGTGCCAAAGGCTTTCAAACCTATCACCTTCAACAAAAGGTAATGCGGAGACCGTGCTAAATCAGCGGCGTGTCCCCTTTGAGCAAGCAAATGACCCATTTTGGTGAGTTCCTCTGACAAGTAGGCTCCTCCGGATTCATCCGACGCTAACATCAAGCGAATATCACAGAGACGACGCAAAAAGGGGAGCACGCCGGTGTATTCAAACATGGTGGAAGGAATGAGTGCTCAGCGCTGAAAGCGAAAGATCAAGGTGGAAAAGGAACCACGCGCCCCTGAAACTTCCACAGGCAACGGGCGAAAAGAGTGCAATGCACAGCAAGAAATAATACCCCACAAGTATCATGTTTGAAAAAAAGAGGAGAAGAAAATGCCACCACACAAACTGTTCACAAAAAAAGCAACCACCAAAAGGGGAAAAGTGCAAACACGCGTGTGCTAGAGACACATGCTTGATCAGGGTGACAAACAAGGCTGAAATCAGCAGACCTCCAAAACAGTGAGGAACCCCAAAACATACCCCCAAAGGGTTTTGCCTGGGGTGCTTCTTGTTGGTTTCCGTGAGTGCTGCCATCTTTTGACGTTCAGCAATTATTAAATATCCCCAAGAGTTGTACCTTAGATAAGCAGACCTTAGAAAACGACATCGAGGAAAGTCGAAAGGAGCAAAACAACTGAACACCAATCTGTCGGGTAACATGACAAATCCCCAGCAAGTCTCGCCCGGATGGTTTTTGTTGGGCTGTTTTTGACTTCATCGACTTCTGTTGAGAAGCGGTGTTCACCAAATATTGAACGCCCTCAAAGGTTTCGCCTGAAGATTCCCCCCCCCGCAAAAATCGGCTCCTGGCCCTCCCATGGCTTCACAAGCCAATTGGTGTGGCAGGAAAAGGGCAAGTTGCTTTTTGGAATCCCCCCACCAAAAAAAGAAAAGAAAAAAAACGAAAAGAAAAAAGGAAAACAATCAAACAACAGAAAAGAAGAAGAAGAAGAAGCGCAACAGCTTGATCCAACCAACGGTGACGCCACTGGCCTGGCCCCATCCGCGACACCTCCCGCCTCTTCGAGGCCCAACGCCTCCTTGGAGCCCAGGACCTCCGCGGCGGAGCTGAGGATCCTTTGGTACCGCTGCTCCCCACAACCTGCGGCAGGGGGGAAAGAAACCAAAAGCGGCTGGGCGAAAAACCGACCTTCAAGGCCCTAAGGGCTCTGAACCGCAAGTAAGTCTTGGGGAACTCTTTGGAGCTTGAAAAACCCGATGGCATGGGCCGTGAGATCGTTCGCACTCTATGGCGCTCATGCCGGTTCCGCCGTCCGCCTGCGTCCAGTTGCCGGAACTTCCGTGGGGTTGCTTCCCCGGGCGGCGGCGCGGCATCTGCCAGGATCGAAGCGCACCCCGAATCGCATGGCGAACGCATGGGAACACCCCGCCAAAAGGGACAAGCAACCAGTGCAGAAAAATATCCATAAATTGATATAAATTGTGTCCACCAACAGGGCCCCCAATTGAAAGCATGTACCCAAATGAGCGGACGCGACGGACGTCAAAAAGGTAACCATCGAACATTGTTTGTCAGCTCGGCCGTTCCCCGCTCTCTCGTCTGGCAAACGAAGCCGCCATTCCCCATGGCCTCGCGTGCGCACCAAATGCCGCCTTGCGCGGGGCACACCCAGATCTACTCGCACCGCGTCGATGTCTGCCAAGACCTTGTTCACGACCCTCGTGTCTTTGAACTCGCCTTAGCTTGGCCACCCCCCGACCTGGCATCAAGGCGAGGCCTGTCCCCTTTCCTATCCTCTACCCGCATGCATCGCTGGCTCCTGCAGCTCATGCGTTCCAACCCCGGGCGTTGCCAAGGTGCGGTCGACTGCTGGCCAGGCACGGCTGTGGGCATCCCTCCAGCGTTTCTGAAATGCGCGCCTGGCAAGCTCCATCGCCCGCCCCAAAGCATCGCAAGAGGCCAGAAACCAGCTAGCCAGCACATGTGTCCATACCGCGGCCTTATCCTTGGCAACCGGCTGTCGGGCCGGCGCACGCTGTCAGCAGGGCTCAGCGCCACCTCCCCGCGCCTCAGCCCACCGCCAGCATTTAGAATACTCTATTTTTGGCCCATACCCTCAAGCAAACGTATACGGGGCTCCTTGACGCATCCAAGTCGTCGTCCATCTGCTCAACCAGGTCTGTGAGAAGGGACTGGAATGCGTCATGCTCGAGGTAGCCTAGGAGAGCATTTGATCCAAACCCTTATGCAGCAGCTGGAGATCAGCACTTCAGGATTCTCAAGTCCTCCTTGAAACTTACCCCATTGCAGCAAAGTGCTCGCGCATCCCACCGTCTCCAGCCAGTTGCTGAGCGGAGTTGCCTCAAAATGCACGTTACTTTGAACATAGGAAGGGCCAATGGAGCTGGCTGCCCTTCATGCGAAGTCACGCTGGTAATGCAGGGACGACCAGGCCACTATCTGGCAACTGACTTCGCAACTGGTTGCAATGGCAAACTGGAGCACCTTTTGGGCAACATGGGGGACATACTATGGTCTACATTGCGGGCAACAAGCCCTTGCTTTGCCAACGCCACTAGCACCACCCATCATGAAGCAACAGCGGGGTCGGGCCTGGTCATAACTCGGAGGCTGCTCCATGCTATCGGAGAGCTGCTTGTCAGAAGTGGTCAGAAGGATTCTGAATGGTTCACACATGTGCTCGGACACGAGCTTTGCAAGCTCCAGCCAGTGATTCAGGGCCACCATCCAGCTATCAAAAGACGCCGTAGACTTGAAGTTTGACTTGGTCCTGGCATCTGTTCGGCATTCCGCCCTTGCAATTAAGCCCAGGCAGCAACACGGGGAACCTTGTCCGTGAAAACATCGCTCGGACTCTCAGAATGAGCGGGCATGAGTTGGCCTTTTCTCGCCGGCGGTCGTAGCATTTTGCTACACATGCACAGTCTGCTGACCATGCTGGGTGCTGGGCCCGTGCCAAGGCAGCTCTGCCGCGCACATTCACCGCGGTCGCAATGTAATTAATCATCAATGCAAGTTTGCCCCCCAAGGCAGGTGGAACTGACATGAACCATGTAAGGCCAAGAAATGCGGCGAAGGAATGGTGCACACCTGAATCTGGAACTACAATTTCCGCCCGCCCCAGGAGTTCTGCGAAATACAGGCTGGCCAAGCTGCCAACTTTTGTAAGAAATGCCAAGCCTCGCAAGGGCGGCTGGGCTTCTGTGCAAAATTGTTTTGGAGGCACAGTGATTGTGCGAACAGGCCCCACTGGGCATCAGGTTTGGTGAAACACTTTCTCTCCTAGACGGCAAGCAACTGTCTACTTTGCACATGGCATCCTGTCTTGCAAACTGCTCGGGGGATGTCGACTCTTACGGTCAAGTCCAGCGTCTGGAGACATGCCCAAAGAAGTCAAAACAAGAACCTGACAGCAAAGGCTGGGCGATTGAGTCAGGTGTAGATCGGTGTTTTTGTTTGCCCGTTGTGCTTGAGAATTCATCCTTCATAAGCTTGCAAAACCTGATAGAGGGACACGCCAAAGGGTCACGGCAACAGATACTGTATTCAAAGACATGCTGCAAGCCCAAGCCCCCCCTTAGACGGTGCCAAGCCGAAAGAGACAAAGCAACTGAGATGCAAATCATAGACTTAAGCTCCGCCAAGTTGCTTATTGCCCTTCTGAATGCAAGCAAAGCCTCAGCCAGGAGGAGCTGCACTCATCTTTGAGGACTTCAATGATGGGGTGTTTCCAAAAGACTCAAGTTGTTGACTCCGGGACAGGAACGGATCTCCCGGGCCGCAGCATGTGGCTTCAGGATTCGCATGTCAGCAATTCATTAAGGCAAGCCCGACCTTCGGCGATGTGTTCCTTGGGTACATTCAAACTGATTGCTCACTGCAAAGCCACGCAACCACAACCCACAAGGGTTGAAAGGCAGTTAGAGTTGCAGCACGCCAAGCTGGAAGCCAATTGTTCCCACAATAGCCATCGTGAAGTACACGAACTTCTGGATGACCCCCAGAGTCACCCGGGTGTCCCACATGAAAAAACCAGATTCGCTGAGCGTGAGGAACAGCGCCAAACTGTCATACTCTTCCTCTTGCATATCATTCCCGCCCAGCATGCTCACTAAGGAGGGCAGGCGCGTGCAGTGAGCCGTCGCCGAGGCGGCCACGAAGAGGACACCAAACAGCGCGATCGCAAGGCACAAATTGGGCATTGCCTGGCCGGGGTTTTACTTTGTTTTATCTGGGCCAGGCCAAGATATCCGAAACACGATGCCCGGCCTCTGACAAGCGGCCCTGCTGCATGTCGAACAAAGTGCCAAACGCGATCAGCACTATGAGTGAGCCAAGGCTGGCCTCAAGGTGATGGCTCATGCACGAACAATTCGCCACTTTACCTCCTAACTCATTGCTCTTTCTTGGCCCGCTGCATTTCAGCGCACGCACACAACCCTGAAAAATACGGAGCTAAGAAGCTGAGGTGAACTGGTGCATGCGCGAGGTCTGGCGCATGCAGCTGATGAGCTCTCGCCAATGGCCTCGGGCCTCTCGGCAGCTTAGGCGACCTCCTGCAGAGTTGGCAGCCCGCGGAGGCGTCAGGCATCGGAAGCCAAGAAGCTTTTCCAGTTCCCATGTGTAAAGAACAAATTAACCCAGCATTGCAACCCAACAGCTACACCACAACCTAGCCAAGGAAGTTGCCACCAGACTCAGCGCCCTTTTGCTTAAAAATTGGTAGCGCTTGCAGCATGCGCCTGGCACAGGAAGCTGACAGTTAAGAGCGGAAATCACATATTTCCAAGGAACAGCGGAAACGCGTTTTTTTGCTAGTTTGAGTGGGGTAGGTATGGGCAGGTGGTGCGCGGGGCAAGACCTTTGCCGAAATACGCTAGGAGGCTCTGCGCTCAATGCGCCACACTTGCGCGATAAACGCAACAATCGGGCACAGAAAGGCTGGGGCAAATTATTCCCCTTGCGCATCCCTCCCTCCCTCCCTCCCTCTCCCTCCCTCTCCCTCCCTCTCCCTCCCTCTCCCTCCCTCCCTCTCCCTCCCGCCCTCTCCCTCCCTCCACGCGGAGAATACCAAGACATTGTTTAATGTGATGGATGTCTAACTATGTTTAAACAATATCTGGTTCCGTCCGGCCACATCCCTCCCCCCTTCTGGCCGGGCGAAGTCAACGAACTAGCCACGGCGCTAAGCATGTTGAAAAGCACAAGACGTTGTCTAGCACATCCATTGATAACGCCTCCCGGAAATTTCGAACAACACTTTGCGTTGCACAACACGTGGCTGCACGCTCACGCAGCTCCCCTTCGCAGATTGCTCTCCACTGCTTGTGTTGCTCCAGCGGCCCATCGATATTTGGAGTGTTTGCGCGGCACGGGGCAGCCACTTAGATGGAAAAAACACGTGCAGCCACTTAGCCACTTGGCCGTGGCTGAGTGGCTGAGCGGACAAGTGGCTGAGTGAGTGGCTGAGTGGCTGGGTGGCTGAGGTTGCGCGGGTGAGCGACCGAGCGGCTGAGTGGCTGAGCGGCTACGTGGATGAGCGACCGTGGATGAGTGGCTTGAACGGCGAGCGACAGAGCGGCTGAGTGGCTGGGTGGCCGAGCTAAGTGGCTGAGCCGCTAAGTGGCTGAGTGGCAAAGCGGAGCAACGACCCCAACCTCGAATCCCGATGTGGTCGACCCCAACCTCGGGCCCGAAGTGGTCGACCACAACCTTGGGCCCTTGGGCGCACCACAACCTCGGGGCTCAAGGTGGGCCCCGAGGTGGTCGACCACAACCTCGAGCCCTGAGGCGGTCGACCACAACCTTGGGCCCCGAAACCACAACCTCGGGCCCCGAGGTGGGCCCCGACCTCGGGCCCTGAGGCGGTCGACTCAACCTCGGGCCCCGAGGTGGTCGACCACAACCTCGGGCCCCGAGGTGGTCAACCATAACCTCAGGGGTTTGCGTGTGGGACATGGTTGATGACGTTGTTGTTTTGTGTCTTGGGTTTTTGCGAATTCTCGATCGAGGTTTCCTGGAAACTTGCCTTTACTCAGGGTTTGTGGGGAAATTCCATCTGTTGTGTCGCCGTGTGTTTTGTTAAAATCGAAAAAGCAAAACAAAAAACAAAACAAAAAAAACAAAAACAAAAAACAAGAAACATCGAAAAGTTCAGGCCCTCCGCGAATGTTGGTAGGAAGTGTGCTACAAGCAAACAGACTGTTATAGCAATTACTTAAGCATAGTAACGTGTAATTGGGTGGGATCGGGGATGAAACTTGCAAATTCCAAGGCTCATCCAATGACAACACGGCAAACATTATGAATTTAAAACATCGAAAAGTGCGAAACGCGCGAAAGCTCAAAGAACACAAACGAACATTCAAAACTCAAAATTCGAAAAAAAAAAACAAAACATTTGAACGACAAACGCAACGCGTGAACATTCAACAAAAACAAACAAAAATGCAAAACATCTGGAAAACACAACTAGCGCAACAAATCCTGGAAACAACGACAACCCGAAAATTCGCAAAAACCTGACAACGCAAGGAGAAAGCAGGAAAACTTGAAATCTCATCATGTGTGTTTTTGTTTCTCATGCTTTTGAGTGCTCATGTCTTTTCTGAGTTTGCACCTTGTAGTTTCAAACGAGATCCATTTGGGAATTGGTGGCTGGCATGTTGTTATTTTTCATTTTTGTTTCTTTTAAATTGTGCATTTACTGCGTTCTTTTTTGTGTTTTTTTAGATGTCCTCGAAGTTTCATGTGATTTTCCTAGAATTGCACTATCCCTGCTATTAAATTTGATATTGTAAATACTTACTCCTAGATTTACAGAACTTAGCTTAGCGCTGCCAACCCTAAATGTAGTATTGCCGAGACTGAATCTTCGGTTTCCAGTACTTATCTTAGCACTGGCAATTTTAAATTTTAGAATTGCCAAGGCTTAATCTCAGACTCCCACCTGTTGAAATTAACCCTTGCGGCCCTTGATTGTTGAACATTTGCTGTCAGTGATGGTCAGGGCTGATGGCCCCCCTCTTAGTTCGCAAATGGACCCTGCCCGTTGGCAGCAAATTTGTAGAGCACATGGCGCACGCATGTCTGTCATGTAGCAGCCCTCAACATATCCTAGAACCTAGGTGAACGTCCTGTGTTTGTATGTTTCCATGAATGTCCTGAGGTTTCTCTGGTCGGTCAATGAATGTTCTATGACTTGTCTATGCGTGTTCTACGCGTTTTCTATGCATGTTCTATGTATGTCCTATGCACTTGCGCATGCACTTTTTATGCGTTTTGATTCTTAGGAAGTACCTACGTATTTCTTATGCACTTCCCCTGATTTTCTACGCGCTTTCTATGCGCTTTTTTCAACATGCATGAGCACGTGCATAGAAAATGCAGAGACAATGCATCGGCAACGCGTATAAACTTCATACAAAATGCATGAAAACCAAACAACTATCTTCAGACACTTGCCCGGAGTTTAGCCAAAGGAATGCTGACTGTTTCAACAGTGAGGGTCAGATTGGCCATGTAGCTTAACCATGTCCCAAACGCAAATCCAAAACACACACTAAATCCAAGGTTCAGTCTTGGCAAAAAAACAAGAATTGCCAATAGTAGGGAACGGATGGGAAATTCCGAAGGAATCTCGACAACCTCCAAAGATTGCAAAACGGAACGCAGCACATGCAACATTCCAAAGAAACCCGAAAACACAAAAAAGAACAACACGTCGCCCAGTACATTCGGGATCGCCAAGAAATCGCGAGAAGTCAAAAAATGAGGAAAAACAAAAGTCCCAACATGTCAGCAGCCATGTCCCAAATGGACATTCAAAAAATGCAGAATTCCAAGCAAAAAACAAGACAAAACACAAAATATGCCAGCAACCATGCCCCAAATGGAAGTTCCAAAGAAACCGTCAGTGTGTGCTACCCACAAATGGAGCAAACAAAAACACTTAAGGTTTTCAACAGGCAGCCCCTCAATCAAATCCTGTCCCTTGACAAAAATGTCCATTGAACTTGTGCCAAACTTCGAGCACGTATGCTGCCCACACAAATGGAGCAAATAGAAAACTTATCATTGTGCTCTTTCATTTCGGGTCGCGCGTCTGCCACCCTTGCATTTTACAGACTTTTCAAAAACAGCAGCGCCGCCCCATCCACCCACACCCAACCGTTACGAATTGCGTACCCCGTTCCCTCCCCCCCGAACGAACCCTTGCATTTCCAAACTTTCTCAAGAAAGCAGCGCCGCTCCCCCTCCCCCTCCTACCCGTTCCGGATTGCGCACCCCGTTCCGCATCGCGCCCCCCCAGCCGAACCGTTGCGTTTCCAAACTTTCTGAGAGAAAAAGGGGCGCCACCCCCGCTCCCCCTCCTACCTGTTCCGCATTGCGTACCCCGTTCCGGGTCGCTCCCCCCCCCAACAAACCCTTTCATCTTCAAAACGTCTCAAAAAGCAGCGCCACCCCCTCCCCCTCTTACCCGTCCCGGATTGCGTAGTGCCCCGTTCCGGACCGCGCTTCCCCCAACAAACCCTTGCACTTCCAAACTTTTGCGAAAAAAAGCAGCGCCACCCCCCCTCGACTTCTACCCGTTCCGGATTGCGTACCCCGTTCCGGATCGCGCGCGCCCCTCCCTCCCTCCAACAAACCCTTGCATTTCCAACATTTCTGAAAAAGCAGCGCCACCCCCCCTCCCCCTCGTAACCTGCTCCAAATCGCGCACCTCCCCCCCCCCCAACAAACCCTTGCATTTTCAAAATTTCTGAACAAAGCAGCGCCACCCCCCCTCCCCCTCCTACCCGTTCCGGATTGCGTACCCCGTTCCGAATCCCCCCCCCAACAAACCCTTACATTTTCAAAGTTTCATTTAAAAAAAGAAAGCAGCGCCACTCAACCCTGCTAGAGAGATTGTAACCCAACATCTGGAGGCTGTTGGGAGCTTACCAAACCCCTCACCTCAAAAAAGATCTGACTTTTGTCAGTCACAGCAATGGGGCCCAACTACCCAGCAAACTATGATATTGCCGCGCGTCGAACCTCCAACCCGAGCCAACATCCCTTTCTCCCTTCTGCTCAACCCACACCCTTTGGCACGCACACGTTGGAGCGCCCAACCGCTCAAGCAAGGGCCCACCTGCTTGTTTGAAAGTGAGGCGCCGCAGGCCAAAATCTCAATTGTGCAAAGAAGAGAAGACACTGGCAGTTCGACCCTTTGCGTTCTATATTCGATGACATCTCCGATGATAAGTTCAGCGCTTGCGCCGTGCTGTGCTTTCTCGTCAGGCAACCAGAGCGAATTGCCCAAGCCTGTCCACGCGCTTGTGGTCCGGGCGTGGGGCTGGAATGTTTGCAGCTGGTGTCCAGCTGCTGCGACTGGCTTCTCCGATTGCCTTTCGACAACTTCTCTGCGGGTTGTCTACGGCATCCGTCAAAGTGGTGCCCAGGCGCTTTGCTTTGCGCGCCACTCACGAACTTTCTTGTAGACTCACGGTTAGATTAGCGCGTTTGCCTAAGCTAAATTTCACGTTGCACCTTGCAGATTTTAGTTGGACATGCCGGAGTAGCTTGTGTCGTGCTTGCGCGCGTGTTCCAGACAACAATGGAATTTCAACATAGTTTATGCCAGGTTTAGGCCCGCCCTTCTGGGAAGAAGACCGTATTGCACATCCATCCATCCATCCGTCCATCCATCCATCCATCCATCCATCCAAGCTAGAGATAGGGCATGCAAGGGATACTTGCATCTTCTTGAAAGGTTCGAAGGCCAAATTTCTACTGACGTCCGCCTTGTTGGCGCGGTCTGTCTTGAGCGTCTGCGTCTCCGCCTGGCTTCTCCGCGATCGACTCTGTCACCTTGTTGTCGCGCGCCCTCTTCATGCGCTCAAGAAAGACCTGTCGAGCCCGTGCATCCGCCACATCCGCTGCGCAGAAGCGAGACAGGCTCGGCGGGACAATAGGATGAGGCCCGAGAACAAGCACAAGAAGAACTTTTGCCAACTAAGCGGGCCTGAGAAATCCCGCCTGCCACTCAAGATGCTCGGTGAGCGAAGAAGTTCACAGCAATCGCTTTTTGATTCACGGGGGCCTCACGTGTGACTATGGTGCTTGCTGCGCACGCGCCGGAGTCTCGCCGTAAAGCCCTGGCTCAGTCCAACCCCGAGCACCCTTGCTCGTCCACGTGCGACTGTGGAAAGCTTGAAGCGAGGTGCCCTTTTAACGAGTCCGTGCTTCCTCCATTTCCAAACTGCCGACAGGACACTCAACCTACCACTTTTGGATCAATCCCCTGAGCCAAAACTGGCATGGCTGGCACTGCAGTCAGAAATGATTGCCTGAGCACCCAAGCCTTCCAGACCTGATTCCGGAAATATACATGATCCATGTTCGTGAGCAAGAATCAGTTTGAAAAAACCCTGTCCTGAGAGCGCCTGAGCGAAAGCCACGATCATCAAGGTGATCCCACGCCATTTGGAGATTTGCAGGACGCAAGCACTCAAAAGGCACGCCAGCCTAAATGCATAGCCAAACAAGCGTGTATAAGCGAGTGAGGTAAAACGCCCTTCATGGAACCACAGGTAGGCCCCCACCGAAGTGGACCAAAGCAGGAATGCAGATGCGACATCACGGGCCCGCTGCTGCCGCCACCTGTACTTCAAGCCTGCATGCTCCATGTAGCGCGTAAGGTAGTCTGTCAGTTCAAACTGGGCACTGGCTGTCGTGAAGTAATTCCTCAAGCCCCCGTAGGAGCTCAGCACCGCCAGCGTACCCAATCCTGGGCAAGAGTTCCGACTTCCCTGCTCGAACCGAGTCCCCGTGGCAGTTGAGGCAGAAATGGGCCCTCTGGTTTCTACCCCGGCAAGCACGGAGATCCCCGTCCTGCCGCCGCGTCGGTGAAGAGCGTGTACGTCCGCGAGCGCCAGCTGACCTCCACATCGAGGTCCACATGCTGCCAGGAGCTGAGGCCCAGGATGGCATCCGTACAGACCACCACCGCCAGCAAAAGGACGGCGCAATGATACGCCTTGGAGGTGGCCAGCGCCCAGGGCCTCACCTCCTCTCCCTCCTCCGTCTCCTGAAGGCACAGCAACGTCAGAACAAAAGCTGGCACCGTGAAACGTGCCCACCCGCACTTGCCGTTTTTGTCTTTTTGTTCTTCTTCTGGTTTTCTGTTCTTTTTTCTCTTTTTTTTTTTTTGGGGGGGGGGGGGAAGGGCACCGTCACAACAAATTCCTGCCCCTCTCCAGCCCCCCAGGTGCAAACCTCCGGCAAAGCCATTGAAGCAATTTCGCGCTGCTACAGCTTTCACTCTGCCACCTCTTGCCCCAGTCCCAAGCCGTCCTCTCTGGATTGCACCAGCGGAGCAAGGCCGCACAGGCGAGTGCAAGCCTCTGAAAGCGCCAAGCAGCAGCTGATGGCGCAAGCCTCCCGCACCTCCTCATCCTCAACGAACTCCGAGAAAACGGCCTTCGATAACGTTGGCACTGTCGGGCTACCACCTGAGAGAGAGCAGTGCTCACCCAGGTGAAAGCCCCAAATGGAATACTGGCACGGCCAACATCGGCCAACTCCGCGCAACAAAGACATGGGGCCAGGAATCGCCACTCTCTTTGCATCTCCCGTGCCTGGGGCAGGGATCAGCTGCGACTCTCGCTGTCGGAAGAGCTCCGTGAGGCTGAACTCGTCCCTGCGGCTTGCAGCAACGGACACCTGGCAAGCAAGGCAAGACAGCGGAATCAAGAAGCTGGTGTCGCCCAAGCAGCCAACCAGCCAACGACTGAAACTGAGGCGCCCGCCTGGCGCCCGAACTGGTTCAACTCTCCGTCGAGTTGGAGGCCATCCAAGTTGCTAGTGGCATGCGGCAGGGTCACCCTTTCAGGCGCGGGCTCTGAAGGAGCTGCTGGCGCCAGCTCTGCAGGCTTTGGCTTTGCTGGCTCTGCAACCGGCTTCTGTGGCTCTGAAGGCGCCGAAGGGCTGACTTTGCCAAATTCACGGGTTTTGTTTGATCTAGATTTGCGCCAGTTATGCTTCGCCTTCATGATCTTCCCGCCCAAGATCGTCTCTATCTCGCTGAAACCCTGCGCTGACGGGGTGGGGGAGGAAGACGAGCGCCTGACAGGGTGAGGAGAGCACCCGCTCTTTGGGCCCAAGTGTTCCACATTCCGGCTTCAGCCCGTGCCTGGAGTTGATGGTGTTCAATGAGTGTCGCTTGCAAGCTGCCATCTCGGTGCCCGGGCTGCCGGGCATCAACGACTCCAGGGCGTGGTTCAGCTTCTGCTCCACCCGTGACATCCAGGCGCTCAGGCGCAGCTGCCCATCGATCACCTCCTGGCACATCAGCTTGATGGGCAGGATGTGTCCTGAACCAGCGGGTGCAAGCAGAGAAAAGCAGCGGCACCACAAGACATCAAGAGCACAAACAGGACATCAAAAGCACGGGTTCAGTGCTTTTGATAACCCGCCTTCATAATCTTTGATACTGTCCACGCTGCTGGACACTGCGCTGGAGGACTGATGTACCTTCCCTCGCTCTTCCATGCTGGCCGACAGGTTTTCAATAGAAGCCGAACCCGCTCTCAAACCTCAGCTGACAGCCGATGCTCCAAAACCTTGTGTTCAAGGTTTCCACCGCAGTTCAAGGTATGCTCTGAAAGGGTTGCATGAGTTCTCTAGATCTTCGCAGCGACATGTGCTATGATTTGGCAGTTGTCGCTTGCAGCGCTTTGCAGCAAGCGGCTTCCAAGAGAGAAACTGAGTTAGGTGCATGCCCGGGTAAATATTGCCGAAAACGTAGCCCTCCGGGCTGTACAGCTTATCCCCTCAATCCCTTCCTAAAGGGCAGGAGATATGCGCATGGACATCATGACCGCCGTGTGGCAGCTGGCAACGAGAACCGGCGATAGTGTTCCCCATGTTGGATCGGAAGGACAGGTCATGCCACGTTTCAGGGTTGGATGGAAGCCAATATTTCGGCCTGTGACCTTGGGCGTGCCGAGTTTACGTGGCAGGCCAAGCAGCTCTCAATGCGGGGCGGTCGCGGCCGCCCGCGCAAGTTGTCCTCCCTCGGGCTGGAGTCAGCACTCCTGCCCGCCATGAGCGCAGGGTCGAGCCTCTTGAGCTGTCAGTTGCTGTCAGTTGCAAGTGAATTTGTGCTGGGCTTAAAGGCCTAAGTCCATCACTCTGCGCTGCCTGTGTGCTTTTCACAAAACATCCGTAGAAAACGGGCCGCGCTTTGCAGCCTGAGGCGATGTTTGCCGTTTCGTGCTCTGTCAGAGGCCGAGAGCTGCGGATCCGAGCAGACACATGTGACTCAGACTGCATCTCTGGCTGCCGGCCGTTTCACCCGGAAATTAAAAAATGGCACCACGCGCAACTGGCAAGCCTCACACCCAGAGTGCTTTTGCCATACGAGCACACGCCAAGGAAAAACTGCCAGCGCTCGGATGATGCAGCCCCGAGCTCCATTGCACCCAGGGCTCATCCCTCGTTGATCCGAAGGGCCCGTCGGTTGGCACTGGCGCCGGTGCCATGGAAAAGCCCTGCCTTCGCAGAAGCGCAAGCGCCCGGCCACACCACAGGTCCAAGCACCGTCACACAAAAGCAACAAATGCTATCTGAGGCCTGCCCCACTGAAAGAACAACAGCCCACAGGCTCAAGCAAAGGCATGCTTCTGAACAGGAGCCAGGGCAATCATGCTGCCGCAGGTAGCGACAAGGCCTTTGAGCATGTTGGGAGCCAGCTGCATGTCCGCAGATTTCATTGGGGGACCACATTCATGTCATTTGCATGCCCTTCAGCTCAAATAAACCCCTGGCTCAGCTCAACGTCGGCCAAGCAAAAGCACCAGCGCTCCGCGCACTTCAGCGGACACCGTTCTGCCGCACTTTCGGCGGCGGCGGCGGCTTAGGGGCAGCCGCAGTGGCGGCAAAGTCGAGCGGAACGGCCACAGCCAGCAACGCTGCTGGTTTCACTAGGCAGGGCTCCTGAAGCCGGGAAGCGGCGCGTTTGTTCGGCTTTGACAAGCACATGCGCTTCTTCCGAATTGCCTTGAACTTACAACTCCAATTAATGTCGGCAATTCTGGAAGCTTGAGGGCCCCATACCCTGGTTTCTGATGACCCCCTAAAAAGAACGCGACTCAGTAGGAGACAGGCACAAAAGGATCGACTTGCGCCAAAAGGTGGCTGCTACGCACGGGCGGCCAAGGGGCATAGGAGGCCTTCCACTTTCCGAAGGTCTTGCTCTGCGCGAGCATCTTGTAGCTGGCAGGCTCGTCCACGAGCACCGAGAAGCAGTGAGTGAGGGCACAGCCCTCTTTCAGACCCAGCTGCTCCTGTAGCTCCTCGTGGGAGTAGCGGCCCCAGCCCAGTGGCTGAAGGGCCACCGAGATCTTTCCATCTATGCCTAAGCGAAAGCCGTGTCCAAAGGCCTTTTTCTTTTTGCAAGCATCTCAAGAGAGAGAGAGAGAGAGAAAGAGAGAAAGAGAGAAAGATAGAAAGAGAGAAAGAGAGAAATAGAGAAAGAGAGAAAGAGAGAGAGAGAGAGAAAGAGAGAAAGAGAGAAAGATAGAAAGAGAGAAAGATAGAAAGAGAGAAAGAGAGAAATAGAGAAAGAGAGAAAGAGAGAGAGAGAGAGAGACAGAGAGAAAGAGAGAAAGATAGAAAGAGAGAAATAGAGAAATAGAGAAAGAGAGAAACAGAGAGAGAGAGAGAGAGAGAAAAAGCAGCTTCCATTTTATCTTTTCTTGGATTTCTGGGGGGGGGGGGTCTTGGCAGCTCCCGGCCTGGCAGCTTGCTGATGGCCTCCACCGCCTTCTGCATCTTGGCCATTTCGTCCCCGTCCTCCTTGACCGAAACCTTCAGCTGCAGGGCGTGCAGCACCAGAGTGGGGTCGCGCCTCTTGGCATTCACCAGGTCCAGCCCCAGCGCCGAGGTGAAGAAGAGGCTCTTCCGGGCAGGCGAAACAGCGGCACGCCAGCTGGAGCAGTAGCCCTCGCTGCTGAGGAAGCCTTTGAGGGCAGTCATGCTGTCCGCAACCACCACCAGCATGTGGGTCATGTCCTGGCTGGCCTGCGCAATCTCTGGGGCTTCCTTGCCCAGTGCATCCTGCGGGGTTGCCTTGTTTATGTTGTTTTTTTCTTTTTTATCACCGAGGGGCCAACAAATCCCCCCCCCCCACCCACCCCCCCCCGGCCTTGTCCAGGTGCCGGCTTCCGATGCGCTCGAAGGAGCACAGCACGCTGGAGGAGCCCAGCTTCTCCAGCACCGCCTGGATCTTCCGCAGCTCACCCTCCCGCAGGCCAGGCATCGCGTAGACCCCCACGTGCAGCAGCCGCTTCAAATAGCCCAAGGGAGGCTCGTCATCCCGGCCCCACTCCTGCATGCACAAGCTCCTGCCATTGTGCACCATCATCAGCCTGGGGGGGTGGTCCTTGGGCCAGTCTGCTTCCAAACCAATGGGCGCACTCACATAGCGCACGCCGGCATGCATCTGCGCATAGCGGACACGGCCATGCCCGTAAACGTGCAACTTGCTCTTGACGGCCCGGGCTTGCTCATCGATCATGTCACATCCAACGGCTTTCACTGCATTTTTTCTAGTCTTGTCGAAAGGCAGGCCTTGTCGTGGCAAGAAATGAGAAAAGGTGATCACAGTATCAAAGCCTCGAATGTCTAGGAATGGCTCGTTCAGCTTCATCATGTACTTCCAAAGCTGAAGGTCTGCATCCATAGGCCACACACATCGCAAGTTGAATCTTGCATTCGGATCTGGGAATGGATCCTCTTGGTCATACTCCGCACTGCACCAGGACAGCAGAGGCATCACCAGCAAGCCCTCGCAAACTGGAGCGGGGAAAACATCAATGCCCAAATCATCACACGCAGTGAATATCTCGTT
This sequence comes from Effrenium voratum, assembly GCA_963377175.1. NCBI lineage: Eukaryota > Dinophyceae > Suessiales > Symbiodiniaceae > Effrenium > Effrenium voratum. The sequence continues at coordinate 14,197 of CAUJNA010003704.1, read as the reverse complement.
CAGTTTTGAGAGGGAGTCTGGATACCGTGCAAACTCTGAGGTCATGATCTGCATCTCATGGTTGCCTACTGTGTAAAAAACTCGCCGGAATTTGGACTTCAGGGTTGTAAGGGCTCGCATCACCCCAACCTTTGTATCTGCAACATTTCCAGCCACAATCAGCACGTCGTCCAGAAACGCAAGGTCATCAATGCCGTGGGCCCAATCCTCATTACATTTCTGGTCGAAATGCACGTCCGACAGGGCAAAAACTCTGGATGAGCCCTTGCTCCTTCGAAGGTCCAGCCAGAAGCGGTTTTTGTACCGGGCAGTCGCTGAGCTTGACTTCCACACCAGCATCTCTTTCAAGCAGGTGTTGCGGCCTTTGATCGAGGGCTTGTGCTCTGAACTGAGATGCACGCCCCTGGCAAACTGAATGTAAGCCTCCTGGTGGCAGCCACTTCCCAGAAGTGCCACTCCCAGCTGCGCGTGAGCGCTCGACAAGCCTGGCTGTGCTGCAATGGCTTCCCGGCCATCTGCAACTGCTGCATCCCAATTGCGCACCCTGCAGAATGCAGCGGAGCGGTTGGTGAAGAGCACGCCCCTCAGCAGCGCATGCTCATCTGGCCGGTCCGCTTCGGCCGTCACCTGCGGCGGCAGCTGAGCGATGGCCTGGGTGTAGCAGGCGATGGCGCGGCCCAGCTCCGCCCCGCGCATGGCCTCGTTGCCCCGCTCCTTGGCGGCATGGGCCGCATCGGGGTTGGGCCCGTGGAGCTGCCGCACGGCCGCCTGCAGGGCCTGCACCGCGGAGATCAGCGGCTCCATCTCCACAGACTTGGCGTAGGCCTCAGCCGCCTCCGCGCACGCCTCGCTCCCCAAGTCCCAGGCCGCCTGCCCCAGGCGGCTCCAAGCCCGCGCCCAGCGCGGAGCCAGGCGCGTGGCCTTCCGGGCATGGCTCACTGCTGCGCCGTAGTCCTTGATACGGACGAAGCAGGCCGCGCGGTTGGAGAGTAGTTTTGCAGCCTCAGGCACCAGATCTGGGCCTCTGCCGTGGTCCACCACCTCCTCTGCCTCCTCTTCCTCCTCTTCCCCCTCCTCAGCTCCCTCAACCTCTGCCTCTGATGGGAGCTTCACTTTCAACTCTTTCAGCCTCTGCGCATAGGCAGCGCAGGCAATCCAGTAGTTGCCCTGCTTGAATGCCTTGTCACCAACGAACTTCCAAGGCATAGCCCGGTCAGACCGCAACAATGCAATGCGGTCGTCGAAGACTGCCTTAGGAAGCAAAGACCGCGGCAGCACTGCTCGTGCATCCGGCAACAAGAAGAAGGCAGTCTCCTTCAAAATGGTCGTCAGCTTTGCCTTCAGCCGATCCCAGTCGCTTGCAGCTTTCTTCTTGCCGCAGGCCGGACAGTCCAGACTGACTACAAAAAGACCGGAGCCTCCCAAGAACAGGAGGCTGCTTGGCGGCTTGGTGAACAGCTGAATCGGCTCGCCCAAAGGCCTGCACGTTCCAAAGAACAGTTCTCCTGAGAATGTCCCACATTCCAATTCTTACTCGAAACATACTTCGGCTCAATTCGCCGACTCTCAGCACCTTCAGTCTTCAGCCCACTCCAGCCCCCTGGCCTGAGCAGCACTTCCCGGCGCAGTGTCTCATTGAGCTCTCGCTTGCGCTGCCGGCGCTCCACTAGCTCTTGCAGCATGCCGCCAGGCTCAGAACCTGTCGATCAGCCAACATGCCGAGTACAACTGAACCAACCTGACCCACCCGTCTCAGGCTCAGCGCGTATCTTGCAACATCCAAAAAGCGAGGTGCATCCATCTGCGACTCTCCCGGCCAGCTCGCCTGCAGATGATTTGAAGCCACCACTTGGAGTCAGGCCGAACTTCTCCAGGAAAGCCCGACGGCCGGGGGGCGATGCGGCCGGGGCTTTCCGTTCCGCCGCAGGAGACTGCACAGCGGGCTGGAGCACACTTAATCATAGCATGCCCTATGATTATGCTGCATGTCTGCGCTGTAGCTGACTCACTGCACTCTTCACATGCACAGCTCACCTAACTCTTGAGTTTTAGGGGTCTATTCCGGACTGCGCAACTGTGCATTACTTGTCCTAGTTGCCTCACCCCTTGTCCGCCCCATTTTAAGACTCCTAACTTGCAGTGGCACAGCTCCGCATCGCCATCCGAGCCTTCGGTCCCAGCAGCAGCTTCAGCGCCAAGGCCAGGGTGCCAGACCCCACACCGAGACCGTCCATGCGAAGCAGAAGGTCTCCCTCCTACAGGCCGTTTGACTGAGCAAAGTCGCAGGCCGGCTCGGCCAGCCGCTTGAATTGGCTTAGCGCGCCGAACCGCCCTGTCCTCTGCGAGCGCACTCGAGCCGAAGAAAGGGTTCCTCGGCCGCTGGCTTGGCCATGCGCAACATGCCATAGCCATGGCCTCCATTTCACAAGATGCTATGAACTCTGAAAGGTTTGGTATAGGTTTGGTGTAGCTGACCCACTATGGCCACCGCTGCTGGGGGTGCAGACAACTTCTCGAAAGGCTGGGAGATTATTATTTTCGCCCGTTGCAGGGAAGCATCCGTCCCCAAAGGAAGATGTGGCGGCCGGCAAACACCGACAGCGAGGCCGACAGGTAGGGCTCGTGCCGCAAGGAGGGCCCCAGCCGAAGGCTCTCGCGCAGTCTCAGGTTCTGCCCGTCCCGCTCCAGCTCCAGGTGCGGCTTCGACGAGAAGACGAAGCCTCAGTCTCAGTGACTCAGGCGTCGCAAAAGGAGAAACCATGGGTCGCTCAGGGCCGCTCTGTTGCCGCAAGTCGCCACGAAAAATGCCCTGTCGTCAATATGGGGTGATTCTTCCCGGTGGAAAGCGCCAGCAAATGGCTCCGCAAAAACATCTCCCTCGGCCTTCGGCCCCCTCCGAGCAGCGGATGGTGTCGGCCTCCCGCTGCTCGTGTTGGTCCCCCTGGCGCCGGAACTCTACCGGGAACGGCTGCTCGGCCCCCGCCGGCAAGTCCACTCTGAAGGTCTTCGGCTCCTCCGTCACTCACTCTAAACTTTGTTCCGTCGCGGCAGAGTCCAAGCTGAATCCCGAGAGCTATCTGACGCCTCATGAAGCACCAACAGGGTAGGGCGCCCTAGCCATGGAAAAACAGAAACTGGCTGAAACATCCTTTTCCAACGCGTAGCCTAGACAGAAGTACACGACACATGGCTCGCAAGCACCAACACGAGAAGAAGAGCGAGTAGATCATCTGCATTGCCATGCTTGCAAAAGCCCAACAAGACTCACATGCCGGCCAGGCCCTGCAACGCCCAGCCAGGCGCCTCCGTGAAGCCACCGTAGCTGCGATCCTTCACCAAACGCGTGCGCTTTAGGGTCTTCTGACCCCCGAAGACAAACTTCTCGATCCGGCAGTGCACTGGCACTGAGATGACCTAAGCTGTGTGTGTGTGTGTGTGTGTGGGTCGAATGGCTCAAACCCGAGATGAGACTGGCCCAGGCCTCGCTGGGCAACTTCTTGTTGTCCTGCGCAGGGCTGCAGTGGGCCAACGTTTTTCCCCCTCCTGCAACAGAGCTACAATTGCTGCGTTACCCTTTTGACTGTGGCCATGTACCACTTACGCATCTAAGAAACCTCTCCTTGGCTTTCTGCATCATCCGCTGCAGGGCCTCGCCGGCGTCAAAGCCGTTCTTGTCTTGAGGCTTCCTGCCATTGGACTGCGCAGTCACAAGATCTCTGTCCCGCTCGAAGTCATATTGCCGCCGCGTGGGGTCATCGCTGAGCAACTTGTAAGCATTCTTGATTTCCATGAAGATGGTGGCTGCCTCATCCTTCTCCTCCTGCGTTTTGCCGGTCTGCTTGTCAGGGTGGTAGTTCAGGGACAGCTTCCTATATGCCTTCTTGATGTCCTCGTTGGTGGCATAATCATCCAAGCCAAGCGTCTTGTAGTAGTTCACCGACCTGTCGTACTTGAAGGACTTCGGCGCCTCGAAATCGGAGTCCTTCGGCTTGAAGCTCGGGTCGCTCTGAGCGCGCTTCTTGTCGCGCTCGCTGAACTGCTGCCACGCCTTCTCATCGATCTCCCTCATTCGTTGCATGAAGGGGCTCTGCTGAAATCGTCCTGGGATAGAACTTGGCCACAAATCGGCTAAAGAGTCCACGTCACCTGTGACGAACAGAATGAGCTGCCTGTCTGCGAACAAGCTGCTTCGGTCTTCATCAGTTGTCTCCGGCCTTGCTCGCTCTCCCAGTCGGGCGACTTGATCCTGCCGGTAACTGAAAGAACTGTCCTCAGCTGCCAGCTGTCAAGCCCTTCCTTAACGTGGAAGCTGCCCAAGTCTTGCCAAGCTGCATAAGTCGTGACCTCAGAAAAAGGTCGCCCTGTGCAAGTTGCTCTTCCAAGCACCCCACTAGATTTGAACAGTGGCCAAAAGCCTGCTTCCCAGACAACCCAAGAGCAGTTTTTGTTGGTATGGTTTAGCATTTCAACACGGCTCTTTTTACAAACCCGTTTGCCTGCTTCTGTGATGAAAGTTTGGAATTGCAAAAGCTGAGCCCACACTGTTCACCGTCTTGCAAAACAACATGGCGTTCGGGGGGCGAGTAGCGTTTGGGCATTGCTAGCTTCATCTTACCTGCATTACGAAGGTATTCTTCAAGAAACTGCGAGCGCGCAGTCTACTGCATCCCTTGGCTGCCTGTCTCCAAGCTCTGGGCAGACATGGTGTCGAAGGCTGCCAAGGGCACCGGTGGAAAATATAGAGAGCGCACTTGGACTCTGGGATGCTGTTGGTGCAGTTTGCTAGGCTGCTTGTGGCTTGCTAGCTTTGGCTGCTGGGCTGCCCGGTCGTTTGTTGCTTGGTGTCCTAGTTGCCTGCAAGCTTGGGTGCTTACATCGATTGTTTGGGCTGGCCGGGTCAGTTTCTTGGCAGCTCTGCCAGTCTGCTGGTTGAAGTGGCTACTTCTAGTTTGGTCGTTTGTGTGCATATGGGGGGGGTGATAGTTTGTTTGCAGTTCTACTTTTTGCTGGCTGTGCCCCGGCATCCCAAGCTGGTGTCATATTGGGCGGTCCCCTGCAATTCCACAACCGTGCTTCACAATCAATAGGCTTGCTGCTGCCAAAATGGCTGTGGTCATATGGCTTCTTTGCTGCGGTGGCTTGCACACTCCTCAGTGACATCGCTCAGGGAAAGGTCATCACCACTCAGCGTCATCCCTGGTTTCTCCAGGGGTCCTACCCTTGCCTTGAACATGACGAAACCTGAGGACTTTTACATGTCGATCACTTCTTTGAAGTGAATCTAAGCCTAGTCCGACTTCTAACGCCGCTGGCACAAAAGCGCCAGGATGCGAGCTAGCCGGGTTTGCTTTCTTGAAGGTCCTGCACATGTGAGCTTCGAATCCTGACGCTACGAGATTATTCTGGAACCAAGCCTTGACAGTTCAAGAAAATGATTCCGCACGCTCGAAGAAGTCCCTGGCAGAGTGGTGTGCCAAAACAAATGAAATCATCGATGAGGAATGTACCAATCCCAAGGAGCCATGTGGTGGCTGCAGATTCGCAAGAAGGGCGCTGGAAAAAGCTCGGCTTCCGAGTGCGGCCAGCACCCCTGCGAATTTGCACCAGGTATGTCTTAGGCCACCTTTCCCCTAAAGAGCGGTGAGCAGCACGTGCTCGTGAAACCTGTTGCTCGTTCAAAGCCAAGGGCTTGCGGTCACAGCTGCCTCACGGCCGCCGGCAAGAGACCAAGGATGGCAGCTTGAAGTCCCGGAGCGTCCTCCGCGGCTGTGGCTCCTGCGGTCTGGCTGACAATATAACTTCTGCGTGCACCTGTCATTGTCTAAGAGGCATGTCTCAAAGGCACAACAGCCAGAAGGTCCAGGCCCTGCAATCTCTGGCTCCTTGGGGATTGTCGGAGGTGAGGCATCCCGTCCGCCTGCCTCGCCACGGACGGGGCTGTCCCTGTGCAAAGTGTGCAGGGCATCCTTCAGCAACAGAGGGTCTGACAGAGGGGGTGGCATCTGCTGGTTTACGTCTCCTGCCCTGAAGCTCTTCCCCTCTTTTTCATCTAAGAAGTATAAATATATCGATGTATTCATTTATGTATATACATACGCTCCCCCTTCCATGCCCCTTCTTTCCGGAAAAATACATCTTGAAGCTCTGCAAAAGCTGTAGAAAACAGTGTGCCTCCAGAGTATAGCAGCTCAGCTCTTCGGTGCCGGCGGCCGGTGCGAACTCCTTATGGTGGCATCCGAGCCGCGTGTGTCCAGTATGCACCAAGAAAGTCACGCAGACAAAACACGTAAAACGTAAAACCTGCTAAGGGCCAACAAACATGGCATAACGTGGCCACAACCGATAAAATAAGTTGTTAGCTGAATCCATGCCCTGCGCTTGCAGGCAAATCAGCATTTTCGATCATGGGGTGCGCCAAATGTCCTCGAACTAATCGAGCAAAACCAAGCACCGGAATCAACATGCACATCCACATGAGTAGGACATAAACTCGAGCAAGTATCACATCGATACGAGTGCTTGGTCGACATCCCCGCGACATGTTGAAGGGATTTGGGAGGGTGGGCATTCCTGAATCAACATGGAGAGGGCAATGAAATCAACATCCCACCCGTCCCGCCCTTTGCTTGAGCACAGGGCGTTCGCCATGCTCACTCCATGCACACAGCAAACAACGAGCTATGACATTCGTCACGCTTCTCTTGTTAGCTGAATCCATGCCCTGCGCTTGCAGGCAAATCAGCATTTTCGATCATGGGGTGCGCCAAATGTCCTCGAACTAATCGAGCAAAACCAAGCACCGGAATCAACATGCACATCCACATGAGTAGGACATAAACTCGAGCAAGTATCACATCGATACGAGTGCTTGGTCGACATCCCCCTTTAGCATACAAGCACGAGTGCATGGAGACATCAACATACCCTTTCATGCCTTTAGGGAAACTCGATCTCAGACCAACGGATCGGCACGCGATGCGACCCTGACTGAATTAATGGTTGCACAACCGCCCTCGAAGGTGCGTCAGCTATGTTAGATGCAGAGGGCACGCGCGCTGTCCAAACAAACAGCCCCGCACTCATGACCACGCGCTGAAATCTTCTAAGAAGATTGTTGTGCGCCTCCAAAGGACTGTACATGGAAATAAGTGACGAGCGGGCGGACTCATTATCAACATACAAGAAGATTCGCTCCTGCTTGATTGAATTGGAAAGCATCTCCACGGCTAGCACAGCAGCAAACAGTTCGAGTAAGCCTATGATCTTCCTGGTGCGTTTTTGCCACCGCTCCATCAGGAACCCAGGAATTTCTTCTGCAAAAAATCGGCTCTCAACAACCTGGCCCACTACAACACGCAAAGCCACCATGCCAATGTATCCACGCTGGTCGCCGTCCTCTAACGAGGCATCTGTGAAGATGATCCAGCGACTTTTGCTCATGCCAACCTTGAGGCATCTGGGCCTGCTGGCATTGAGGTACTCGCTCACCCAGCCCAGCTCTGCTGCCAGGACCTCATCCACTTCTGTGTTTAGCGACTTGCTGGCAGCCCTGCTCTGGAAAGCTCTGAGGTTAGCCGCCAACACTCGGCCAAAGGTATGTGTTTCGGCAAACTGCAGCCTCCCGCGTAGCGCAAGAGCTTGGTGCGATGGGAGCGAATTGCAAGCAAGAATTGCATTGATCTCATCCGAAATTGCAAGCACACGTGAAACTTTGTTGCGAACGACGACATCACCAAGGGCAGATCTTGATAGGTCGAATGTGACACCCAACGCGTCGAAGCACGGCCTCATAGGCTGGCGCTTGGCCTCCTTGACTGAGTACTGCCAACCAAGCATATCAAAGAGCCTCTCAGCCGCTTGCTGCGCGTCATTTCCACAAACTGCCAAGTCAAGTTGGGGGTAATCATCAAAATAATTACCCCAAATCAAGCCGAAGAGTCGCTCGCCGATGCCATGAAGCGCCCGGGCACAGCGGTTAAACCCATACACCGACGCTGACGCCCCGAAGGGCAGGGCCTGCGCCACAAACAACTGCTTTTGCGCCTGAGGGTTTTCAACAGCAAGCACTGAAGTCCACAGCGAAGATTTGGCCACAAGCAATTGTTTGTACGCTGCGTCCAAGTCCAAGGTCCTACCGCACAGCCGCCTGGCTTTGCCATGAACAAACGACGCATGAAGAGCACCCTCTAAAACCTCTCCCGAGCTCAGGATGAGCCGCACATGACCGTCTGAAGAAGCTGCTTCCAGGAACGTGCGTGCAGGCACGGCAACGCCGTCAACACCAGTCAGTTCCAGCTTGTATGACGCTGCAAAGGCTGCGTTGACCAGTGACTCAGACATGTTGTCAATTGGACGTATCTTGCTCTGCTGCTGCTGCTGGAGCCCAAACCTTCTGGAGACAACGAAGAGGGGACCCAGTTTCCTACCGAGCTCCTCCTTGCTGTGTGGGCCCTGCAACCATCCTTTGGCTGTTTCGTCCAAAGCGCTCTGCCAAACAGCACTGCGAACATCTTCCCCGCAATCTATGGGGCGCTTGTTCAGGATCGCGTTCCGCGTCCACCTGGTGGACTTCATGAGTTGCGCATCGCTCATGGATGGCCGAGCGTCAGCCTCAGCAAATTGGCCAGTGCGTCCAGACACACCCGTCAAGGGAACGCCATTGGCAACTAAATCTGCAAGGCCGTCATCATCAATTCCGGCGTCAGCTGCCATTCTCTGCAGGAGTAAAATTTGTTTCTCAGAGATGATTGCAGCTCTATCCGGATCCAACGACGCGTGAATCTTTGCCTCAGCTTCCGCAAGAGAACGCCCTACCTCCTCATAATGTGTAAACAACGCCTCGCGCTCATCACGAATGTAGAGACGCCCTCTAGTGAGGAGGCGAAACATTGCCCTCTTTGCATAATCAGAAACCGTGGAGTCATCGTCAAACGGGTGCCTGACTTTGATTGCTTCATTAACAAACTCATCCGGAGTTCTCCAAATACCCACATCGACGGCAGCGCTGGCATTCGAGCTTGCTGCTGCCTCCGGACTACCCCGCTTAACAGGCAACACCTTGGCAAGCACAGGAATGCCATGAGCTGCTGCAAACTCAGCTGTGACTTTGCCTGGAGGAGGTCTTTCGAGGCTAGGAACCGACCGAATTTCTTTGAACTCCGAGATGATTTGAGGCATCATATTGCCTCGCGGCTGCCGCCCTGCTTCTGTTGCACAAAGTTTAGCCCTTATGCTGGTAGCTGGCAATTCTGGGGCTGCAAAGGGAAAGGAAACTCCAGCTGCACAAGCCCTTTGAGCAATGACATGGGAGATACGTTCACACAAACCTTGCGGATATTCTGCCGCGGCAGCTGCGTGGAAAACCCACTGGCGATTCTCCGCCCCGTGATTCCAAGGCAAGTGCTCGTGGGAATTGTCGCACTGCAATGCCAGGCAACGCATATCCTGTTCGTTTGTGTAAAGTGTGCACCATTTGTCCCGACGGCCGCCGTGCATACATTGTTGGAAGCTCACCGGAAACAACCCAAAATCGCGGATGAGGGCCTTGAACCAGCGTGTGTGCCACATGTGAGAGCGAAGTGGGTGCTCAATGGTGATTATGGCATGCTTTCCCAAAGTGCGGATAATTTTGCAAACATTCCTGTAAATGCAATTAGCAGCGCGAACTCGCTGTAGCTGCACATTCGTGAGGTTCGGAAGGCCATGCGGATACTTGGCAGACCGCAACGGCTGCGAGCACGGCGCGCCTCTGCGCGGCACATGCTGCAGGATCCTGTGCCCACGCGAACGGGTTTCAGTCCCAAAAGGAGGCGCTGCATGTATGTAAAGAATGTGACCCGGCGTATCCAAGACACCTTGCACTTGGGCAAGGCACTCATCATTTGCAAGGTCAATGGGCACAATAGCATGCAGCGGCCTATGGCGATTTTTGGAATGATCCACCGCCACTGTGTTAAAACCTTTCGTTCGAAGCACATTTGAAAGTCGGGCGCACCCAGCGCAGAGTTCTATACACGTAATTTGTGAGCTGGGCGCACCCTGCATGGCACTGAATTTGCGTTTCGACCCAGAAGCCCCAAGGTCGGAGCAAAGGTCACGGTGACGTTGGGTGCTGAACCTGCGAGTGGGCTTGACCACAGCCGTGTCGCATGCACAGATGCCACCCCTTCTCACATCGCTCCCCCGGCCGTGCTGCCTTGCAGCCCTTTGGCAAGTTGAAGTCATAGCAGCACGGTTCGCCAGAAGGGGTTGTGGGAGAAAGACCAATCAAGCTGGACGGAAGACGGATAAAGTTAATCTTCCCCTTGCCCTGCCTCGACCCTTCTTTGCGGGCACTTGGTTGGAACTCTGTGCCTTGAGGTTGCGAATCTGGCCTTGCAAGTTCTCAATGGTTCTTTTCAGTCTGTCACCATCACCCTGGTCCTTGGGCTTTTTCTTGTCGGGCTCATCCTCGTGGCTGTCATTGCGCCTCTTGCCCTGTAAAGGCTGGAGACATAGGCGAACAGCCGGAGCTTGAAGCGCTGTCTTCAAGGCCTTATCCAGGGGCTGAACTCCATTCACAGCCTTGATGCCGGATCTGGTCTCGCGCATCATGAACTTGAACAATTCCAAATCAGCACGGTGGACCTGCTCAATGTTAGGCTTGTTGTAGCCCTCCGGCGGTGGTGAAGTGTATGCCTCCAGAAGGACCTGGCTCCACTTCTCAAACTCCTCATAGTCAACCAATCGCGCTTGGTCAAACGCCAAACTCCTCCGCTGCAATGCGAACTTCAGCTTGAGGTCCGTGTTGTAATCAGCTTTGAGAACCTCTGCCACCTTGGTCTCCTTGATAACGCCGCTGGCGTCTGGTTTCCACACAGGATCGCTCTTCAGGCCCATCAGTTCCTGGTCGCGCTTGGTGCATTCCTCCCAGCGCACGTAGCGGAGCTGCCCCTCCTCAGCCATTTGAAAGACAATATCTATGAGGCGGTGGGAGCGGAGGGTTCTAGCTCCCCCGTCAACTCCAAGCCTTTCAGCCGCTTGCACTGCTCGGTGTAGCGGGAGGTCCGCTCGGCGTGCGCCAAGCACCGAGGCGCATCACCATCCTTGCGCTCGAGCCGCGTGCGCATGTCCGCAGCCGCCAGGGTGTAAGCTTCGAACACCAAGCGCCTGATGACCGGCAAACGGTCATCAGGCGCAGGGTCCTCGCCAGTGATCTTGCTTGCCAAGACTTTTAATGGGCCATCATCAGACTGCCCAGGAACATAGTTGCTGGCAAAGGCCAGCCTCCCAAAGGTGTGGAAGCGCATCGCTTTCAGCTTTGTCAGCTCGGCGTCCAAGATTCCAACTTCAGTGGCTCGCGCCTCAAACTCTTGCTGCCGAATCCAACATGGCCGACTTCTTCTTTTCTTCCTAGAACGAGCCTGTTGCTGCGGTTTGCGGACATTATTCATACATCGGCCAGCTGAGCACATACTCAGGACACTCGGCATCAACATTGTGCAGGTGTTGAGTCCGGCACAGGACACGCATGCGCTGCTGCGCCGGAGCGATTCACAGGCAATTCCTGTGGCGGCACAAATAGGTCTGGTCAGCCACACCGTTATAAAGCACAAGGTGTTCCGCAGCTTTCACAGACCAATCAACATGAATGATGCGAGACCCCACGCCTCGTACATTTTAAACACGCAGCAGCGATGACATCAACATGGTGAAATCATGCATGGCTTAACCATTACACATTTACATTGCCCCAGCAGAAGCTGCAATGGGGCCAGGCTTTGTCAGGGTCGCCATGGAACCTGACGTATGACAAGCCCAACATTCTGCCACACGCAGTTTTGTTGCTATCCTCAATATGCTCGAAATGCAGGACTTTCGTTCTGGAGTGTCTGTGAACCATACCAACTGCAGCGTTGGGAGAAACGTTACGGCAGTTGCCGTAACCTTCATTTGCGTGTGCAACATCAGCCATGGCATGCTCTGCCGATTCGCTGTCTGACTCTGCAGCATCTGAGTCTGGCTCTGACTCGTGGTTCTCCTCAGCCCCGAAAAGGCCTTGCACACATGGCTCTATCACCGGATCAATATCACGGCTTTCCTGACACAGGAGATCCCACATTGCTTGAAACTCTGCCTCGTCGGAGGATGAGAGGACCTTGTCCAAGTCACACCCAAGGAACCTCTCAGCAATTGCACGAAGATTCATACTTAAATTGGACTGCATTTGGTTCAGCGCAGAGATGAAGTCTGGCCCCTGCGGAAATTCATCGCCCATGGGCGCACAAGGCAGAAACGAACCCTCCTGAATTTTGTTGAGAACAACCATCATGTGCCGAATAGGAGCAGCAAGTGCTTTGCGCTGATAATTGATTGCACTCACATGTTGGGTCAAATGATACCCCAGAAGTTCCGAATAGGTGTAGTCACAACCATGCACACTCACGAAGGTGAGGATCGTGGCCTTTAATGAATGGCTCCTAACCCCATCTATGGCAGATTTGTCGAAGAACCTGCCCAGAAGACAATGCAAACCCTCGGTGACTTCGGTGCTTGACACTTTGTCGTACAGGTCCAGATGCACCGTAGCCCTGGAGGGTAACAATCCAAAGCTTCTGTCTGAGGCTTTCGACTCCAGTGTCGGAATCCCGTTGAGCCCCAGCATTTTGCGTGTCTGGACGAACGCCTCAAACCAATCTGTGCCTAATATCCCAGTGACAGGTATAACAACTGGTAAAAATGAGCATTGCTTCTCCTTGCTCCTTGCAGTCTTGACTCTCATGAGTGAGCCCTCTGCAAAGTTCCCCAAGACTGACAAATGCACCAGCCGATTGGCGTCAGAAACCCTCAGTCTGCCATAGGCACAAACAAGACAGAATCCGGCCAGGGCTCGCAGATAGGTGTCACACTCCATGAAACATGCAAGCTCCAAAACGCCCAGCATGTCCGTTGTTAGCTCGCTTGCTTGCTTTAGAGGTCGCTTGCCCAGGTACATCTCCAGAGCTGCGCCGCGACATCTTGCTGAAACAACGCACTCTGCAGCGCCTTCCACACCAACAACCTCTTGCGCAAAGGTAAGTGAACTCAGGAAAGTTGTCCCTCTCGAAGCCGGACACGCTCTGCTTCTCAAGTCACACAAATATGCATACACCTGAGGCTCACGGAAAGGAAGGAAGTCCGTGCCGCTCAGATTGGCGTCGCACCAACTGAAGTACAACGCGAAGCACGTGTTTTGAGAGTGCTCGTTGCCTTGGACCTTAAGGCGTCTGCAATCGTGACAAAGCACTTATTTGACTCCGCTAAGTTCTCTGTCTCACTCATCAGCTGACACCCCAACGTTGAAGCCGCCGGCGCGCGAAGAACAAGCTCTGCCCATCGGAGAAGGACTCTCGACCTTTCGTGATCTGCGCTGAAACTAGCAGCACGCAAACAACTACGCTTGACCATCTGCTTCTTAACAACCTCAGTCATCTGCGCAGTTTGGCCAGATTCCGGCTCGCTCGAAAGAGGTGGCAGACTTCTGGGCACTTTAGCTGGTCTGAGCCATGGAGTTGGGTCGTCACCAAATACTGAGTTCAGCAAACCATTCAGCTCCCACGGCATTTTCATACTGTGAATATGGCTTCCCATGGCTGTGGCACTACTCAATGCCCTTTCCACTGACTCATTGCGGGGAGCCGCAACTCCGACATCAACCTCAAACCCCCGCTTCATTCCTGAATCAACATGGAGAGGGCAATGAAATCAACATCCCACCCGTCCCGCCCTTTGCTTGAGCACAGGGAATAAGATATCAAACAAATAACCACCACCACCACCACCACCACCACCGCCACCACCACCACCACCAAACAACAACAACAACAACAACAACAACAACAACAACAACAACAACAACAACAACAACAACAACAACAACAACAACAACAACAACAACAACAACAACAACAACAACAACAACAACAACAACAACAACAACAACAACAACAACCACAACAACAACAACAACAACAACAACAACAACAACAACAACAACAACAACAACAACAACAACAACAACAACAAACAACAACAACAACAACACAACAACAACAACAACACAACACCAACAACCCAAAACCAAACCAACCAACCAACCAAACCAACCAACCAACCAACCAACCAACAAACAACCACCAACAACAACAACAACAACAACAACAACAACAACAACAAACAA